>SJYA01002361.1:465236-571554 GCA_006410615.1 Neotragus moschatus
GCACGGGAGGGGGCAACGGCGGGCGGTGGGGGTCAGTCTGGGGTCAGCTCCAGAGACCAGAGCCAGGAGCTCCGTCAGGAGCCACCTCCGTTCCACAGCAGATGTCCCCAGAGAGAAGTGTTCCCTGAGACCACTCCCAACCCCCGTCCAGAGGGCCCTCCACCCATCCTGACCCCCTTCACAGCTGAGTGGATAAGAACTGGAGCAGCGGGGAAGGGGTGCACCGAGGAGGGGGTCGTTGGTCTCCGCAGCGACCATCCTTCCCAGGTATTTAGCACACATCGCCAGCTGGAAAGGAGAGATGTGTCCCGACTGACGTGGGCTGTTAGGAGCAAGGAGTGGGGGTCTGCAGCCCAGGAGTGGGCCAGGGAAGGGGCTCATTTATTCGCTCAACAAACCTGTGCTTCCTGCACCTGCTCAGTGCCAGCATCATCCCAGCCCCCCAGGGGGCTGTAGTTTTGATCAGGGAGATAGAGACTAAATGGTAAAGAAGTAAAAGCGTCACATGTCCAGGCGAGGTGAGGGGGTGAGGCTCTGGAATGAACTGAGGGGCAGTTCTGGGTTGGGCAGCCTGAGCTGCGTTTGAGCAAAGACCAGAAAAGTGAGGGGAGCTGGCCACTATCTGGGGACCGCTGACTGGGACGGTCTCAGAGAGCAGGAGGATCCCACTCTGTAGGTGGTTTTCATGGAAATGGGGTTCAGGGTCCCGGGCTTTGGCTGGCAGTGACCCTGATGGGCCCCTTGAGTTCTTCCTTGACGCCCCTCTCAAGCCCCCTCCCCAGGGCATCAGTCCCCAGGCTAGGGGAGCGGCCTGAACCCCCGGCCAGAGGGGCCCTGTGGGAGAGCCCCAGGGCCAAGGCTGAGCGGGGGCTGTGAGCCCGAGGTCCCTCCTTCTGGCTGGCCTGGTCCACGTGGATGCCGCGTCATGTGCCGCCCAGCGGGCACCAGAGGCCCAGGTGCCAGGTCACACACAACACCCCAGGAGGGCCCTGAGCAGAGGGCCTGTGCCCCCACCACCCTGAGGGGGGCTGAGGCCATGGCCCATCCCCCACAGACCAGGCTGCTGACTCCTTAGCTCTGAGTAGCCCCCTCTGTGGTCAGTGGTCCTTCACTGGCTAGTAGAAGCCACCCTTTGGCCCAGTTCTGACTTCAACCTCCGCCCCAACAAAGGCCCGGGCCTCGGGTCACTCGGGGAGGCCAGGACCCATGAGCGGGGCCGGCAATCCACAGACCGCTCTTTAGCAAGACTTGCCCACCATCCTATTGGACTTGCGCACCACACAGCCTGTCCACTCGCTCCCATTTTCATTCACTGAGCACCTACTGTGTGCCAGTCTTTGTCACAGACCCTGGGGGAACCCCAGCCCTCCTGGTGCTGCGGACTATGCAGAGAGCGGTCAGCAGGGGCCTAGAAGTTAAGCTGGGAAGGCCACTGAGAAGGGGCACATGTAGTGAGGGGCGCGTGCCTCTCGCCCTCGGGGGTCTGCACCAGGAGCTCTGTGGACACCAGGGAAGACGGCCCATCCGCGCGGCCAGTGCAGGGCCTGGCGGGGAGACCACTCAGGCTGGCCCAGCGGCTTTGTGGTGAGTGGAGTTTAGGGGCTCTGGTGTGGACATGAGAGACCTGTGAAAAGGCTCACCCCGAAATGTGGCGGTAGGCACTGTGCTCCCGTGTTTCAGGCGAGGACACTGAGGCCCAGAGAGACGCGGGGTGACCGGGGCTGGGCCCTGTAGTCCCACCTCCCAGCCCAGCCCCACAGGGTTCTCCAGGTCTCTTGGTGGGCAGGTGCGGACCCTGTGCCGGCGAAGATGGAGGGGGCGCGGGGTGCCCTGCATGGAGTGTGGCCAGATCCCCCTCTCCCGGCTGCGGGTGGGGGCCCAGGCCTGGCCGCTGACCTCACCGCCTTCCGGGAGTGGCTATCTGCGGCTGGGCCGCCTATCTCTGCCTCGAGTGCTAATCGAGCCGGCTTCCTCCTCCGCCCTCCCGCCCGCTTCCTGCCCTGGCTGCCCCCAACCCCTAGGCCGGGCGTCTGAGCATCCGCCTGTCCCGCCAGGGCCTCCAGACATCAGGGGTGCGGGGCCACTGGGCCCTGCCTGGAGCCCCTGGAGAGGACGGCCCTCCTAGCAGCGTGCTTCCTTGTCCTCCTGGGCCCACCGTGGCCTGGGGCCCCTCCGCTCGCCTCCCCCGCCACCACCTCCTGTGTAATGCGCAGGCTGCACACAGGAGGATGCCCGATGCCGGGCCGACCTCACGGCAGGCGGTCAGGGCCGCGCCACGCCGCGTCCTGTCGTCAGCGCCTTCGCTGGTGAGGGACCTGCACGGCCCTGGTTACTGCCACCAGCACTGGTGACCGTCCAGCTACTCCTGGGTGGGGGGGCCTACTGACCACGGGTATCAGGACAGACTTCTTGCTGTGCCCACTCCTCCTGGGGTGTGTGGCCTGGCACCTGGGCTGCGCATCTGTGGGGCGGGGAACCGGACGCTCGGGCCTTCTGGAGGACCCAGAAGGGCTGAGGACAGCGGGCGAGGCGGCAGAGCTGTGTGTGTGACATGGGGCCCCCTCCAAGCCTGCACGGGGGGCACCTTGGGGTGACCTGGGGCGGAGACCGGGGCAGGGCTGCCCTCATGCCCGGCTCTGTCTGTCTCTGGATCTCCTCGCAGCCCAGAGAGCAGGCGACTCTGGCTGGCCCACTTGACAGGTGAGGGAGGCAAGCTGCAGAGGGTCGGCCAGACCAGGAGGGGAGCCACCCACCCAGCCTTCCCGATCTAACAGTGTCCCTGAGCCCCTCCTATGCGGTGCTGGGCTCCTTATTTATTTATTTATTTATTGTTAGTGCTGTCTGCGCGCTAACTTCTTATTTCCTCACCGCGTGTTTCCATTACTACGGCAGTGGACGCGACCGATAAGATCGGTGCCTGGAGATGGGACAAAGGGGCTGCCATCGGCTTGAGGGCTGGTCATATCCTGCCCGAAGGGGCCGAGCGGGGCCTGAAATGAGCGATGCTATCGGGGCATATTGTGTGTAAGGGGGAGGCGTCCTGCTGCCTCGGCCACCTCTCCCCCTCCAGACAGAACCTCTGTGTCCACCCCTCCCCAACCCCATCCCTACACACGCCCCTCCGCTAGGTCGCCCTGGCTTCTAGCCAGCCAGCCTGGGTCCCAGGTCCGCTGTGGTCTCCATGGGGCCGGGAGCTGCTGGGTGCAGTGGGTGCCAAGTTGGCCACTGCAGCCCCGTAAGTGCTCACACACGTCCAGGTGCCCAGGCCAGAGCCGCCCAAGCCCCTCAGGGCGCTCAGATGCCCCTGCCTTGACTCAGCAGTTCAACTTCTAGGAATTTACCCCAGAAAAAATAATCTCAAACGCAGACAGGCGTAGGGTGGTGTGGTGGTGTGGATAGGCATCGCCACATGCGAGAGATAGTAAGCCAGCAATGTTTTTCTTTCTGCTGCTCTGCAAAATGTCCACACGAAAGGGGAGAAATGATTCCCAAAGAAGCGGATTGCGCGCAGATGCCCTGCCGTGCTGTGCGTGTACCTACTGCCACCACCGCCTCCCCAGGCCCGGGCCTTTCTGCCTCCCCTGCAGGCCCGGGACCTGACAGAGAGGGCAGGAGCCGTCACCTCGGCAGATGAGAGTGGTGCGGGTCCCACGGCAGAGGGCTGGTGGAGCTCAGCCATGCGGTGCAGACACGTGCTCTGTGGAGGGTCAGCGGGGGTGCCCTGGAGGCTCCTGGGCAGAGGCTTAGAGAAGGGCTCTGTGTCTGGAGCTGGGGCTGGCCAGGGCCCGCTGTGTGCAGGAAGCAGGGCCCTCTGTCCTCTAAGCCACCTCTTCCTCAGCCCCTGCCCCGCCCTGCCCATCCCCGCCCCCGCCCCCCGTGTGCACACACACGCACACACAGGGGCAAGAAGAACAGAGTGCTGGACAGGAATCAGGGGCTGGGCTTGAACTCAGTCACCACCACACTGCATGGCCAGATCCCTTCTGACCCTCGGTCTCCACCTCTGTGAACGCAGAGAATCGCCACCCCCAGGGCACGTGGTAGCTTGAGGACTGAGTCATCCGCGTCCTGGAAGCAGGCGTCTGCAGGTCCGCACAGCTCCTGAGAGGGGCTCACAGTTCCCGGGACCGGCCTCATGCTGGGTCATCCTCAGGGGCCCCAGGCCAGTGCCCCAGAGCCCTGGGGCCTTGGGTGACACAGCCCTCCCCGGGCTCAGCCTCCTCCGTGGGCGGAGTGGCCCAAGGGTGCTCACACAGGGTCTGCCAGCACTTCTCCCAAGGGAGATTCTTACTCCCTAGGGGCCGGCCCTGCGGGGTGGTGTGGTGTGGCAACTTCCTTGATGATGTTGGCCAACCTCAGTGCCCACCACTGCCCTCAGGGCCAGAGTGGGCCCCTGCCAGGCTGGGGTGATGCCAAGGATCCTATGGTGGTGCCCTGGCAGTGGCAGGGTGGGCACCCTTCCTTTACCCTCCCAACCACCCAGCCTTGGCCTAGAGCCTCAGCTGCCTTCATGCCCACTGCTCCTGCCCATTCACAGTAGAGAGACAGGACCCAAGAGGCAGGTGGGTGGGTCCCCGGGGCACAGGGGGCAGCAGGGCCAGCCGGGCCACCTGAGAGGTGGTGAGCTGGAAGCCGGCCGGAAAGAAAGGTCCTCGGTGGCGTTGGCCCCTGGAAAACAGGGCCGGGGCCAGGACGCCCAGGCTGATAGGAGCCTGATAAGCTGTTTACACAGGAGGTATTTTCCTTACCTTATCACAGGTCCTGCTTCCAGCCCACCCCTCCAGGACCAGGCAGCGCTAGGGGGGGCCAGGGACCCCCGCCCACCTAGTTTTTCAGACCACAGGGTCTCTCCTGAGATCAGAGTCCCAGGGCCCAAAGCTGCTGGGGCCCTCTGCCCACTCCACAGGTGGGAAGGCTGAGGCATGGAGACCAGGACAGTTCTTTTTTTCTTTGAAGCTTTTTGGGAAGGCTGGAGAGACCATGTGTCCACCTACTTTGAGGCCGTGGGGCCCCACGGGCCAATGGGCGAGGGGGGTCTGTCAGAACTCTGGTGTGGGGCCGGCCCCGCCCTGCACTGCTGGCTCTCCCCAGGCAGTCCCAGTCTGCCATTAGCCGGGGCCAGGGTTCAGCCCGATAGAGATAGGCTGTTGTTCTGTGTCAAAAAATCAATAATCCCAGCGATGTCCCAGCGATAGGAAGAGAAGTTCACAGCACCAGCTGGCGGGGGTGGGGGGCTGGGGCTCAGCACCTGGGGGCTGGCGTCACCCGCTGGTGGGTGGGGCCAGTCCACAGTGGACTCCAGGCCCAGGGGCCAGCGTGTCCTCCTCGCCCATCTCACGTGCTAGCTCTTCACAGATGGGAAGCAGGAGCCCCAAAGGTGGCTCTGGGCCTCCATGCATCTGGGGGCTCAGGGCAGGTGTGCGCGGGCATGGGGGGCACGCCTCACCCTCCGGCCCCACACAGCCAGCTGCCCCTTCTCCCAGGCCTGTGGCTCAGCAGCAGGGCCCGGGTGCTCAGCCCCAGGTCCGCCCCCCTGCCACCGTCCTGCAGACAGATGCCCACAGGGTGGACTGTTCCCAGGCGCTCTCAGACACAGCCAGCTGTCAGTGCCCCCTGCCCAATGGGTACGTTCTAGGGAGAGACTGAGTCACTAAAATGCACACGTGGGCCCCTTGGTGCTGGAGGCGCTCAGGGCACAGTGAGCTGGTGGAGGCACCCCCGCTGCATGCATGAGGGGACTTGGGAACAGAGGACCCCAGTCAGAGTGTCCAGGGTGCTGCCCCCTGAAGGGCCCTCCCTGGCCCAGGCCCTGTGGTGCTTGGCACCACCAGCCCACAGTGGACGAGCCTACATGCCGCCCCACCAGCCCCCTCTGCCGTCGGCTCCGGGGAAACTGCCTGCCTGCCAGCTCCACCCCGCACAAGGCAGGCCCCATGAGACTCTGCCACCCAGGCAGCAGGTGTGGGGGCAGGTGTGCCCCACCCCAAGGGAGGGGCTTGAGAGGGGTCCTCTGGGTCTGAGCTCCAGTCCCACCCCCACCACCTGCTGCTGTGAGTGCAGGGTCTGTGGACAGCTTCTTGGGAAGTTCCTTCTGGGCTCGAAGCCCTTTGAAAAGCTCTGGCCTGGAATGAGAAGTCCACCTCATTCCACAGAGGCTCAGCCTCTGCCCAGCCTGGAACTCAGGGGTGCTGGCAGAGGGCACCAGGCCGGCAGACAAGTGGGAGACCCCCAAGCAGCGGTGCACCCCGTGGCACGCAGGGCCCATGGGGGCAGCTCCCAGGGGTCCTCTCATCTGACTTTCCCTGTCAGTGAATTGGGCATCATCTTGGCCACGGCCACAGCTCCAGAGCTGCGCCCTTGCTAACGTGAACTACACAGCGGAGATCTGGTGGAGCTTGGCCTCCAGAGTGGGTGTAGGACAGGGTGGCATCTGAGGCCGAGGGGTGGGAGGCCGCACTGGGCTCCAGCAGGCCTGGCCCCATAGGAACCAGAGCCTGGCTCTGTCTCAGCGCCTAGTTATCCCCACGAGGCCGGAGGCCCTGGTGTATGCCGTATGGTTCTTAACTCTCTGCAGCCGCCACCGTTTTCATACGTGCCCCCAGGTCCCAGCCCCTCCAGCTGTTTCTGCTGGTTCTAGGCTCTCTGCCAGAGTCTAGGTACTCTAAGGGGCTCCCTGGGGGCACCTAGGCTGGAGGCAGAGGGGAAACCCTCACCTGGCCCCAAAGAGCCACTGATCCTCCAAGCACTCAAGTGGCTTCGCTCTGAGCCAGTGTCTCCCTGAGCTGTCTTATCTAGAAGGCACGCTTCAGGTTATTCCTTCCATCTTGGCTATGCCACGGCTGTGGGCCCAGGGTTCCAGGGCTGGGCCTGTGTGCAGGACTGGTGTCAGGATGTCTTCCCACCCTGCAGGCTCCCCTGTGGAACAGAGACAGGATCGTGCCCAGGGCCCAGGGTGCTCAGCCTCTCCTTGTGCTGGCTTTGCTGTGACCCCTGGGTGGGGTCGAGGGTTGGGGTTAGGGATATCTGGGCTTCACCCTACTGTGCTGCTTGCTGGGCCCTGTGACCTAAGGTCCCCTGACCTCTCCAAGACATGTTCTTCTCGCCTTGCAATGAATGGCAGAAATAGAACCCACCAGTTTTACCCCGAAGCTTAACCATGTCCCTTTGACACTTTGTCCTCATGAGTCACAGCTGGGAGCCTGAGTCTGTCCAAAAGGCACCATGGTCACTGATGACAGCAGGGTTAGGATCAAGCTCTGCCCCTTTTAGTTTCCTGATGTGGGATTCAGGTGTAGCCTGATCCAGGCCATCTTCTGGCCCTGAGGCCTAGAGGGCGGGACAGCTTAGAGAAACCCACCAAGCCTGTCAGCAGCCAGGGTGAGAGTCTTGCTGCCACCCAGCCTGGGGCACCAGCCCTGGTGAGAGAAGCCACATGGCTCTAGCAGGTGTGTGGACCTCCTGCTGAGCAGCTGGCTGCCCACCATGCACTTTGACCTCGCTGGCTCACCTGGGCACATCCCACAGCGCTGCTTGTGCCGCAGCACCTGAGTCCCCCTCCTGGCCTGTCCCCAGTCCCCTCCTCTGGGCCGTGTTGCTGCACCTATAAACAGGAATCAAAAGCAGGCTGGCAGGTAGGACCTAGGTTGGGAGCATTCCGAGATGATGGGAGTTTGCCGTCCACCAGCCCAGTCTGCCCCTCCAGCCAGATCACAGGAGAGCCACACACGGGCAAGGCCTTGGCACCGGCGTGGACAGACCCTCCCCTCCCAGCCCAGAGACTCCACGGCCACAGAGCAGGAGAGAAGGTGACCAGCCCTGGGTCTTACGTGTCCAGATGGGTCCTCCCAGCCGTGGTGGTGCCCACTCCACCTGGTCAGGCTAACCCCACTGCCTGGCCTACTGTGTGACCTTGAGGGATGTGCACACCCCCTCTGAGCCTGCTTGCACATCGGTGCAGGACGTGCTGCTCTGGGACCAGGCCCTTGGAGACTTNTCCCAGCCGTGGTGGTGCCCACTCCACCTGGTCAGGCTAACCCCACTGCCTGGCCTACTGTGTGACCTTGAGGGATGTGCACACCCCCTCTGAGCCTGCTTGCACATCGGTGCAGGACGTGCTGCTCTGGGACCAGGCCCTTGGAGACTTCTAGAACCTGTCAGGGCGGAGCCTGCTCACTCTGGGGTTTTCTTCATCTCCCTCTCACTCCTTCTCTCCCTTTTCTGTGACTTTTATCAAAGGCAAACAGCGTGATCCCTGAGATAGGGCCGCTCCCGACAAAGCCGGGGCCAGCTGGCCCCCGGGAGCTGCAGGGCGGGGCCGGGCGGGAGCGATGAGGCCGATTAGATAAGTAGGTTCTGGCAGTGACCTCAGGGTGGGCACCCACACACTGATCCCAGAGCCCACCGTTCAGGGCGGGGACTGCCGGGCAGCTGGCCTTTGTACCCTGGAGGCCACTGGCCATTAGCACAAATGGAGCCCAGCCTCTGGAAGGAGGGGCCAGCCAGCAGGGCGCAGAGCAGGCCTGGGCTTACAGACACTCCTGTGGACATCAGGGCCCTTCAGTTGGAACTGCCAAGCAGCCAGCAGGCCGTGGCTCGGCCGGACCTGGGAGTGGCTGGGCTTGTGGGCTCTGGAGCCAGATGGTCTGGGTTGGAGCCCCGGATCTTCCCTCAAGAAGGAGCTTGGGTCTGGCCAGGTGGCAGCAGCCCTTGCTGAGCAGCCTCAAGCAGGTTGCTTGAGCTCTCTGGGCCATTCCAGTAGGAAGCGCAGCCAGACCAGAGCCGCCTCACTGTTTGTTTTGCCTGTTGTTGAAGGAGGCCGCCAAGGACTCCAGGTTGTGGGACAGAGCTGGGGGCAGGGCTGAGTCTGAGGACAGCTCTCCGCAGCCCTGGCAGGACCAGAGGTGTGGAAACACCTAGGTGCAGGGGAGGGGGTGTGCCAGGCCCACGTGCTGACCGGTACCATCTTTACTCTCAGAGCCACCAGCGCAGCAGGTGACCTGAGGCTCAGCGAGAGCCAGGCAATGGCTGGACTGGCTTGTTTGTAGGCTCCAGACCCCAGTGCTCCCAGCCGCCACCCCATCTGCTAGGCTCCCATGCCGGGCCTGGAGTGGCCATGCCCAGTCCTGCCTCCTTTCTCTGGCCCCTCAGGACGCCATTGAAGTGGTTTGAGACCTAAATAGATGTTTAAATCATGTAAATATGCAAAGGCTGAATTTTCTCATCGGGACTCTCACACATGCTTTGGGAGTGAAATTGAATCCCAGCATGGCATGTTTGTTCTGGAAATAACGTGTGTGGGGTTGTTTGCCAGAATAAATTAGTCTCTGTCCCGACACTGTGCCGGCAGTGATGGCCTGACCCCCATGGGGAGGCCCACCCAGGCCACACAGGATTGCCCCTCCTCCACACCAGGAGGAGCCAGCCCGCAACAGGAGAGCAGGGGCTGCCCACTGCTCCCACTACCCCCCAGCAGCCTTTCCCCGCCCTCTCTTCTCTATCGCCTCCTGCTTCCACCCAGGAAGACCCAGAAAAGGGTGTCAGGGCCCTGACTGGGAGTGTGCTAAAGCTCTGGTCAAATCCCACCAGCCAGCTGTGTACCCTGGGCCAGTCTTTTAACCTCTCTGAACCTCATTCTCTCCCCCTGTACTCCTGGGATTGGAGTTGGGGGTGGACAGATTCAGCGTAGCTGGGAGGAATCCCTGTGATTTATGGCAAGTGTTCGGCTAAGGCTCAATAAACAGAAGCCGGAACCTCCATTAGGACCACGTGAGTTCTCAGGGCAGATGGCCTCGTTCCCCCACTGTCCAGCTATGGGGATGGGGCCATGGTAGGTAAGGCAGGGAGGCCTCCACCAGGACCTTGTTGGAGCTGGAGTCCTAGCCGCCCTGCTTGCTCCAGCTTCTCTGGAGCTGGGAGGAGGAGATGGTGGAGACGTGGTCACAGGAGGCTTGCAGGGCGGAGGACACCTCCACCTGGAAGCCCACCCTGATTGGCTCACCAGTGGCACTGCCACGGCCGTCCACATCTGGGAGGATGTGCCACCCTCAGCTCTGCCCCAGGTACCTGCCTGGGGTTTTGTTAAGTCTAAAGATGGTTCCGGTCCCACCCAGCCAGGCCTCACACTGTGGCTTGAGCATTCCTGGGCCTCCTTGGCTCCACATTTCCTGTGAGTGTGGTTGGGAGCTGACCATCTCCAAGGCCACCAGTGTCTAGATCCTCTGGAGCTTTAGGAGCTGTTTAAAAATAGCTGTGTCTTCCTGTCTGTCACTCACCTGGTCAGCTGCCACCCCCAGCCTCCTCTTTGCTCATTTGTACTTTAATTCATTCTCAGTTTTGAATGGAGCTCTCAGCGAGTACCTAGTCTGCTGGGAGTAGGTGGCCTCAACCACCCTCACCCTACTTTTTTGGATACAGTTTTATTTCTGGTTGGGAAAGGGTCTCTGATAGGTGCTAACTGGGCTTTAACACCTGATTGACTTGTGCTTAGGGTTAGGCAGGAACTGGGAGCTGGAAATAGGTTATCTGAGTGGTTGGATGCTGAACATGACCAGTGGACAGTTGCACAGGTTGTGGACTGCACAAGTGCACTGAGTGAGCTGAGGCTGAGATCTAGCCACATTCGCCCCACCGAGCCAGGCACCTGCTGTGGCCCTGACTCTGCCCACATGGGGTACCCTTTCTAATGCCCAGCCTCTCAGGGGTAGCCTACCCTGAACTAGGGAAGTGGGTTCTGACTGACTGTTGCCTGATCCCCAGCTCACATCCCTCAGATCTCTGGCCTCCATGCCTTTCNGCCCCACCGAGCCAGGCACCTGCTGTGGCCCTGACTCTGCCCACATGGGGTACCCTTTCTAATGCCCAGCCTCTCAGGGGTAGCCTACCCTGAACTAGGGAAGTGGGTTCTGACTGACTGTTGCCTGATCCCCAGCTCACATCCCTCAGATCTCTGGCCTCCATGCCTTTCCCAGGCCTGGGCCTGCCCCCACCAAGCCCAAAGTGGTAGGTTCTACCTCATCGTGCTGAACGGCCGCCTTTATCAGGAGCCGTCCTCTCTGCTGGTGCGTGATACCCAGGAGACGGAGCGGGCGCCACGGGAAGCACCAGCCACGCTGTTATCTGGGAGCGGGGGGCTGCCAGCCCTGGGGCGCGATTAGGGAGCCGGCAGTTTGTTGTGGTGTGGCGTGAGTGGGTGCTCTGCCCCTTCCTCCAGGAGGCTGCCAGGGCTAGAGGGGCTTCAGGATCCCACAGCTGTAGCACGTCAGGGGCAACTGGGGGCCCAGGGCTGCGCCCCATCCCGCCCGTGGAGAGGGACCTGGGCCAGCCACCCCTGTCCCCACTGTGTCCCCAGGTCTGGGTGGGACTCGACCACTCTTGGGAAGACTGAAATGACTTCCTGCTCCTCCTCCCCTAGGGAAGGTAGGTGCTGGCCTCGGATGGACAGCACTGTCTCCTACAGGGGTCCCCAGCCTGACAAACCAGGAACAGGCCCCGGGCAGTGAAAGGCCTGTCCTTGGCTTGTCCATGGCCCCAGGAGCAGAACTGAAGCCCAGGAGGGGTGTGGGCCTCCCTGCTCTAGAGGCCTGTGAGCGTGCAGACCCCACGAGGCTTGAAGGCTCTGGCTGTCCGCACATCGGGGTTTGGAAAGATTCCTCCTTGACCCCTGCCTCCAGTGGGGGCAATGGGAGGGATGGGCAGTGTACCCTAACCCTGGTGGGCTCCCCCCAGCCTCAGAAGCAGTACCCACAAGGGCCCAGCAAGCTCACCATTAGGTAGCCTCTTCTGCTCCCCACATTCCTACCCACTGAGGCCAGCCAAGTGGAGCACCAGAGATCCAGGTATGCCCTGCAGAGCAGGGGCCTGTGCTCAGATCCTGACCTCCCTCTGTCAGCCTCACCACTTCTCGGGGCCTGTTTCCTCATCCGTACTAGGGGAGGGAACGAGGGGAGGGCTGATGTCACAGGGCTACCTCGGCAGGAACAGATGACTGGGTCCTGGCCAGTACCCTACGGAGCCCTGGCCAGGACCCAGGCCATCCTAGTGCGCAGTGGAGGACACAGCCCCTGCGGGCAGGCCACAGAGCGACGGGGCGGTCTCTGCCCCCCCCACAGGGCCGGTAGAGGGCACCGCCTCCTGGCCTCGGCCTGGCCCCCTGCCGCCTTATCAGGCCCGTGGGAGACAAGGACCCAGTTAGAACGTTTTAGCCAGGCCTCCTGGCGTATTTGCACATTATCTGTGCCATTAGGCCGGCAGTTATCTGATAATCGGGCCCATTAAAGCCACAGCCTGCCCGATCAGGGATCCAGGAAGTGGGGCCGACACAGCAGTGCTTGCTCGGGGTCCAGGCCAGGCCACATGAGGCTTCTGTAGGCCCAGGTGGCACCCAAGGGACGAGGTGGCCCTGCCTTCCAGGGCAGAGGGCGTGTGGCCTGGGGAGGGACTGCCCTGTGGGGGCGTGGCCACCATCATCTCCTCCCTGGTGAGGACACCAGTTCTAGTGGGCGGGTAACTTGCCATGTATGTCTCCCTGGGGCAGCCCAGGGAATATCGCACAACCTTGGTGCCTTGAAATGTCGGAAATCTACTCTCACAGCTCGAGCTGGAAGTCCCGCTCTTCCCTGAGGCTCCAGGACAGTGTCCCCGCGGCTGTGTCATGCCAGTCCCTGCCCCCTCTTCACAGGGGCTTCTTCCTGTGTCCCTCTCACTAGGACACCTGTCGTTTGCTATAGGGCCCACCCCCAGGTTGCAGCGCAGGTGTCTTTAGGGGCCGCCCTGTAGTCCACTCCACGAGGTTATGTGGGTCGTGCGGCAAGGCCTAGCTGAGCCTGGGAGCCTGACTGCAGACACTGTGCAACCCTGAAGTCCTGCCCTATGAGAGGGACTTGGGGGTGCTCCTGGCAGAGGCCAGCAGTCCACATCCACGGGACAGAGTCCTGCAGTGGCCGCCTCGGTCATAGGAGCCACCACACCAGCCACAGCACAGGTGGCCTCAGCCTGAGAGCCTTTGACCCCCAGTAGCACAGCAGATGGCTCAGAAAGGCAGCTGCTGACCAAGGGCCACAGCAGGAATCTGGTCCAGACCTTTCCTGAAAGTGGGCGAGGGTCCTTCAGGGACTGATGGCGCCACCTGGGTGCACACGGTCTGGCTGTGCCAGGGGTCTCGGGGGCAGGACACTTAGCTCCTGGCCTGGCTCCCCTGCTGGGCCCTGTGCTCAGGTGCTAAGAGGATTGACTCACGCAACCTCACCCAACCCCAGGAGGTGGGAGGTATGCAGTCCCTGACTCACAGTGGGAAACCAGAATTTCCACAGCCGCCTGCACATGTGCGCTCTGCAGATCTCAGGACTCAGCTGATGGGAGGGGGCTGTGAGGACTGTGTGGCGGGACGGGAGGTGAGTCTCAGCATCGCCGTCCTCGGCGGTGTTACCCCCATGTAAGGCAGAGGGGGTGACCTGGCTCTGTGTGCGCGTCCTGAGCTGTGCAAGGCACATGCGTCCCGACATGGCAGCCGTGGTCCCCGAGCTGTGCAGCCACCTGCCCAGACCCAGTGGCAGGCACCGCTCGCTGTCTGGTTGCTGCAGCCTGCCCATCCCCCCTAAAAGGTCTGAGCACAGGGCCTGGCCTGGCCCCCAGGACCCAGCACCACCCTTGTAACCTGGGCCAGGCCACAGGGCCAGCCACCTGTCGCCTGCCCTCCTCTGCCCGCAGTCCCCTGAATGTTCCCGGGTGAGGAGGGCTGCAGGGGCGGACTAAACCCGGGCAGCAGGCCCTCCTCACACCTCTGACCCCTTTCCCTGCAGATGAGCTGGAGCCGCTGCTGCAAGATGGGCAGAGGTGCGTGCGGGCTCGGCGCAGCCTCGCAGAGGGCCTGTCCTGGGGCCCGTTCCGCGGGAGCATCCAGACCAGAGCCTCGTCCCCCGGGCAGGCGGAACTGGTGAGTAGCCCAGTCTCAGCCACATGGGCCAAGGCAGTGTCCAGCCCGGGGCACAGGCCCTTCAGTCCTCGAGCCAGGCCTGGGCTAGACCCTCGCCCAGAAGCTCCTGCCTCTCGACTTGAAACAGGTCAGGAGGTACAGATATGAGGTGCTGGGACCAGGAGGGAAGGGAAGAGGTAACTTTGTGGGAGCACAAGGAGGGCTGCCTGGGGGAGGTGGTGTGGGGCTGTAGCCCTCAGGGTGACCAAGGAAGGGCTGCCTGGGGGAAGGTTCTTGAGTGGGCCTTTGGGGAAGGAGTAGAAGTTGGTGAGGCAGAGAAAGGGAAGGGCATTTGAGGGGAGGAAGCAGCAAGGAACCGAGTGGTGGGCCCAAGCCTGGCCTGTGCCCAGGCAGGCGGGCGGCGCTGCCCTGGCACTGGGCTTCACGGGTGGAGCCACCCCCAGTGGCCAGGGAGGTGGGTTTCTGGATACAGCTGCGACCCAGGGTGAGCTATGCGTCCCTTCCCATGCCTGTGGGTCCTCCTGACGACAGGAGAGGGCGCTGTCAGTGCCCAAGTGTTTCCAGTGCGGGCTGATGACCACTGGGGGACATGTCACCTGTCTCAGGGCTACTTCTGAGGTGCCCTCTCCTTAAGGCGAGTTGGTGTGGCGTCCTCTCGCAGGGGGCCCAAGTGCTTATTTTAGAACCTGTGTGGGCTGGTGTATGGGCAGTGGCGTGGGCACCTGCTGTGATGGGAATGGGGTGGGGAGGGAGGTTGTACATGATGAATGTTTGGGAAACACCTCCAGACCTCGAAGGCCAGGCAGCACCCAGCTTGGCACCCCCAAGTCCAGGGCCCGGCGCCCCACATGCGCAGGCGCAGCCATGGCCCGGGTCCTTGCGATTGCTAGTGTGGCATTCAGGTGAGGCTGGATCCAGGGTGCTAGCAAGTGCTCTGTAGTGCTGGTCAGTGGCAGTGCGGGGCTGTGAGGGTGGGCTTGCCCTTCTCCCCCTCCCCACAGCTCTAATCAGCTCCAACCCGACAGAGCCCGTTTCTCTGCAGAGGAAACCAGGCCCAGGCGTGGGGTCTGGAGCAGGCTGGCAGGGAGCGTGGGCAGAATCCCCAGCCATGCCCATCCAACGGTGGCTCATGGCCCCTAGCCACTCTGGTGAGAAGTGAAGCCTGGGGCAGAGGTCTCAGAATTGGGACCCGGGCTTCAGGAGCTTGGAGACAGCTCAGTGAGGTGGTGGGAGGCTGGCCCAGGACGCAGGGTGCCCACCTTCAAGGCCAGGCCATCCCCATGGCACAGGGTTGGACCCTGGGGTCTCCCACCCTGTGGTCACTTTGCCGGGTGCCCCGCCTCTCTGAGCTGCTGTCTCCTCAGCCCGGGGAACCTCCAGGGGACACACGGGAGTCCCGTAGGGTCCTTGAGGCCTGAGCCTGCACCCCTGGCAGTGAAGAGGGTGGCAGAGCAGCAGCTCGTCTGGAAGGTGGGGAAGCCGGCTTCCCGGAGCTGCTGGGCAGGTTAAATGAGGTGATACACGTGCGGCGATTACCCCAGGCCACGCCTCCAGGGCAGCATGGCCAGTACCCTGTGGAGGGCGACCCTCCTGTCCCATGGCCCCAAGCAGGTAGGAAGCAGCGAGAGCTCCAGCGTGGATTTCAGCTCCTTGGAAGGAGCCAGCCTTTGGCTCCACTGTGTGGTTGAGGCTGTGGTGCTTACTGCAGTCCCTGTAGGCAGGAAGCTCCCTGTCACTGGAGGGATGCAAGTGGTAGCCTCCCCTCGAGAGGGTAGCTGTTAGGGGGGCGTTGATGGGAGCCCTGTGACTGTCACATCTCAACTCTCAGTGTAGAGAAAAGCCGTAGTGGTGACGGCACCAAGGCAGGCTGACTGGCGCCCGTTGTCTGTCCTGAGGAGGACCCCACCTCTCCCTCCGCTCCTTCCTTGGGGAAGATCAGCCCCTTCCAAGAGAAAGCTGTGTGTTCCAGACACAACTGCTAGGTGCCTGTCTTTAGACTTGGCCCCTCATTTTCTCCAGCCCTGCCTAAGGGAGGCGCTGCTGTTCCCAATATGCAGATGAGAAAACTGAGGCCCAAGAGGGTAGGTAATACAGTCACCAGGACCAAAGAGCAGACACCCCTGAAGGTGGGGCTGGGGGACTGGAGCCCCGGGATCCCCACTGCACCCCCCACCCCCAGACCCTCCCCTCCCGCCGGCAGCCTCCCCTCTGGAGGTTCCTGTACTCCTTGGGCCCAGGGCCCAGGGCCCGGGGCCCAGGTCAGCCTGGGGAGACTTGGCGTGAGGCTGGAAACCCTCTCCAGGCCAGGAGATAGTGTCCAGGGAGCGCTCCTTTGAGGCTCGCAGAGGAGCCCAGGGAGGAAGGGCAGCCCGCTCAGCCTGCGGCTTTATCTCCTGCAGAATTAAATCCTTGATTAACCCTTATCTTCCCAGCAGGCACTATCTCTGCCTTGGCGCCAAGTGTCCAGACACGCGTACAAGATGATTGATTTCTTAAAGATACACGTGCCTCTCCAATACTTCATTTATTGTCTAAATATTTTCTCTAGCGTTCCAGCGGGCCCCTTATCGAGCTCAGTTGATGGACCCGGCTCTCTCCCCCATGTACCTCCCACCCAAGACTGTCCCGTCGCCCGCCACGCAGCTTGTCTTTGCTGTTTGGAGGATGAAGTGGGAGAGGGGCAACTTTGGGGTGTGGCAGCACTTTCCCACAATCACCTCGGGCCTAGGCCGCCTGCAGAGCAGAGGGGAGGCACGGTGGCATCCCTGCACACGCCAGGCCTTAGGGATGGGACTGAGGAAAGGACACAGTTCTCAGGGCCTGCCAGGAGTCAAGAGTTGGTTCACTGTGGGACCTCAAGGTACCCCAGGATGCAACTAGGGCCTTCACTAGAAACCCAGGGGTTGGAGGCCCAGCAGTGTAAAACTTGTACTCANCAGGCCTTAGGGATGGGACTGAGGAAAGGACACAGTTCTCAGGGCCTGCCAGGAGTCAAGAGTTGGTTCACTGTGGGACCTCAAGGTACCCCAGGATGCAACTAGGGCCTTCACTAGAAACCCAGGGGTTGGAGGCCCAGCAGTGTAAAACTTGTACTCAGATGCAGGAGAATGTTCAGGATGGGTGGTGGGTGGATATGTAGATGGGTAAGAGGATGATGAAGGGGGTAAGTAGAGGGATGGACAGGTGACCTGGATGGTAGAATGATGGGCAGAGGTGGATGGAAGAGTGCTGGTAGAGGGATGGGAGGGTGAGTGGACACTGGCTAGATAACTGGATGGATGCGTATACAGGCATAGATAGATGTTAGACAGAAGGTTACGTGCTGGATGTACGGGCAGAAGGTGGCTGGATACTAAAGGAAGGACAGTAGGTGGACGAGGGCAGATGGAAGGGTGAGTGGACACTGAATGGAAACACGGATGGATGCGTGTACAGGTAGATGTCATATGGAAGGCTGAGTGCAGAGTGAATGGGCAGCTGGATGGTGGATGGATGAGTGGGTAGTGGATGGATAAATGGAAGGTGGACGGACAGGTGAAGGATGGACAGGTGGGTGAATCTGAGGGCAGGTAGGAGATGGGTGGATGGGTGGGTGAGTGGATGGACAGGTAGGTATGTAAATATGTGAAAGGGTAAATGGATGGTGGATGGATGAATGAACAAGCAGGCCTGCACTAACCTGGCCCATCCATCTGTCCAGCTGCCCTCCCAGAGCTCATCCACTTTATCTGCAAGGCCACCATGACGTCAGTGAGAGGCAGGAGGGACCCTCTGGAGGAGCAGCAGGTCTGGGCAGGCAGCCCCGGCCCACGCGGCTGACATGAGGTCAGCTGGCTCCATGCAGATGGGGCTGGGCCTTCAGGCACCACAGGCTCCGAGCGGCTCTCCCCACAGGACCTCCCCCAAAGGCTGTCATCAGTGGTCATGGCCGGGCAGAGCCAAACTTTCAGCAGGACGAGCCCTGGCCAGAGGATGGGGTGCTGCAGCGCACCGGACCAGGGCCCTCCTGGTGAGGCTCCTCTCCCTGCGGTTGCCATAGGGAATGATCCCTAAGGAAAGATGCCCGGCCTAGGCTTGGCACACGGTGGGTCCCTTGTGCTTCTCTCGCCTGACACACTTGAGCCGCCCCCTGGGTGGGGATGCCTCTGGCAATGGTGAGTGGGACAGACTGACAAGACAGGGGTGCAGGCCTGATCAGAGCCCACCAGAGCCTGCGCCCCTGACCTCCTGTGACCCTGCCCACAGTGCCCTGGGAGGCCTTCCGCGGGCTGTCTGGCTCCCTGAGCCAGGACCCCGCCGCCCTGGACGCTGCTTCACGGACGCAAGGCAGGTTTGGGAACAGCCTGAGATATGGCTGTCACAGCGGATGCGGTAGAGATAGGGTTTCTGATGGTTATCAGCGGGCACAGAACCCAGACACTGACCTCTTTGTTGGGGGAACAAGGAGGGTTCTCAGATGCACCCAGAGAATTTAAAGGGGCCACCCGCTATGCCAGGGCAGGAAGGGACCAAGCAACCTCCACGAGCTAAGGCAGGGTGGGGAACCGAGCTTCTTGCTCACTCTGGACCTAGCCTGTCCAGAGTGAGCTAGACCCAAACCCAGCAGTGAGCCTGGGAGTGCCCAGGGAGGGGAGNGATGCACCCAGAGAATTTAAAGGGGCCACCCGCTATGCCAGGGCAGGAAGGGACCAAGCAACCTCCACGAGCTAAGGCAGGGTGGGGAACCGAGCTTCTTGCTCACTCTGGACCTAGCCTGTCCAGAGTGAGCTAGACCCAAACCCAGCAGTGAGCCTGGGAGTGCCCAGGGAGGGGAGGTAGCCGGTCTCTGATAGTTTTGGCAGAAGGGCCAGGTTCACACCCTGCTGCCCACAGGACCTTCAACCACCAGAGAAAAGGGCTCTGTCCCAAGGCTGCCTGAAATTAGGGTGGGGGCAGAGGGGGAGAAAAAAAGATAGAATAGGGGAGCTCAAACCGTGTCTGCCCCTTCACAGCAGGGAGGGCAGAGACTGAAATCTGTCCTCACCGCCCAGGGCTGGGTGGGGAGCAGGCTGCAGCTCCCAGGACAGGGTAGGTGGAGGCGTGTTCCCTTCCCTGGAACTGTGGCGGGTTGCTGGTGCCTGCACCCCTAGGGTCCAAGCGCAGGAGGGGAGGCCAGGGCTGGTGGGCTCAGCCTTGCCCATGTAAGTGGGGGCCAGGCTCCCCCAGAGTATTAACGGCCAAGGGAATGAGGGGGAAGGGTTGTAACCCTGAACCTCCTGGCCCTTCTCCCTCTTGGGATTCAGGCATGGAGTCCCCACGTCCCCGGCCCCTCACCCACCCTCATGGGCGCCCAGCCAGTCCAGGGCAGCCACCAGGCAAGGGGCCGCTCCTGCCAGGAGGCACAGAGCCTCCAGGAACATGGCGCTGCCTCCTGCCCTCCGCGTGGACGGACGTGGAGAATCGGGGGTTCTGCAGCGTCAGCAGGGCTGTGCTTTTATCATGCCGCGAACACGCCGCTCCCGGGAGTGATAAGCACTAAACCGACCGGGAGGCTGTCAGTCTCAGTTTGAGGGTTTAGAAATATTGGGACGAATAATTAGATTTCATATCGTTACCGCAGCACCCATCGGAGGATCAGGCAGATTAATTTTTTTCTCCCTCCTCCACTCATTAATATTCATTAGAGACTCGGAGAGGCCCCTGCCTCCGCGAGCTGCTGGCCCAAGTCGGGCCAGCCAGGATGCGGGAGCCGCCAGCCACTCGCTGCTGCGCCCGCTCCGCTTTGGCCCCAGCCTGTCCCCAGCTATGGGCGGCAAAAACCTTCCAGCGGGGAGACCCCCAGCTCTGCGGCTGGCCCTCAAAAGCCAGCTCCTTGGTGGAGCACATCGCCTCCAGTTGCCATCTGGCTGTTGACGGCCTGGTGGCCTCCTGGGCCCGGAGGCACAAGGGTGGCCCTGCTCCTGTTCTTCACTTGCCAGGCAGGTGTTGTCCAAAGTGAGGGGGGCTCCACACCCACGGTGATTGCCCGGTGCCCCAGGGGAAACCAAGTCACAGAGAGGGATGTGACCCACCCTGAGAGCAGGCGGTAGCACAAGGTCGGTCAAGGGGGTATCCAGGCTCTGGGCATCGCCCTTTATGCAGAGATTCTGGGGCCCAGGCAGGGTGGGCATGGTGCTGGCCAGCTCCACTCCTGTGACCCACCGACCAATTATTACGACTGAGCCGTGCAGCTGGTCCGCTGGCTGGGCTGCCCGAGTCCACCACAGGATGAGGGCAAGGTGCAGAGTATGCAGTGAGGCCTCTGTGCATTGAGGGCCAGTGTCCTCCCAAGTCTCCCAGTCAGGGAGTCTGGACTGCACCCGGGTACCCAGCTCTGGAGCTCACATGGTCCCTGCAGGCAAAGCCTAGTAAAGCCATGGGCTTGGACCAGGCATGGTGGTGCCCACAACCCATCAGAGGACCCCCCCCAAGTGCTACTTGCCCCAGACATCCCACCACATAGCATCCTGGTCAACTGCCACAGGTGCCCCGGGGCGTACAAACGTCCCCGTCCAGGGGGGCAGCAGATAACACAGTCTTACAGTTAGCTCAACACAGTTTGCACACGGCACCCAGGGGCTGAGCTTGGCCGCCCCACTGGAGAGGAGCAGTCCAGAACCCACCCAGCCCTGGGACTGCAGCCTGACGGGCGGCAGTGGTCACCCCAGCCTTCTGGGGCCAAGCAGGGTGAGGTCTGTACTGCATTGTTCCCCGCTGGGCACCTCAAAGGCCAGACTCTCAGGCCAGGCCACTTCCCTGCCCCCTTCCCTTCCCTCACCTATGAGGTAGCAGGAGGGTGCTACCAGCAAGGTGGGGGCGAGGGGCTGACCACACTCTGGGAGCAGTAGGGAGGCTGGGTACTCAGCCAGCAAGGCAGGGGGACATCTATTCCCCAGGACCTCATGGGGGTGCTGGGCCCAGGAAGAGGCTCCTCATGTGTCTGCCACCTGCCAGCCCCAGGATGGACAGGACAGAGGTGCACCGGCATGCCCCGGGACTGGGGAGGAGGACAGAGACAATGCCGCCGCCTCCAGGCCAGTCCCCTGCTCACTCTGGGGGCCTGTGCACCAGGATCCTGCACCTGGGATAGCAGCCTACTCGGCAGGGGCGGCGGGGTGGAGGTGGCTGGAGTGAATGGAGGTCTTGCTGTGCAGCCTTGGGTGAGCTGCTCGATCTCTCTGGCCCTCAGCTCCCCAGTGAACCCAGCACCTGACCCGTGGAAGGCGCTGGCTCCCTGTGGTGTGCCTGTTGCCAGCACAGTGCTTGGCACACCCATGGGGTGGACTCTCAGGCTTCTGCCCACGTGGTCCCTGGGGACGCTCCTGGCCTACCTCTTTCTCTGCTGTGTCCGGGAGCATGACTGAGTGCTTGCTGACCCCTCTTCCTGCCCCCAGAGCCCGGCCCTGACCCTGCTGCTGGAGGACGAGGCCTGCTGGCTGAGGATGCTGCCCCAGCCCCTGGCCGAGGCGGAGGCCAACGCGGAGATCTACCGGAAGGGTTGGTATCCTGGCGCTTCCCTCACAGCTTCCGGAGGAGGGGGGTCGTGCTCTTCCTGGGGCAGCCCTTAAAGGCAAACCAGCCTGACTGGGCCACTGCTGCCATGCCATCAATGTCAGTCTGGGGCTGGACAGGCGTCTGCCCAGGTATGGGGAAGCAGCCCCCCAGAGAGGCCAGGACTGCCCTCAGGACCTCTGGGAGATCACCAGGGCAGCAGAAGAACCAAGCCTGGTGGGCTGCCGGGTCTGGCAGGGGCCAGCGGGTCCATGTGGGGCCTCTGTCATGAGGACAAGGAAAGCACTTGCCCAACATGCCCCCCCTGTGCCATCCAGGAGTGGCCCTCAAGGGAGTGGGGCAGGTTGGGTCTTTGGCACCCCTGGTCGTGGTCCTGCCTGCCCGGCTCTGCCCAGACCAGCCTTCCCAGTGTGTGACGACCTGGGCGTCAAGGCGGGGGACTTCCCATTACAGATGGAGGCTCTGGTCCCAGGGTGGGAGACTAGTGACAAGTTCTACACCCGAGCAAGGGCCATCCACCACAGTGTGGCCACTTGGAAGGGCCATGTGCCTGCTGACCACAGGAAATCCACCTCCTTCCCCGACAGGAGGCCCCACTTTGGTAGAATGTTCTGGGGGCATCCCCCTCACCATCACCTGAGTGCAATGAACTAAGTGTCCTGGGGGCAAGAGGGGACCAGGCTGGGCTGCTGCCCCAACACCCACCCGAGCCCCTCCCCATGTGGGGTCCCCGGGAGTACCCAGGGACCTGAGCTTTCCCTCTGCCCTGTGCTGACCCCATGGACCTGGCTAACATGGTCACATGTACCCCTCTCCAGAGGACCCCCACCCCTCCTCCCTGCTTGAGGGTACTCTTAGGGGCCCAGAGAGCACTGGAGGGCCCAGGTTGGCAGGAGGTGACCAGCTAGGGGCCTGGACACCTGACAGGGAAACGGCCCGGTTAGCAGGGCGTATCTGCCCGGGTTGGACAAGGGTCCCTGGGGCGCTGAATGCTCTCATAAGGTGGCCTGAGGCCTTGCCTCTTAGGGAAGGCAGGCTCCTGGCAGCCTCTGAGCTGGACCGAGTCCTGTTAGCTGAGGCTGCCCCCTACAGGCCGCTGTGGAAACAGCCGTGCCGGCCAAGCTGTGAGGCCTTTCCAGGGCTTAGTGAGTGGCTACCCAGCCCTCCGGGCTGCTCCGGTCTGCTCGACTCCCCTCTCCTGGAAAAGGGCCCTCCCACTCATACAGGCTTGCGCAGGGAGGCCCAAAGAGCAGGCACACCCCAGGGGACCACTCAGGAGCGCCAAGGAGGCAGGGGGCACCATGGAAACCAGCTGGCCACACCTGCCCACCTGGTGTGCCTTCTCTCCAGCCCCCATGTCCAGCTGCGGAACCGAGGTGTCTAAGATGGGGCCGTCCAGAGGCGCTCAGGAGGATAAGATTGGGGCGGTGGAGGGAGGTCTTTGCAGAGGCACGGTCATCGTGGCCTGGAGCTGCCAGCCGCCGTGTCATAGCTGCCCTCCCCCACAGATGAAGCCCTCTGGTGCAGGCTCACCAGGCCAGTGCCTGCAGGTGGACAGCTGAAAGTGCTTCTGGTGGCCAAGCCCCCCAGCAACCCCAGCCACCCTGTGAAGAAGGAGCCGGCGGAGCCCGAGAGCCCAGCCCCCTCCCACCCCGACATCCAGCTCCTGCCCCAGCAGGCCGGCATGGCATCCATCCTCGCTACCGCAGTCGTCAACAGTGAGTAACCCACTGCCACCCGCCCCCCCTCTAGACTGCAAGGGGTTCCCAGCTTAAGATCTGCAGGGACCAATCACCTGGTCTGCTAGCTAACCAGAGGGCATGTGCTTCAGGGGCCTGACAGTGGGGTTCGGGGAGAGCCCTGGGATGCAGCCCATGGGTGAGAGGGCTTTTCACTCGGCGTGTCCGGCACACAAAGGTTCTGTAGCCCCTACTCGGCCAGCAATAGGAGCAGCCTGATGGGGCTGGGGTGGGGTCTCTGATGCACCCACCTTGGGGGCCCAGCAGCAGCCCTGCCCTCACCCACTACGTGCTGGCCCCGCCCCTGCCTCCCAGTTGTGAGGGACACAGGTGTGTCCCCTAGAACAAAGCTGCCGATAAGACCAGCTGGAGCAGAGGGACCCTCCCCACGACCAGCAGAGGGTCTGGACTTGCTTATTCCTCAAATCCTTGTTTGATGTCCATGCCAGACCCAAATAGTGGGGGCCCTGCCTGTGTTGAGGGAACTACCACCACTCCCAAGGCAGAGGCAGGTGGTCACGGGCAGGTTCACGATGGAAGAAACACAGTGACGTGGGCACTGGCCGGGGCTGCCTCAGTCAGGGTGCCTGGGAGACCCGCAGACCAGGGAGGGCAGCCAGGCGGATGGCCCAGCAAGACTTTGGCCAGAGTGAGGCTCCGAGGGTGGTCCCATGTGAGGGCTGGGGTCCCTTCTGAGAAATGACCACAGCAGAGGTCTTTCAGGCAGCAGTGTCTGTGCAGTCGCCAAGTCAGGGGTCCAGCGCAGCTCTCAACTGCATGGCTGTTAGGCGGAGGAGAGTGGCCTTCTTCTTAAGGTTAAATGTGACGGCGGCCTGCAGCTATTGAGGCGCTGTCGTGGAAGCTGGACAGGCGTGGGAGCCCGAAGGGGAGGAGGCAGCAGCGCAGCCGTGCACTGTCCATCCATCACAGGCAGGGAGGAGGGCCCAGCCAGCAGCCTGTGGGGCACTAAGTGGACACGTGCTGGGACTTAGGGTGTGGTCAGAGTGGGGAGCTCTGGGCGGGATGAGGCCTGAGGGAGAGACAGGATCTTCGGGCACTGGAACGGACACCATGACCCAAACAGTTGCAGCCAAGTGAGGCGGGTGTCACCGGAGGGGAGGGGGACAAGCACAAGCAGGAGGCTCGTGCCCAGAGCCTGCGTGGAGGGACTGTACTGGACAGGGCAAGGCCACTGCTCCAGGGAAAATGGGTCCTGCAGGGGCTCAGGGCGGTGGTGAGTTCAGAGGGGTCTTACCTAAACAAAGTTTCAGGGAAGAGGGAGGCTGAATGGAAGGGTCTCTAAGGGGCCAGGATGGCCACTGCACCAGGGCAGGAAATGGCATCCGTTGCCCAGCAGGGCCTATCTCCCCTCTGTGTTCAAGGGGGGCCTGCCAGGAGCCCTAGTGCTGGAGGACTTCCTCTCGAGCCAGCCCAGAGGCAGCCTCTCTGGGCCTTGGTTTCCCTCCCCTTGAGTTTGATGTTTCATCTGTGAGGCCATGGTAGGCTCAGTATCGAGTTTACACCAACCCCACCCCAGCCTCCAGTGGGTCTCCAGCTGGTGGTCTAGAAAGGCCCGCAGACCCTGAGCTCCAAAGTCAATCAGACCCAGTTTAATTCCTGAGACTTCAGCACTGGGAGCCTCCGTTTTCTCACCTGTGAGAGAAGTGGAACTAATGCCCGTCTCGAGGTGTCTGTCCAGGTCATGGGGCTGCGTCCAGCCAGGACTCGGGCCACCCTGGGTCAGTGGGGCCGTGACCATCCTCGCTGTTTCAGGGCTAGGGCTCACCTGAGGCTCCAAGGTTCCCACCCCCTCCCCGTGCCACACCCAGCCCCTCCTCCCCTAGCACTGAGCTTGCAGATACCAAAAGCCCACTGCTGGCCCTAGAGATCTGGATCCCAGCTCCAGGCCTCCGCTGATAAGAGAACATAGCTGCCCTGAGGCCCCCAAATAAAAGGGAACTTGAAAACCAGTGGTAACACAGTGGGAAGGTTGGGGCCAGAAAAACTGCAGATATTGGGCATGAAGGGACGACCTCACCCCACAGACAGGTACTGAATTCCTTAGAGCAGGGCTCCCCACCCTCTGGGATCTAACACCTGATTATGTGAAATGCAGCTGATGTTAACAGTAGAAATAAAGTGCACAATAAATGTAATGCATTTGAATTATCCCAAAACCACCCCCACTCCACCCCCGTCTGTGGAAAAACTGTCTTCTATGAAGCTGGCCCCTGGTGCCAAACAGGTTGAGGAGCGCTGGTTTAAAGGAGGTGGAAGGTGTGGGAACTTAGCAGCATCCACAGCCGGTGGGGAGGCAGCCACTGCTTAAGTAACTGCCAACCAGCGGGGTGAGGAACACATCCTAACCTACAGAAGTTAAAACCCCAAGATGGGGTCCCAGGCTCCACCCCACATCAAGGTCGGGACACAGAACAAAGCCTCCCCTCCCTGGGTTCAGCCACAGAGCAGGGCAGAAATGACAGGACACTCCTTAAGGATCTCTGGGAACCTGAGGGCTGCTGAAGCGCCCATCAGAGAAATCCTCACCAGTTGGCAGGTCCACCCCCACAGGCCACACTCCAATAAACCAAAAATGCAGAGGCAGCCCACACGGGTAAGGGTGGAGAGTCAGCAAAGTCTGACCAGTAACACATGGAGCCATCAGGTTGGGGGTGTATTTGACTCAGACGTTCTTCGTCCCCCGCAGCTCCTGGCCTCCACCCACCCCCAGCGCTTGGGGACACCTGCACCTGGATGCCCACCCACCTGTCTCCTCCTCCTCCACGGGCACCCAGCTCCAGGCTGTCCCCCATGTCCTATCATCCCCACCGACCATACTCCTTCCTTGGGCACCCACGAGACCCCAGCGTCTCCTTACGGGGCTCACTGTTGGAAAGCAGTGCAGGGGCCATCCTGGGGGACCCCATCCACATGTCCCCATGACATCCTGGAGATCCACAGAAAGGGGACACAGCTTCATCAAGGGACACCTGAGAAGGCACAGCCCAGGTCACAGGCCTTGCTCCCCCGAGCTGGAGGACCCGGCGGCACTGGCCTCATATTGCAGAGGGCCATGCCTGCCCTGGGTGGGAGGTGGCCATACTACTGCCGGAGCACCCCCTCAGGCTGGGCCTGACTCTCCCCTGCCTTCTCGTCCCCTCAGAAGACGTCTTTCCCTGCAAAGACTGTGGCATCTGGTACCGTAGCGAGCGGAACCTGCAAGCCCACCTCCTCTACTACTGTGCTAGCCGCCAGGGTGCCGGCTCCCCTGCCGTGGCCGCCCCGGATGAGAAACCCAAGGAGACCTATCCCAATGAGCGGGTCTGCCCCTTCCCCCAGTGCCGCAAAAGCTGCCCCAGCGCCAGCTCCCTGGAGATCCACATGCGTAGCCATAGTGGTGAGCACCCTCCTCCAACACCGTGTCCTCCCACCCAGCTCACCGTGCCTGTCCTGGGGTTGCATGCCAGCCACGGGTGCGCCTGGGTGCTCCTCTTTACCACTCCCTGCTGCCTCCCACGGGCCCCAGGGTCCTGGGAGGCAGAGCTTAGGGGTCTTTGGCCAGTGAGGCTCCCTCACCAGGCCTGTGTTCCAGGAGAGCGCCCCTTCGTGTGTCTCATCTGCCTGTCTGCCTTCACCACCAAGGCCAACTGTGAGCGGCACCTCAAGGTGCACACAGACACGCTGACCGGTAAGCAGGGTAGGGCTGGAGGCCTTGGTCAGGGTTGGTGGGGCCCAGCTGCCCAGGGCCCTGACTCCACGGCCCTCCTGCAGGAGTCTGCCACAGCTGCGGCTTCATCTCCACCACAAGGGACATCCTCTACAGCCACCTGGTGACCAACCACATGGTCTGCCAGCCAGGCTCTAAAGCTGAGATCTATTCACCAGGGACAGGCCACCTCACTGCCAAACTCCCCGCAGGTGAGCCCCTGGGAACCAGGAAGAGGGGTGGGGTTTCAGACTTGGTTCTGTAGCACGTCTGCCCAGCCCCGTTCTCCCTTCCCACCCTCCCTGCCTCAGGTCTGCCCCAGGCAGGTCCTGCTCCAGCCCTGACAGGTGGCCCTTGGGCTCTCCCCACAGACAGTCTGGCCGCCTTCCAGCAGCACACAGCACTGCACAGCCCCCTGCCCTCTGCCGACCTAGGCCTGGCGCCCGCCCCCTCACCAGGAGTGGACAGGAAGGCCCTGGCCGAGGCTACCAATGGAGAGGCTAGAGCAGGTCCCCAGAACGGGGGCGGCGGCGAGCCCCCAGCGGCCCCCAGGAGCATCAAGGTGGAGGCAGCGGAGGAGCCCGAGGCAGAGCCAGGGCCCCTCGCCCCTTCACGAACGCCGTCACCACCCAGCCCTGGCCCCGCGCGGGTGAAAGCGGAGCTGTCCAGCCCCACGCCTGGCTCCAGCCCGGGGCCCAGCGCACTGTTCCTGCCGCATCTACCCGCGGCGCCACCGGCCTCTGAGATCCTGGCCAAGATGTCTGAGCTGGTGCACAGCCGGCTGCAAGCGGGTGCAGGGGTGGGCGCACCGGCAGGCCTCTTCGCGGGGGCCCCCAAGGGCGCCACGTGCTTCGAGTGCGACATCACCTTCAACAACGTGAACAACTTCTACGTGCACAAGCGCCTCTACTGCTCTGGCCGCCGGCCGCCCGACGACACGCCCCCAGCCCGCCGGCCCAAGGCAGCCCCCGCCCCGCCTCGCGTGCCCCCTGCCCCGCCATCCGCGGAGGCCGAGGCGCCGCGCTCGTCGCCGGGTCCCGGGGCACGCGAGGACGAGACGGGGAGCGCGGCCACGCCCGAGGCAGAGGCTGACACGAGCGGCCGGGGCAGCGAGGGCAGCCCTAGCCCGGGCAGCGGGGCGGATGAGGACGACGACCCCCGCCGGACGCTGTGCGAGGCCTGCAACATCCGCTTCAGCCGCCACGAGACCTACACAGTGCACAAGCGTTACTACTGCGCCTCGCGCCACGACCCGCCGCCGCGCCGCCCAGCACCAGCCGGGACACCTGCGCCGTCAGCGCCGCCAGTGCGCACACGCAGGCGCCGCAAGCTCTATGAGTTGCACGCGGCTGGGCCCGCCCCGCCCCTAGCTGGACCTGCCCCGCCCCTGGCCGGACCCGCCCCTCCCTCCGCGCCAGGCCCCGCCCCTACACCACCCGGACCCGCCCACACGCCTCCGGCGTCTCCGCGGCCCGGAAGCGGAAGTGGAGGCGGAAGTGGCCCGGACGCGTCTGAAGGCCCTATCGACCTAAGTAAGAAGCCGCGACGGCATCCTCCAGCAGCCACCCCGGGCCCTGCGCCTGGCCTGGCAACGCTGGCCGATTACCACGAGTGCACGGCTTGCCGCGTGAGCTTCCACAGCCTCGAGGCCTACTTGGCGCACAAAAAGTTCTCGTGCCCCGCTGCCCCGCGCCGCCTACGTGCGGCCCCTGAGGACCCGCCTGCCGTCGTCTGCCCCTACTGCCCCCCGAACGGCGTGGTGCGCGGCGACCTCATCGAGCACTTCCGCTTGGCGCACGGCCTGCTGCTGGGGAAGCCCCTAGTTGGCCCCGGTGCGGAGGCCCGGACACCCTCGCCCACCGCTCACCGCGATGGCCTCAATGGCCAGGACCTGCAGGAGCCTCCTGCCAGCAGCCCCCGGCCCGGCCCGCCCCCAGCCGCGTCCCCGGAGGCGGTACTGGCGCCCCCTTCACATTCGGACAAGGGTGTGCAGACCCCTAGTCAGGGAGCGCCGGCCCCTGTGCCCAACGGCAACCACAGATACTGCCGCCTGTGCAACATCAGGTTCAGCAGCCTGTCCACCTTCATCGCCCACAAAAAGTATTACTGCTCCTCCCACGCGGCCGAGCACGTGAAGTGAGCGCCCGGCTGCTGCTCCCCTGCAGGGGCCCGGGAAATTACGCACAGGCCTCAGCAGAGGGGCTGCAGGGGGCAGCGCCCGCCTGGACCTTGGCACTTAATAAAGAAGTTCAGTTTGCTGAGCACAGTGGTGGAGCAGCCTAGTTCACTGTGAGCAGAGGGCCCTATTGGGTGGGCGCACATAGGGCTAGCACCACACCTGAGTACACACGGGCCATTGCAGGCCAGAGTCACATGGTTAGTGGCCTTAAGAGCTGGATCTCGCCCAGGGTCAGGCCTGATGGCACTGCTCCGGGCCCCTGGGGCACGGGAAGAGCGGGTGCTGGCCTTCCTGGCCCACTGCTGCCCTCCAGGATCCAGCCAGAAGCTCTCGTTTGGACACCAGATACCAAAGAGAAGAGCTTCATCCTGGCCAGCTCACAGCTCTTCCACCTGCTCAGTGGTGATTGCTGGATGCCACCTGTCCAGTCACAGGCCACCGAGGCATCCAGGGATGGGAGCACTGTGCTTGCCAAGGCCGATAGGGGCAGAAGGGAGATGGGCAGCCGACTCCTGGAACCCATAGTGCTCCGTGAGAGGAGCCACCTCTTGGACTGGGGGCAGCATGCACCTGTGGGGGCTGCAGTGGGCACGAGGTTGGGGCCACCCCACTCCCAGTCTGTCCTGCTGGTGCTGTGAGGGCTGCATGCACCATGGCTAACCATGACCTGGCCCAAATCCAAGCAAGGAATCTGGCTGTGGTCTTGGCACTTGGCAGCTGGGTGTCTGTGCACTTCCTCCAGCCCGGTATCCCTTGATTTGAGGTACACAATGTCTTTTTCAAATACAATATACCTGGCAGCCTACTGCAAAAAAAAAAAGTGAGGCCTGACCTTTGGCCTGTTCTTTCCAAATATCTGAAAGGCTTCCTGCCACACACCCAGACTCACTCTCCTGCCCAAGGCAAGTTCCATCCCACCCAGTCGTCAGTGGTGGAAGGCTGAGGAGCCTGTGTCAGGACAAGAGGAGCCCCCTCCCGCTTGTTCTTGGCTGACACTAAGTACCAGGGTGTGACCAGACTTGCTGGTCAGGGCCCCCCGGGAGCCAACTAGCTTCCTGATAGATGCCCCCCTTGTGAAGACCATCCCACCCCTGCCCTCCCAGGCTGGGGAAGGGGAGGCCCAGCACCTCATTTGCACAGACTTTGAGGCTCCACCTCTGAGTGGGACCACTTGAGGCAGAGACCATTAAACCTCAGACAGGATGAGTGTCCCTGTGTGCTGATGAGCACAAATGCTCAAAGCGGGAGGATGGGGTCAGCGTCCTCCACCCTTCCACCCCTCACTGCATGAGTGGAAGACAGCACCACTCGGAAAAGGGCCTCAGGGTCCACGCCCATAGATTGAGTGTAGTACGCTGCAGGATCCTGGAGCCCCTCCGGAGGGCCCAGAGCCGACCTCTGTCTCCTGCCCCAGGCCTGAACTGCTGACCAGGCCAAGCTCTCTGCCCAGCCAAGGTCCCCAGTGCTGGATCCACCCACCCTCCTAGGGCCCCCCATTGCCCACACCCTGCCTCGAGCCACCCCCATCTCCCTGAGAACTTGCCACCACCATCACAGCCGCCACCCAGGGACACCAATCTCCAGGAGCCATGATGCTCCTGAACAGCCCTCAACTGTGAGGGCTCAGGGCTCCCACCCCTATTCACAGCTCTCCATTCACTCTCATGGGCGGGCACGTGAGTTCCCATGACCCTACCTCTCTCCAGCCCAGCCATGCCCCTTGGCCCCACCTGTGCACCCACTACGTGGCCCTCAAGGGGGCTCTGACTTATCCAAGACTAAACTCTCGCCCCTGCATTTTCTTCCCACACCTGCACATGCACAGACCTGCGGCGGCACCCTCATCTACTCACACCTCACTGTTGAAGCAGCTGTGATTCCACCAAACCCACCTCTGCCCATTCTGGCCCCCAGGTCGCCTCGCTTCTCCCGTAGCCACCAATTCCAAACATTTCAGCTGCTGGGACGGGTGCCTCCAGCCGTATCGCCATCTGATGGACTGGCCACTGCCCCGGCCAGCGTCCACCGCCCTTCACTGCCAGGATGAGCGGCTGGGAGACCAGATGGCGGCATGCCTGGCTTCAGGCCTTCGGGGCTCCTGCTGCACAGAGGTAGCTGCCAGGCTGTCCCCCAAAGCCCTGCTCACGCTGCTCTAGCCCGTCCTCGCCATCTGCTCCTGTCATGCAGCTTAGAGACCTTCCCTGACCCTGCATCCTAACACCTGTTCCTCTCCCCAGAAGGGCGGTCACTCTTGGGATCTCCTGGTTTTATTTTCTTACCTCCTTCCCCTGCCCCCACCGGCCTCACCTGCCTTGACCACTGCCTCCTGGGCACCTGGCCTCGGGGAGGAGCAAATGATCAGACCAACTGGGGGAGTGAAAGGACCAGAAGGGAAAACAGCATGGCCCCCACCTCACAGCCTCCACAAAGCCGGCTTTGCCTGTCCATCCCCTGTTCTCCCACCTTTGGCCACCCCTCCACACTCAGCCAATTTCACCTCCCGAGGCCAGATCTGACCAGACGACACCGCACACACAGTACGCACAGCATGTCGTCCAGGTTCAAGGCCACAGGCCACCCTCAGCTCCTAACTGGGTCGCCCATCCAGAGTCGTGTGTGCAAACCTCACCCAGATCGTTGCTCTCCACAGACCTGAGCACCCCGGGGCCAGTGCTGCCTGCACACCTCTGGGGACAGCTTGGCACCAGGAATCACTGCATGTGGACGTTCCTGGCACCAGGGGTCAGCAGCGACTCATTTACATGGGCCAGCAGGCCAGGTAACAGGAGCTCCGCTGGCCTGGCTACCCCATCTCCTGAGGGGTGGGCTGCAGTGGTGGGTCCCAGTGCGAAGGGAACGGAGAACAGGCAGCGCACAGCTCTCGGCCCCAAGTCTGGAGCTGCACAGTCCCCACAGAAGGGGAAGCAGCTACAGAGGGGACCGGCCAGCACAGGAGCAGCCCTGAGGGTTTGGCCCTGCATGTTGGGGTGCATGGGAGAAGGTGGGGGTCCCCAGGCAGAGCCCCAGCAGTATCCTTGGAGACATATCCCTGGAGCCTCGCCCTCACCACTGTCCTCACGGGAGGAAGGCTGGCCATACTCAAGCTGCGGGGAGCCCTGTAGCTTAGTGCACACACGGCCGCCATCCACAACCGGGCTTCCCCCGCCCCTTGCCCAGCCTCGCTCACTGGCCTGCCCTTGCCTGGCTCACACTGGCAGCAGCTGAGACCCCGGGCCTCCCCAGGGACCACTTAGGAGGGAGTTTCTCTGGAATAGCTCCTAGTTCCCGAGAGCACTCTTCTCTGGGATGGCCATATCCCATCACCCAAGCCGGTGGAGCCCCTGACTGGCTGAACAGGCCAGGGCCTGGGAATCAGCACTGATCAGCTGCCAGCAGATTGTTCTCTGGCAAGTTTGAGAAATGCTTGCAGGGCAGGTGCTCCAGTCTTCACGCCTCTCTGATCAGCCCAACAGGTGCAGCACTGCCCTGCCGACCCGCAGGGCCTGTGGTCTTGTGGCCTTGAATATGGACCACACGCTTTGCGTAACGTGTGTGCAGTGTCTTCTGGTGAGAACTGGCCTCGGGAGGTGAAACTGGCTCAGTGTGGAGGGGTGGCCAAAGGTGGAAGAAGAGGGGATGCTCAGGGGCCTCTCTGCTGGAGCAGGACGCAGCCAGGAGGGGCCAGGCCCAGACCTCCACCTTTCAGAAGGGTAGGTGACTGGGACTCTGCAGGGTCCTGCTCACTAGGGGCCCACAGGTTGGAACCACGCCCAGTGGCAGTCATGGAGGGAGGTCCCCAGCAGCATCCAGAGAAGGGATCCTTCTCTGATGTTGTGCTTGCCGTCTGACCCTCCCTCGGGGAGCGCCCGGGCCCATGGCCCCTCTGCTGCCACACAGCTGTCGCTGCCACACTCCACCCCGACCCTGTGGGAGAGACAGACAGCGTCCGCCCACCTGTCCCCGGCTCACAGGGTGCCCCCGGCCTGCCCTGTGCATGAGACCTAAAGGCCCAACAGCATCAGCCTGAGTACTGGCTCCCCGTGCCCCTAAAACCCAGGAGGTGCGCAAGCCCCTCCCCACACACGCCCACGCCCACGTGGGCAGCCCAGATGCTGTGTTGGAGGCGGCGGGCAGCTAGGGTCCTGCGCTGCTCTGCTGTGGGGGCCGCCTCCTCCCAGGGAGGCTGACCACAGCACCTGCAGAGGGAGGTGGCCACCGGGACGTCCACAGGACAATTTGTCAGGTCACACCAGTGGGTGACAACAAGGAATTAGAAACGGAAACTCGAGATTCAAACATGTCTGGAGATTCAAAATAGTGCAGGACTTTGCACAGCAGGCCAGGGATAGGTCCAACTAGGTGTCATGACATCAGCTCATCACCTCTGAGATGGGGCCACCAGCCAATATTTCCAAGGGCTTCAAAAGCAGAGCCTTTAAAAGACACCCAGGGACTGAGGACCAAATTTTGGAGGGACACACGGGGGTGACCCGCCCCCACCCAGGACCCCCACCCAGCTCCAGGAGAATCAAAGTAAAGGCTGCTGCCAGGAGGCCCCGGGCTCCATGACAAGGCCCCTCAGGCTGCAGAGCCAAACCCCAGAGCACCAGCCACACAGGCTCGGGAGGGGTCCTCCCCTGCAGACACGGCGCCCGGTCCTCCGCCAGGGGTGTCGCCACTCGGACACAAGGAAGCCAGTGGGAGACACTGAACGAGGCCCGACTCCCCGGCAGGCGGTGTGTCATCTCTCTGGCCGTGGCAGCCCCCGACAGCCCTGGTTCCACCCGCAGTCTGAGGAGGCCCCAGAGGACCCCCAAACCCGAGAACCCCAGAAGCCCCTTCGTGACTCCCGGGTCCACCTTTTTTTTTTTTTTTTTTTTCAGTAAAGCTTGATTCTGGTTCTCACTAGCACCGGACTCTGGTCCTCACTACAGCCTCACTCTGCAGTTCTCTATAGCCTGACTCTGGTCCTCACAAAGCCTGACACTGCTCATTACAAAAGNTTTTTTTTTTTTTTTTTCCAGTAAAGCTTGATTCTGGTTCTCACTAGCACCGGACTCTGGTCCTCACTACAGCCTCACTCTGCAGTTCTCTATAGCCTGACTCTGGTCCTCACAAAGCCTGACACTGCTCATTACAAAAGCCTGACTCTGGTCCTCACTAAAGGCAGAATCTGGGCCTCAGTTAAGCCTGAGGCTGCTTTTTACTATAGCCTGACTCTGTTCCCCACTAAAACCTGATTCTGGCCCTCACTATAGCCTAACTCTGGTGCTCACTACAGTCTGAATCTGGTCGTTAATAAAGCCTAACTTTACTCTTCACCTTAACTTTTCATAAACTCTGACACTAGTCTCCACTAAACCCTGACTCTGTCTCACTACAGCTTGACTCTGGTCCCCACTACAGCCTGACACTGCTGCTCACTGGAGCCTGATTCTGGTCCTCCCTATAGTGGGTCCAGCTCTCAGAATTCTACCATCATCAGCCCTCTGATCAGACTCACAGCAAGAAATACAGCTGAGACCGCCAATCTGTCCAAGAATGCTGAGGAATGAAGCCTGTTCCCTACGAGGCTGTTGTGTCCTAACCCCCAGAACCTCTGCCTGTTTCCCTCCAGGGTGAAGGGGCTTCTCAAGGTACTGCTGACCTGATGACCTCGAGATGGAGAGGCCACGCCAAGGGGACAGGACGCACAGGGAGCAGGGCCAGCTGGCAGGGCAGACTGGCCCAGGCAGGCAGAAGAGCAAGCCCCTGGACCCTGAGAAGGACCACCACCCCCAGCCTGTGTGTCAGGTCTGGACCTGGGCATGCCCGGGCTCAGCCCTCTCCCCAGGGGTTCCTGGAGAAGTCTCTAACCTGCAGTGGGCAGAGCTCAGTCCCAGGGCCAGGAGCAGAGCAACTTGAGCTCACCTTTCAGGACACTCCTGCCACCCCGCAGACGGCAGGTGGGAGGGAGCAAGGACACACACACACACTCCTGTGCTTTTACGCTAGCAGCTCTGAGGGTTCGCCAGGGGACCCCCGGGAGCCCCCCCCCTTCCAGGGGGCCAGCAGGGCCCTCTTCTGACCAAAGTTGTATGAGTTGTGGCAGGAAAGCCAAGGTGGCTGTGACAAGTGAGCCTCAGTGCTGACCTGGCGCCTCCTGCCCCATCTCTCAAGAAAGCAACAGAAACCAGTTTCAACTAAGAATGTTCCTGATGGAGTAGTAAAAATACATCAAGTCTATCAAATCTCACCCACTGAGCACCGTCTCCTTAACATTCTATGTGAGGACGGAGGAAGAATGAGGTAGCCCCGAGGAGAACCCCGGAGGACAGAGTCCCCAAGATGGACCCCCTGGTGATTCCAGGGAACACTGTTGGCTGGAAGACTGGATGCTGGGCCCGTGATTCCCAAAAACGGAGCAATCAGTCTGTCTTGTGGGGGAAACCCATGAGCATTTGTTGCCAGGGTTAAAACTGGAGCTCTGAAGTGGAAATCAGAAGTTGTGCCCATCACTGTCAGCTTGACAGCTCCTCAATATTTAAAGACAGTTTTGAAGAGACTGGTGGTGATTTTAATGAAAGGGAATTTTCTAGGTTGTGATATGAAAGGCACTGGTCTTCGGAGGCCACGTGACTAACAGAGATGAAGGGGTCTCACAGAACCACGAAAGAGACGTGCTCACTAGAGGAAGCAGACTCCAGATGCAGGGCAGGCGCTGAGCCTAACTGCCATCTGCTTTTCCCCTGATAACGGAATGCAGAGACAAGGTGTGTTTAAAGTGAACCAGGAGAAACATGGTCAGCACAGAACTCTACACGCAGCAAGACCATCCTTCAAGGACGGTGATGGAAGCGTCATTTGAAGACACACAGAAGTGGAGAGCTACATTCCCAGCACTGCAGGGACTCCACACCAGTGGGACCTGCATCCACAGGAGGAGGGGAGCACACGGAGCCTCAGGAAGCCCGTCCTCCTTCTGGCCTTAAACTTTCTAAAAGTCAAACTCAAAACTGACAGGGAGGTCTCAGGGTTTATAACTTACTGAGAGGTGAAACTGCATTCACTGAGTACAAATCACCCCAATTGAAAAGGCAGGAAGCTCATAACAGGACACTGTGGTGAAGGGGGCACACAGCAGCCCGAGGGGACCTGAAACCACCCACAAGTGTCTCCTGAGCGGGGACCCTATCATGTCTCAGCCTTACTTCCAGAGTATCCGTCCGTCTGTCCCCACAGATGCTGACCGCACACTTGCAGCCTCAGTCCCAGGGCCCACGGGCCATCCTGTTGTGTAGACGAGGGACTGCAGCCCAGGGAGGGGGACACCCGCATGGAAACCACACCCAGCTGCAATCTTCCCGCCGCTGCCACGTCACCTCTCCAGGAGGGGAGAAGTGCTCTCCCACAAAGCGCCCCTTGTGCCCAGCGGCAACCTCTATAAAGGGCCCATTGGTGGCAGACCGTCTGCCTCCTCAGAGCAAAGGAGCCCTGTGTAAGCGCCTGGGAATCACTTGGAGAGAGAAATGACCAGACTGTCTAAGTACCAAGGCGCTGAGTTCTGGAGCCTTGAGTTGACGGACGTTTGAGAAACTGCAGGACGCCTGCTGGGACGAGAGATACTGAGGGGTCTGGAGGGGGCAGTGTCCTTGGATGGATGGTAGTCAGGCACTCTGCTCCCTGGGATGGGGCGGCTGTGCTAGGGCGTGCATGCTCCCCACAAGGATTGAGCCCTGGGGCTCTGGGAGGCGCAACAGCCAGTAAGAGGTACCCAGCACCCCCGGATCAAGGGTGCCGCAGGAGGTGAGCAGGGGCCAGAGAAAGTCAGCCTGGGAGAGGCGCTCTACCCCTGCCTGCCTCCCACCTTGGTCCGCTCCACCCCACCACGGGCACCCCTCCCGAGGCTCTGGGGAGGGTCTGTTTTCCAGTGCCTTTAGGCACTCTGCTTGCTCTCTGGAGGACTTGCCCCGAAACGGGTGCTGCTTAGCCCTCTGAGCCCCGGGCTGTGGCCATGCCCCTCAGACCCCTGCCTCTGCCCTCTCTCCTCAGTGGCTGTGTCTCTGCTTCTGTCTCTTCTAGGGCCACCCTAACCCAGGGTGACACCTGAAGTAAGGTGTGATCCTTACCTCAATCACTTCTGCAAAGATTCTTCTTCCAAGCAAGGGCTCAGCAGGAGGCTCCAGGGAGGCATGAACTTGGAGGACACTGTCTGAGCCGATGCCCAATGGCTCTAGGGAGATGCCTCCCTCCTCCTCAGAGCTCCTGAAGTGTCAGGATGGCCAACTTCCCACAACCCGGCCCCACAGGGTCGAGAACAGCTCAATTAATCCCTTCCCCTCTCCAGGCTCCACTGGTTTCCCTTGAGGGAAGTGCCCCACAGTCAAGGAAGCTGAGGCCGGGCCAGGGGTCAGCGGTCTGAGGACCGTGATCACCGTGTGTCCCGGCCTGTTCTCACGCTGGGCCCCAGGTGGGCGCCGATCCCAGTCTGGACCTCCTGGCTCCAAGTTCAGCCATTTTTATGCTCTGCCGCGACCCTGATGGTGACCGTGGTATCGACCCTGAGATTCCAGGGGAGACTGGGGCACCCTTTTTTTCAGCCTGAGAGAAAAGCAGAGCCTGGCAAACAGAAAGAGCCACAGAGAGATGGAAAGTGGAGGGAGATGGCAGGATGGGAGCCAGGCTGGCGTGTCCACGTTGTCTGTCCCCCTGGCTCTGTTCACAGCCCCCCACCTGCACCTAAGTGGGCTCCGAGCCTGCCTGCAAGTCCCCCCAGGCAATCTGCCTCCCACCTCCTGCACCACTCGAGGGAGGGGGACACCTGGGGGATCTTTCCTTGGAGATGACCATGCGGGGGGCACGGTGTACCGGGGATGGGCAGGGGGCTGCGGTCCTGGTCACACCTAGGGCCTGGGGGCAGCCCCTACCTGCAAGGCTGAGGGCTTGCTGGCTGCCTCCCCCACCCTCCGAAGGGACAGCCGAGTCCCCCCACTCTGCACCACCCGGGCCGCCCCGCACCCAAAAGACTGTGCTGAGTCACCTCAGGACAGCCCTGATGGTGGGGGTGAGGGGGACAACTGATTGTTGAGCAGCTTTATTGAGAAATAGGTCACATGCCATACACAGAAACACTCAACGGGTGTCCTTTTCCATCTAGCTTCTCTCAGGTGCGCCCTGAAGCCTTCTCTCAGGCTTCAGCCTGTGTCAGTGCTTCAGTGCCTTTAAGGCCAAGTAGTATATTCCCCCGTGTGGATGGATGTGTTCTGCTCATTCATTAGGTGATGCACACTTTTTAGCAGCCTGAACAGTGTGGCTGCAAAATTCCACGCTAATGTGTTTACATGGACGTGTGCTTTCGTGTCTCTGGGCAGACAGCGGGGTGAGGGATGCTGGGTCCATGCCAACTGGATCTCTAAGCTTTTGAGGGACCTGCAGCCCGGTCTCCACGTTTGACACCCACCCCCAGAACGAGAGGGCCTGCTTCCTCCTCCTCCTCTTGGATGGACACTTGCTACTGTCCAACCTCCTGCTTAGCTGACCTCTATCCTCCGGGTGTGGGCGGTGCCTGGCTGCCAGCTCACTTCCCTCTGGCTAACGCTACTGAGCATCTTTTCCTGTCCTTGCTGGCCATTCCTGCATCTCTGGAGAAATGCCTCTGCAATTCCTTCACTCACCCCTACAATGTTTTTATGTTCATTCTGAAATGAAGAAGCTGAAGGTCATCTGAATCTAAAAGTGATAGGATGGGGCTCTGGCCTCAGACGCCTGGACTGGATCCCACCCTGGTACTTTCCAGACATGTGGCCACAGGCAGGCCTCCAGGTCCCTCGGTGCCCTGGCCAGCCCAGGGGGGTGAGGGCTCGCCTGCAGTAGGTGACGACCAGGATGAGCCCCGGCAGGTGCTCAGGAGTAAAGCACATGGAGCCCCAGGGCAGAGCTAACAGTTCTTCTGGACCCAAGCCAGACCAAGTGGCGTGAGCGCAACCCACGTGCACAGGCAGAGGAGCGGCCGGGCCCCTGAAGCCAGCAGGCGAAGGCGGAGTCACAGAAGCAGAGCTGGGCTTACCCCACGGGAGGCAGGAAGGGCTCCAGGCCCCCNGCCCCAGGGCAGAGCTAACAGTTCTTCTGGACCCAAGCCAGACCAAGTGGCGTGAGCGCAACCCACGTGCACAGGCAGAGGAGCGGCCGGGCCCCTGAAGCCAGCAGGCGAAGGCGGAGTCACAGAAGCAGAGCTGGGCTTACCCCACGGGAGGCAGGAAGGGCTCCAGGCCCCCAGCCCTAGCAGCTGGGGACCTGTGTCACCTAGAGGGGCCACTGCCCCCTTCCTCCCACATAGTGTCACCCATGGAACCCCAGGCACCCTCCTTGACTCCACCCCAAGCTCAGGGCTGCATCGCTTGCCAATGGATCCCGAGTGGCCCAGTCTGAGGGTCCCTGCTCTGCCCACAAGTACCACCCCCTCCGATCTGGCTGGACCAACAGCTCGGCCACCAGCTCCTTCCCAGGACCTCCAGCCTGGCACATGGACCAACCTCTCCAACCTGGCTGGACCACTGGCTCCCTTCCAGGGCCTCCAGCCCAGCACGTGGCTTGTCGCAGCAGGTCGTTGGTGGGTCTTGGAGCTGGAGGCTGGAGAGGATAAGGCTCCCTCACAGAGCAGGGTCCCCCAGCCTTTGGAAAATCACAAACCAAAACTGTCAACAATGACCTCCAGTCTTTCTCTTCTGTTCCTTCCTTCCCTCTTTCCTTTCCCAGGTACTGACATTCATTTTCTAAAACTACTGTTTAATCATCTCAGTATTTCATAAAAACACACTAACATAAAAAAAAAAGTCAAGAGGAGGACATAATCTCAGAACAAAAGGCAGTCTTTTACAGAAATCAGGTTTGACTTCATGAAACCTCCGGTTTTGCTATAGTTTTTTCCATTTGATTGCAGACTCTTAGAAACACTGTCAAAGAGCACCCGTCCCAGATCAGGGCTTCGGAACCTCTGCTCCTGTCTGAACCTTCCTGCCCTGACTTCGTTTTACAGAAGAGGAAACAGAGGATCAAGGGGTTAAACTCAGGGTCACTAGCAGCGCCCAGCAGGACCTCTGCTGCTCTGAGTCACAGCGTAGGGACCCTGATTTTAGCCAGAATCCATGCCAACTTGTATGGCAAAGAGCACAAAAAGCTTGGGAAAGCACAAAAAGCTTGGGAAAGCACAAAAAGCAGTAAAGGCAGTCAATTTCTGAATCTAAAAATAGGTATCCCATCAGTGTCAGCCTCACAGGAGTCATTGTGCTCTGCTTTTAATGGTGATGTCTAAAATACTTCGGTGCTGATTTTTAAAGTGCTCATTCAAAAAAGAAAAGTAGCAAGTCACTTGGATCCACATCAGACTGTCAGAAATTTAGTTTTCAGGCGAATACTCATTCAGACAGGAACAAGAACTCCTGGAGCTGTCTGATGCTGGGGGAGGGCACGTGGCATTCCAGGCAGGTCAGACTGGGCTGAGACATCAGAGCCCTCAGACAGCCTATCCCCAGCAACCCTGTGAAGGCTGGTCCTCTCCTCCTGGTGTTATGGTCAGCTGGGAACTCCACCATGAGGCAAGACAAAGGGAGCTGACACTACTGCAGCCCCGCTAGGGCCCCTCCCCTAAACACTCTCTGCGCCTCCACTCCTTGTCCAGCGCTCCCTCCCTTCCAGAAGGCGCCCCGAGGCAGCAGGGCCTAGGCCATCTGGTCTGCACCTGGCCAATGACCAGTGCCGACCACTAGGTGGCCCTCTTCCCTAGTCGAGCTCCAAGCTCAGAGGGGAGAGGCTGCCCAGGACCGACCTGCAGTGGGCCATCTACTGACTTGAGATGATCTTTATACCACTCCCCTCCCTAAGACTGGAATCCTGGAATATCCCAGTTTGGTCTCGGTGAGACGAGCTGGAGCTGCTAAACCCCTTGAGGGCAGGACAGGGTAGGGAGAAAGGAGTCAACAGCGCCAGACCTCGTTGTTAAGTCACCAAGGGGAGTCTGTCAGGCTCCGCTAGCCCCCCACTCCTTTATTTTCACGGACGAGGTGCTCACAGGACCCTTTAGTGGCATCTGACACTTCAGTAGTGTCCTGTGCAGACACCCCCGTTTCCACTTTGAGGCGATGCTTCATCCCCCGAGGAAACCTCTGCACCAGCCCTCACACCCCACTCCTCCCCATCTGCCCACCCTGGCGGCCTTTCCCCTGCTCTCCGTCTCTAGGGACACGCCTGTCCTGGACGCTTCCTATGAGTGGAATCCCAGCCCCCCGGCCTTGGGCACCCAGACCTGTTCACGCAGCGTGTCCCCAGGGCCATCAGTGCCGCACGTGTGTCCAGAGCCTGGTCAACATGCCATGTGTATTGGCCGAGCTCTGGGGATCCCCCATCCGGGGAGGGGCTTCTGTCTTGCTTTGTTTTTAACATGCTCGTGGAAGCTGCTGGCAGCTCTAACTCACGAGGCTGGCGGAGCTGAGCTCTGTAAGTGCACCCCCCTGCCCACTGTGTGTCTTGACCCGCCTCCTGTCACTGTCCCTAAGACGATGCCCAGGAAAGCCCCACCTGCCCTGGGGCGAGGACTCAGGCTGTGTCATCTCTCCAAGAAGCAGCGACCTTGCCCACGGGCCGTCGAGTGGCACCTGGCCAGCAGCGTTCCCCCCAGAAGGAGCTGTCCCCGCCTGCCCCCACCCCACAAACCTGAGCCTCACCTCTTTCCTCCCCATACCTTCCCGTATGCTGTCCCCTCTGGAAGTGCCCTTCTCCCATCTTCCCCACACCCAAGTCCCACTCATTCCCAAGGATCCCACAGAGGTACCGCAGTAACCGCTCCTTCCCTGAAACCCCTCCCCAGGGGCCTGCTGTGGGCTGAACTGTGTCCCCTCAGAAGATACACCCACATCCTGACCTCCACCTCGCCCGCCCCTGCAGATGAGGCCCTATTTGGAGACAGGGCCTTTGCAGATGTCTGAAGGTTAAGCTGAGCTCATCCTAAGTTAGGTGGGTCATGCATCCAATACAGGGATTGGTGTCCTTGTAAGAAGAGCTTGGGACACAGAGAGACCAGAGACACAGCGGCTGGGAGACATGGAGGCAGAGATGGGAAGGATGCAGCTAGGAGCCCAGGACACCAACAATCACAGAAGCGGAAGAGGGAAGGAGGGCCCTACCCTGGGGCCTCTGAATACCCTGATTCCAGACTTGTCACCTCCAAAACAGGAGAGAACAGATGTCTGTGTCTTAAGCCCCCAGCCTGGGGCACTTTGTCAGCTGCATGAAGCTCATGGGGGCCTTGTATTTAATCCTGTGAATTACCATCATTTATAAGTGGATTTCACCTCCTGTGTCCGGCAGGAGGCTTCTGCATTTATTAAGACTACACTCCCAGCCTGGCACTTGGCAACAGCTGGAGGACAAGGGTTGGGGGCAGCGGATGGCTGGGGAGGGAGTTCTGGACCCTGCACCACAGATAAGGAAGGCCTTCAGAGGCCAGTGGCCCCAAGAGTCATCAGCCATAGTATCTCCTCTGTTTTCTTAACTCCTTTCTTTTTTTAAACTGCTTTTTATTTATTTGGCCATACTGGATCTTCACTGTGGCATGCAGGCTTTGCTAGTTGAGATGCACAGGCGTGGTGGTTGTGGCAGGCGGGCTTAGTTACCCTGTGGCATGTGGGATCCTGTGGGATCTTAAACCAGGGGTCGAACCTGCGTCCCTTGCATTGCGAGGCAGATTCTTAACCACTGGGCCACTAGGAAGTCCCTCAAATGCTTTCTTTGCTTTTCATTTTTAAAGCATATTTCTTTTTTGTTTATTTGTATTCTGGTCACGCTGTACAGCATGCGGGATGGTTCCCTGACCAGGGATCGAACCTAGGCCCGCTGCAGTGGAAGTGCTGAATCCTAACCACGAGGCTACCAGGAAACTCCCATTTGCTCTTGAAGCCACAGGTCAAGTGCTGCAGGTGAGGTGCTTTCACATCCCTCCCTCAAACCTGTCATGGAGAGCAAGGTAACTGGGCACTTGGATTGGCATGTTCGTCTCCCAGCAAAGCCACACACACCTCACTGCAGCTGCTGTAAGCTGAATTTATCAACGTTCAACTAAAGGGTCGTTTCTGGGGGATGGGGGCTGTGTGGGGCAGAGGACCTTCCCCACTGAGTGGGATGGGATTGGGGCAGAGGGACGCAGCCCAAGTCAGGTTTCCCTGGAAATGGGTCTGCAGGCTCCAGTTAGGCTAGGAGGACCCAGGCTTTGCAGAACTGGGACAGGATGCTGTGCTGGGAGGGGGCACCCCCGGGACTCCCGCTGGCATTCGAAGCTGGCTCCTCCACTCCCTTAAGTAGGGGAGAGGGGCTGGGTGGTGGGGTCTTTAGTAGGTCTAGGGCCTCATTGAAAGCTCCAGTGTTTCCAGAGGCCTCAGCCTGGGCTGGCCATGGCCACTCCATCACCGCAGGACACCACCCCCATCTCATGCTGGCAGCCTCATCACGTATGTAAGATGCTTCCAGCTTGGAGGGGGCGGGTGTCTGAAGGGGTCACCAGAGGCCCGGGTTAGGCCAGGACTCCGTCCCCGCATATGTGCCACATGACTGTCATGACCAATGACCACACACCTCAGGGCTTACAGCTGCACACACCCACCCCAGCGTAGTCCAGCACCAACTTGACGGGGTGAAAACGCAGGTGTTACCAGGCTTAGTCTCTCCTGGAAGCTCCAGGAGAACCCGTCACTGCCTCTCCCAGCTTTCGGAGGTGTCATGTCCCTGGCTCAGAGCTCCTTCCCTCCGCTCTGACCTGCTGCCTCTGCCTGTCAGGACCCTGTGATGCCACTGGGCTTTCCCGACACGTGAAGACCATCTCCCCGCTTCAGAGTCCTTGGCGGACCCTCACCTGGAAAGCCCCTTGGCCACCAGAGGCTCTGCCTCCACAGCACCTGACCCAGGACAGGCTCACTCGCCCCCACCCATGGGAACAGCTCTGGATTTACAAGCACCTTCACACTCGCGTCCGTGGTGAGCCTCACAATGACCCACGAGACAGGGACTGTCCTGTCTTAGGACCGCATGCTCAGGCATGGCCCAGGGGACCTTCTGAGGTCCCACAGCAGGACTGGGGCCAGGCCCCGCCTGGCTCCACAGTGAGGCTCCAGGTGGGGAGAACCCTGGGGGGGCCAGCTGGGCATCGTTCTAGGGCAGTGCAGGCATTCAGAGGAAAGAGACCACCAGATCCCCAGCCTGGGCCCAGTGGAGAAAGATGGCAGATGAGACCAGAAGCAGGAGGCCCCAATGTGAGAGGCAACCCAGAGAGGGCCAAGAAGGGGGAGTGAGAGGGGCAGGCTCTGGGTCCCCAGTAGAGGGAGACCAGAGCAGGAGTAGGGGTGGCCAGGCTGAGCGCTGGGGGCCTGGAGTGGGGACACGATGGAGACTGGGCTGTACCACCGGTGGTGGAGATGCCAGGGGAGGGGGGCAGCGAGGAGTGGTCTGAAGCTAGTGTGTCCAGGGGGGAGAGAAGGGAACCGGGGTCACAGTGAGTTTACAGCCACGGGCTGGACTCCTGCAGGGGCCAGGTCCTGAGGCCCAGCACTCGGCCTGTTTCCATCTCTTCCTTATTCTGGCTGCTGGTCCCACCCCAGTTCCCTGAGAACACCTGGCTCCTGGCGTCCTGGCCACAGACCCCACAGCAGCTCTCTAAGGCCAGCCCCCACCCACCCGCCCCCACTCCCAGTCCAGGACAGGCCTCCCTAACACAGCCGAGAGGGGCTCCACCTGGGCAGGTGTGCCTGCGCTTGCTCGTCCCATTCAGCACTGATGCAGACTGTGCACACACAAGTGAAGGGCTCCNGTCCTGGCCACAGACCCCACAGCAGCTCTCTAAGGCCAGCCCCCACCCACCCGCCCCCACTCCCAGTCCAGGACAGGCCTCCCTAACACAGCCGAGAGGGGCTCCACCTGGGCAGGTGTGCCTGCGCTTGCTCGTCCCATTCAGCACTGATGCAGACTGTGCACACACAAGTGAAGGGCTCCTGCATCGGGCTGGTCTGTCCCCTCAACCCGGCACCGCTCCCTGCTCTGTCTCTCTCTCCTGCACCTGCTGCAGCCAACCGCCCCCCACCCCTACTCCAGGCTGGCTCTCTACTTCCTCCACCTCCCCCTGCAAACCCTGACCTTCTCCTCTTGGGGAAGTATCACGCACAGAACACAGAATCTGTGAGCAGAATTTCAGTGTCATCAGCCTTTTCAGCCCCAGGTCTGCATGCGTCCTCTCTGTGCCCCCGTCCCAGGACTTCAGCTTCGCTGGGTGGGAACGCCAGGAGGGCCCCTCCCTATGTCACTCATCACCCCATCTCCACCCTGCACACGTGGCTCAGAAGTGACTAGTAGCTCCCCATGAACAACCAGCATCTGCGAATGGCCCCACGGAGCCACTCAGCACGCTGAGGGTGGCCAGTCCTGGTTTCAGAACAGAGGAAGTGATGCACCGCCCACCCGCCCGAGCAACTCTGACCATGCTTCCTTTTTTCATAAAAAAAACTTTTTTCACTTTGGTACCATGCACACAACACAAAATTTACCATCTTATCCACTTTTAAATGCACAACTCTGCAGCATTAAGTACCTTTACATGTTGTGCAACCATCATCCCACTGTCTCCAGAACTCTTGCAACACTTCTGAAACTCAGTCCCCATCAAACACCCAACTTTCCATTTCCACTTTCCCAGCCCCTGGCACCTGCCTATTTACATTTTTAAAATTATTTACTTGACTGTATCGAGTCTTAGGTGCAGCAGGCAGGATCGTTCTTTGTAGGTCCAGGCTTCTCTCTAGTTGTGGCACAGGGGGCTTACCCCATTGCGTGTGGGATCTTAGTTCCCCGACCAGGGATCGAACTTGCTTCCCCAGCATTGGAAGGTGGATTCTTAACCACTGGACTACGAGGGAAATCCCCTACTCTTCTCTTTTCTGTCTTTAAGGATCTGACACCTCTAGGGGCCTCATCCTAGTGGAATCATACAGGATTTGTCCTTCTGTGACTGACTTATTTTTCTTTTCTTTTTTTTTTTAATTTTTATTTTATTTATTTATTTTTTTCATCTCAGGTGTACATCAGTTCCCAATCTTGAACCCCCCCCCACCTCCCACTCCACATCAACTCTCTGGATCATCCCCGTGCACCAGTCCCAAGCATCCTTTTTTTTTTTTTTGAAAACTCAGTTTTATTTACAGATAAGTCCATTGGTTACATGCTGTTATTTTTGCATTTTACAGATAAGAAAANCCCTCCTTTCTTCCACCCTGCCTCTGTCCTACTCTCCTTCCCTTTCTTTCTTTCTTCCTTCCTTCTCTCTTTCCTCCTCATCTGTCAGGATGTCCTCTCCTCTCCTTTTTCTTTAAAAAAAAAAACAGACATAACAGGAAGCAGACATCATCAAAGCTCCATTTCCTCTTTGGTGTGAATAGGGATCTTGGTTTGGGACCTAAGTGGTCTAACAGAGTTAAAAAGCCATCTTGAAGGTATATTATACAATAGGGTTATTTTGTAATATTTTATAACAGGAGTAAAGAAATAATTTGATTAATGAAAAAGTGACTTTCCCCCTCAGCTTATTCACTTATAGAGTTTATTGCTATTCCTTCTTCCTCTGATATTTTTTTTAACTTTGTAAGATGTGCATTACTGTGGAATCTCCAAAAAGGATTATCTGGAACAGTTTTCAAAAGCATGAAAATGAATAGGACCAACTACATTTATCCATCCATTCATGAATCCGTCCCTAAATATATATGTATTGAGTATCTACTATGTGCAAGGTACTTGGGAACCAAAGGAGAGATTACGTAACCTGCCATTACAAATCTGTCAGTCTCATAAGAGAGACAGAAAAGTAAAAATTTAACACAATGGTTGATCAATTTGACACATGTTTATTAAGCTCCTAATGCTTTCCAAATATTATGTCAGAGTCTGGTATTAACAACAGTAAAGAAGTAGTTATAGCTTCTGTCCTATGGACCAGGAACTAGAATACAAAAGCAAATACTATAAATCCCTGACATATGACCCTTTAAGTTGTGACCTTTCAAAGATGCAAACATGCGTTGGAACCCATTTGCAAGCTGTTGTACTGTAGTATTGTACTTTTTAAGGTACTTTTCTACAGATTAAAAATGTTATTTGTGTGTGTGTGTGTGTGTGTGTGTTTTTATGGATGTATTATTTGTATTATAAACTTATTACAATACAGTACTATATAGCAAATTGTGTTAGCTGGGTACCAAGGCTAACTTTATTGGACTTACAAACAGATCGTACTTATGAACATGCTCTTGGAAAGAAACTTGTACATATATAGGATACTCACTGTAACAACACCCCTGTAGAAGAAGCCAATTAAGGGTTCAGGGAAGGTGTCTCAAAGAAGTGAAGTAATTGTTATTCAGTTGCTAATTCGTGTCCAACTCTTTGCAGTCCTGTGGACTGCAGCACACCAGGCTTCCCTATCCTTCACTATCTTCTGGAGTTTGCTCAAACTCATGTCTATTAATTTGGTGATGCCATCCAACCAGTTTATTCTCTGTTGCCCCTTCTCCTCCTACCTTCAGTCTTTCCCAGCATCATGGTCTTTTCCGGTGAGTTGGCTCTTCGCATCAGATGGCCAAAGTATTGAAGCTTCAACTTCAGCATCAGTCCTTCCAATGAATATTCAGGGTCGATTTCCTTTAGTGAAGTGAAGTATAGACTGAAATTTGGAGTCAGTGTGGTGAAGGCAAATGTGGGAAGATCACACAAGTTACAGAGGAGAGCAAGTGTGAAGATTCAGAGGTAAGGGACAAAATGGCAAACATATTTGAGAAACCAAACGCAGTTCATCAAGTGTGGGGCAAAGAGGATGGTAGGAAAGAAATCTGGAGATTTATCTGTAGGGCCCAATTGCGAGAGGGAAACCCTCCAAGGGATGAAGCACCATGAGAATAATGTGACACCTGTATGGAAACCCTTCTGGCTGCAGATGTATCAACATGGAGCAAACCTAGAATCAGGGCCTTGTGAAGTGGCCATAGGGACAATCTTGACCAGAGATGATCATGGCTTGAATGAGGATGTTAGCAACAAGACTGGATAAAAGGGGAGATTTTTGAAATTTGAAGATATAATATTCAAGGCATATTTATTGACAGATTAAATATCAGGGATGAGGACTATGAAAAAGAATAAGTTTCAGGTTTCTGGATAGCACAGCTGGGTTTGTCTTGGTTCCACAGGATCAGAGGAAGGTCTTTCTTAGGAGGGACTTTGGATATGAGAATAAGATAGTGGGTGCAGTTTGGGTCACATTGAGCTTGAGGTTCCCGTAAGATAGTCAAGATTCAATGCCTGCATATATTTAATATAGCCAAGTAGGGGTTCAATACATAGGTCTGAAACTTAGCAAGAAAGACTGGACTGTAGATAAGACTCTAGGAACTATCAATATAGAGGATATTTCAACATACAGAAGCTCTGAGAGTGGAACAGATGCCCCAAAGTAAAACTACAGGGTTAGACAGAAAGGCCTGGGACAGAATGCCAAAGAACACTGACATTTAGTGGGTATGTTGGATATCTCCATGGCACCATTGTGGAGGAAAGCAACCAGGAGAATACAGCACCTAAGGAACCAACGCAAAGACTAATAGAGTTTTGCCAAGAAAATGCACTGGTCATAGCAAACACCCTCTTCCAGCAACACAANGCCATCTCTGAGAAAGGTTTGTGCTAATTACTGGGTGCACAGAAGACATTAAATAAATATTTAGAGATTAATCAAAGACTGTCCCAAACATCCAATTAGCACATGCTCTTATACCTAGTTTGTTACTGACCTAGCCTGGGCTAGTGTCTGTAAGCAGAAGACAAAGTATTCCTTTTCTGCTTTAAAAATTCATGGGCCTGCTCCAAGAGCAATTTGTGATCATGAAGTTTATTTTAAAACAATCTCTACCCAAAGTGCAATCCTATCCCAAATTTCTATTTTAAACAATTAAATCAGTAAAATAATTAAACCTGTGGTATTAGTAAATAAGTAGCCATTATATTTAATATTAATTTGTTAAAAGGTATAGTTCTGCAAAAGAAAAGATGTGGGTTAAATAGAGGCTTTCCATACTACATATCTGATTTCTATGTAAGAATTACTGAGTTAACCAGAAGTTATGTCATTGTACAAACAGGGCCATTTTCCTCTGCCACAGGATGAGTGTAGCACCTCAAAAGCACAAAAGTTATAGAAGCAATGTCTTCAAGGTTTTGTCCACTGAAGGGTTATTTGTATAAACTTGTTCATCCTTGCACTTAGAAATCCTTACCCTCAATTTTTCAGAAGTTCTGGTTTTTCTCATTCTCAAAATAACAATTATTTTTGTATGCAGTTGCATTTTGTATTTCCTTAATAACTTCTACATCAGTTATCAAAGTCTCCTTAATTACCTGCAAGTACAGAGGAAGTTTGTAAATGCTCTCATTAACCTTTGGAATAAGTTCACTAGTGTCCTCCTGATTGGCAGCCTTTATCAGAAGATGTGGTCGGAACTCCTCAGCTTTTTCTTTTCTATGAAGACAGCCTTTGAGGAAACTCACAAGTCTTTGATTTAGAAGGGCTATTTAGCTGCAATAAGGAATTTAATCTGCTTTATATGCCTGGAAGCATTCTTGAGACACTCTTCAGCACAAATCCAGACTCTGGATACACCTGTTTTTTGAGATCTGGCAAATCTAAAGTTCTATCATTCACTTTAAAGTGTCAGATCCAAAGGAAGCGTCTCTATCACATGTTTAAACACTCTATGATATTAGCAGATGTTGAGAAAAACTTCAGATTCATTGCAGCCCTCCTAATAGTCTGTAGCTGAAAGGATAACTGTAGTGCAGACTATCCTCAGGCGTTCTATGGCATCTCTTACCTCGTCCGCCACAGCAGTCACTTCGGAGAGAGAAATGTCTCCAGCCTTCACTGCCTTGACAGAGGCTCTGTCAAGCCCCTGCTGGTTTCCCATGGAACGTCAGCTACTGAATTCAGAGAATACTATTTCACCAGCACCTCCTTAGAAAGAAGTAGCAGTAGTGGGGTGATTTGACATAGGGAAAAGGTACTTGACGTTGTTTGCCAGTGAGGAGAATGTCATAGTGAAGTCATCCTCGGGGAATCAGTTCTCTAGAGGTTGCTGGAGAGATGCTGAAAGGAGATTTGAGCAGTTTGTTAAAGANTAAATCAGTAAAATAATTAAACCTGTGGTATTAAATAAGTAACCATTATATTTAATATTAATTTGTTAAAAGGTATAGTTCTGCAAAAGAAAAGATGTGGGTTAAATAGAGGCCTTCCATACTACATATCTGATTTCTATGTAAGAATTACTGAGTTAACCAGAAGTTATGTCATTGTGCAAACAGGGCCATTTTCCTCTGCCACGGGATGAGTGTAGCACCTCAAAAGCACAAAAGTTATAGAAGCAATGTCTTCAAGGTTTTGTCCACTGAAGGGTTATTTGTATAAACTTGTTCATCCTTGAACTTAGAAATCCTTACCCTCAATTTTTCAGAAGTTCTGCTGTTTCTCATTCTCAAAATAACAATTATTTTTTGTATGCAGTTGCATTTTGTATTTCCTTAATAACTTCTACATCAGTTATCAAAGTCTCCTTAATCACCTGCAAGTACAGAGGAAGTTTGTAAATGCTCTCATTAACCTTTGGAATAAGTTCACTAGTGTCCTCCTGATTGGCAGCCTTTATCAGAAGATGTGGTCGGAACTCCTCAGCTTTTTCTTTTCTATGAAGACAGCCTTTGAGGAAACTCACAAGTCTTTGATTTAGAAGGGCTATTTAGCTGCAATAAGGAATTTAATCTGCTTTATATGCCTGGAAGCATTCTTGAGACACTCTTCAGCACAAATCCAGACTCTGGATACACCTGTTTTTTGAGATCTGGCAAATCTAAAGTTCTATAATTCACTTTAAAGTGTCAGATCCAAAGGAAGCGTCTCTATCACATGTTTAAACACTCTATGATATTAGCAGATGTTGAGAAAAACTTCAGATTCATTGCAGCCCTCCTAATAGTCTGTAGCTGAAAGGATAACTGTAGTGCAGACTATCCTCAGGCGTTCTATGGCATCTCTTACCTCGTCCGCCACAGCAGTCACTTCGGAGAGAGAAATGTCTCCAGCCTTCACTGCCTTGACAGAGGCTCTGTCAAGCCCCTGCTGGTTTCCCATGGAACGTCAGCTACTGAATTCAGAGAATACTATTTCACCAGCACCTCCTTAGAAAGAAGTAGCAGTAGTGGGGTGATTTGACATAGGGAAAAGGTACTTGACGTTGTTTGCCAGTGAGGAGAATGTCATAGTGAAGTCATCCTCGGGGAATCAGTTCTCTAGAGGTTGCTGGAGAGATGCTGAAAGGAGATTTGAGCAGTTTGTTAAAGATCCGAAGAGCTCTGCTTCTAGCTGTGCCCCTGTTACTCACCATCTGGAAATCTATGTCCAAATCCCATGTAAAAATAATTTATGTAGGACCTGTAAAGTACTGCTCTTCTTTCTTTGCTTGCTTCCACTATATACCAACACAATTATTACCATTTTTTTTCATATTGCATCTATTATTGTAAAGGATATATTTTAATTTATTACTTTTTAAAAATATTTTATTTATTTATTTATTTGGCTGTACCAGATCTTAGTTGTGGCATGTGGGAATCTAGTTCCCTAACCAGGGTTTGGACTTATTTTGAAGAGAAGTTGAGCAATATGTATGAGATGCTCCTATATATATTTCAAATCTATAAATTAAGTTATTCAAATAAAACAGTGTTCTCAACATTCCACATCAAGTGATAATATGATTCACTGGGGATATGCATAGCATTCTTTTAAAATAAGTGAAATAAAGTAAATCATTTTATTCTTTCTCCATTTTTTTCTGATTGATTTGATATTAAAAAAATATTTATAGGATATCACTTTTTGTTTATATAACTAAAATACAGCAGACTCAGGCACATGTTACAGCAACTTCATCAAGTCAGTGAGAAAAATTGTGTTGGATACCTTAAGTGTTTAGCCTTACTATTCTTCTTTTAACAGAACTCTTTAGTTCTTCAATATGGGCAATTTATATATTTGAGTGAAATGCCTAAATTGCATTTCCATCCATGCTACTGTGGTCCATGTTTCTCTTCTGTCCTTTCTAACCTTAGTACGCCCAGACAGAAGGAAACCTGTATTGAACTTTGTCAGAACAAGCAGGTATCTGCCATCCCTCCTAGCAGGTATAAGCAATCACCTCTTCTCATTATTCACTGCGTGAAGGTGGTTGTCACAACCCACATAGGACTGGGGAGAGGGTGTGACATTGGATACACTGACACCTTCCACACAGCCAAACATTCTTATATGGATCAAACTGAATTAGGGCTGCATCCCTTCCTGAACACCAGATGGCATGATCTTAAAATGTTCTCTGAGCAATTATTTTTGAGGACAGTGTTAGTCTAAATGAAGGAAATGCCTCACATGTTCGTTTTATTCTTGGTTGTTGTTGTTTAGTTGCTAAGTTGTGTCCAATTCTGTGACCCCATAGACTGTAGCTCTCCAGGCTCCTCTGTCCATGGGATTTCCCAGGCAACAATACTGCAGTGGGTTGCCATTTCCTTCTCCAGGGAAGCTTCACAACCCAGGGACAGAACCCTCGTCTCCTGTGTATCCTGCACTGCTGGTGGATTCTTTACTGCTGAGCTACCAGGGAAGCTCTTTCATCTTGGCTCAGTTCAGTTCAGTCGCTGAGTCGTGTCCAACTCTTTGCGACCCCATGAACTACAGCACGCCAAGCCTCCCTGTCCATCACCAACTCCCGAGTTCATTCAAACCCTGTCCATTGAGTCGGTGATGCCATCCAACTGACTTGGTAGCACCGTATAAATGACAGTAATGTATAAAATATATAAATAATAAGAACCTGCGTATAGCATAGGGAGCTCTATTCAGTGCTTTATAGTGACCTACATGGGAAGGAAATCCAAAAAGAGGGCATATATGTACACCTGTAGGTGATTCACTTTGTGGTACAGTAGAAATTATTACAACATTGTAAAGCAAGTACATTCCAATAAAAACTTTTAAAATGACAGAAGTCCTGATAATCCAAAGCATTTAGAAAATCTTTTTTACTCATCCTCCCTCACTTTAATATTTATATGAGAAACATCAATGGTGTCTCCATCAGTGACACTATATTCTGTGTTAAGAAAATGTGTTATAAAAAATATAGAACTCATAAATTCAAATGATTATATTGCCAAGAAATTTGTTTTCTTAAGGTTTAATTTTAATCTTTTTATAGCAAATCTCCCACACACTTTTTTTTTTTCCATATAACTTGAGTAATGAAAACTTACTGTGTAACTTCTCAGGAAGTTAAATAAATTGAATAATATACTGTGGTCAGAAGGTTTTTTTGCTGTTTAAAATGTGGGGAGAGTTAATTGAAAGATTTACTAATTTTTCTACAAATACTGGATGACATCACTATTTCTACTTTTTTTCACTATTTTTATTTTGATTGAATTTTGATTGTCCATATTTCTTTCAGATATAGGTGTTGAAAATTGTAGCCAACCATTTATTTATGTTAGGAGCATAAGTATCCTAAACATTTAGAAGAAAGTATTTTTCTTCTTGAGATAGGTGTCTTAGCTCTGCTTTTCATGTTGGCCTCTTGGCTGATTCTAATAAACAGATCTAGAGAGTCCTTTCATATATAGATAACATCATTGTCGTCTCACGGTACCTGTAGGGGATTTATTTCAGGACCACTACTCTCAGGAGAAGGGAGGACCAAATGCTAATTCTTTGATTATAGTTCCCAACCTCATTCTCTCACGACAGGAAATGTAGATAAAGAGTGATGAATTAATTGAAAGTCTTGGTCCAAGAATTTGCTTTGCGCTGCCTTCAAATGTAAGCAGCTCTGGGAGTATGTTTTGTTGGTCAAGTTGGCAATCATCAGATGACTACAGATGAGTGACTTAAATACAGTTGCATCATTTATTTAAAATTTGATTCCTTGAAGACCGAGTTTATTCAATGATAAAGGCAAGCCATAAACAAAAGGGTCTAAATCACCGAGTTCACAAACTCACTGGTGTGTGAGGCTTTAAGAACATAAAGCCCAGGCTGATGTTGTCACAAGCTGATCTCCCTCAGATTTTGCCTGTCAGTGACTCACGTCACGTATCATTTACATCATGTCCATAGTGCACCAAGAAAGGTTACCAGGCGGACTCCCAGTGTCACTGAGGGGACCGAAACGGCTACTTATTCCTTCTTCTCCAGCTCTTGGTTTCATACAGCTGTTTTTTTTTTTTTTTTTGCTTCAATCATCTGCAGTACACCCACTCACAACAATTAATTATCTTTGGCTCCTTTGAAATTACACTCCAATCAAGTAAATATAAAAAGACAGAGTGTTACAAAAAATAATTCTTATCTGGTCCTCTCATCAGGTTCCAGTTGAGTAAACAAAATATGATTTGCTTCTTGGACATGAGTTTAGCAGACATGGAGTTAGGCTGGCTCCAGGCTATTCTGATAAATGTCCTGCTCTCTTTCCGGGATTTTATGACGTCACATGGTGATCTTTCAACTAATTGTTCCCCAAGCATATTGTGGCACAGCCATTGTGTAGGCCAGATGCGTGATTCTACTTTTTTTTAAAAAATGTGTCTGCCTCTGGGTCATGTGACCTTATAGATTTATCTCGTTCTCAGGAACATTGCAAAATCTCAGCCAAAAAATAGCTTAAGGAAGTTTTAAAGCAGCATCGTATTTTCAGAATTTTAAAGACTATGATAGGCAAAAAAAGGAGCTATATAGCTTTGTTTATGACAGAACAAATACCCAGAAATGTAGGTGTTATGGTTCATGCATTTTAATGTTGGATTTTATTATACTGGTAACATTTTTATCATAAGACTGATAAAAATGTGAACTATTTTCTACACTTGAGAAATGACAACCAAACAGAAATGTCAGAATGAACTGGATTCTACCATTAACATTAATGTAATAATACCACCATTAGTATTTAACGATGAACAATTTATAATGCCTTTATCTTCATATTATTGGAACTTAGGTTCAGTGACTTGCCTCAGGTCACATAGACTACAAATCTAGAGTCACAAACAGAATAGAGCTTTGAACTTAGGGTTTTTCTTAATGTGCTACCCAATTTCCCAAGTTAGTTATAATAATCCAAACAACTGGAAAGTTGGGCCTGTCATCTTTTGCCATAATTTTTTATGTGCCATCTTTAGCACATAATTGTGCTCCTGTAGCCACAATTACTGTAAACACAGTGTAGTGTACCCCAAACACAATCACACCCAGCAGGCTAGAACTGGGGTTGTCCATAGAAACCAACTAATCTGACCCTATTAGAGCAGAAATGGTTCTAGATTGTTTTGCAAATAACCCAGATTATTATTTTTAAAAAATTCTGACTGATGTGAAAGGGGGATTAATTAACTCACATAATAGAGAAATCCAAGGAGCAGATTCAGGCATGGTTGGACCCAAGGATTCAAAACATGTCATCAGGATCCAGTCTTTTTCCCTCCATTTCTAATCTCTAGCTTTCTTGGCACCTCTAGGTTTTATACCTTCACAACATCAAACACTCACTCCAGAAAGTGAATAGGTTCAAATTTGACCTACCTGTGTTTAAAATGAACCTCAAACTGATCACTGAATCACATATGGGCTTGTGGGTGCAGCCTACTCCCAAACAACATGAAAAGAGAGTGGACAAGGGGTGGACTGCTAAAGAACAAAGTGTGTTGTTAACAAGAAAGACAAGTGACTGTTGTGTTGGGAGAAGTAAGCCCCAAAATCTATAGTCAAGAAGTTAAGAAGGAGCAGGAACTAGTGACTGAGTTAGAACCAGAATTTCACACTGGTTTTCTCTCCCTCACAGCCTCTATGGAGAATATTACAAGGTTGGAGGTCCTCAAATTATCACTTATATTGCCATTTTCCTTGGGATGCAGAAAATGAAGGAAAATTGATGGTCTACAGGACTGGCTATGTAGTGAAAGATTGTGGATATAGTACGGATTGTGAGTTGTAAAATTGTAAATTAGCTTGAACTAGATTTAACTCACAGAGGGAACCTTCTTCAGTTTACTCTTCTGATAACACTGACCTTCCTATAATATAAGAGTTACAGCTTTCCTTAGATGACAGATTCTTTCCACAGGGTTAGGGATTAGCATAACTTTTCTTCAAGCTTGCCTTGGCTTTCTACTGTCTGCCTTGAACCAATAAATTAAGAATGGCTGTGGCAAGGAAAATCCAATCCTTCTTCCTTTGTCACACTCAGGACTGAGTCTCTGACATCTGTCCACCTCCCCAAACACACACACTCACAATATTTGAGTCTCAGTTTTTCTGTTTCACGTGCTTGTCTTCTGCAGAAGTCACCTGTCAAACTGCATGGTGGCAGAAGAAATGATTGACTTTATTGCACTTTCCTGGCAGCTGCCTGTATTTTATTTCCTTTGGGGCCAGGAAAGAGATTCATTCTCACCCTATGTTCTTGGCCTCTCAAGTCTGAGTATGAGGGGAGGGCAGAGGGAAGCGGGCAGTAGCATATGTCATTCTGTTATCAAGGGAGTTCAGGAATAAACCTGCTCCAAATTCTGATTGCTCCCAAACCCATGAAACTAAAAGTCTTAGTCACTTAGCTGTGTCTGACTCTTTGTGACTCCATGGACTATAGCCTACCAAGTTCATCTGTCCATTGAATTCTCCAGGCAATAATACTGAAGTGGGTAGCCATTCCCATCTCCAGGGCATGTTCCTGATCCAGGGATTGAGCCCAAGTCTCCCGCATTGCAGGCCAATTCTTTACCATCTGAGCCACAAGGGAAGCCCCCCAAACCCATGGGGGCCTTGTATTAGCATTGTGGAACTCCTCGTTAGCCTCTCTATTCCAAATTCTATCCATGGAAGATCTGTTATGAATCAGCTTTACTTAGATTTTTTAGCTAATTTTCCCCCAAAGGCTTTGCTTACAAGATGGTTCCAGGGTTCTAGTGTATCTCTGGTTGGAAGTGAATTGTCAGCAATAAATTTCAGGTATTTCATATTTGGTTGTAAAAATCTAAAAAAGCAAGCAGGCAGCTTTGACTTATTTGATCAGAGGCTCCAAGTCGTCAATCCTGGGGTCATTTGAAAATCGTGAAAGTTAAATGTGGAATCAGAATCCTGGCATTTTTCATTTGATGCTTTGCTTTTTACAGTGACCAAAAGAACATAATTGTTTTGTGCCATGTTATATATAACAAAAAAGGTTCACAGCAGTATTTTTCACATTTTTCCTGAACTTTGGCACTTCCCCGTTGAGAGATGGAATCTCTTTCTCCCTTCTCTAAAAGCCAGATGTCTCTTGTGACATGTCAATGAATAGAAGTGACAATGAAGCAGGTCATTAAAGGCAAGACTGCTTTCTCCTGGATTTCTTCCCTGGAACACATGCTCTTAGTATCCAGACAGACACCATTTTGTGATGATGCCTGAGCAACACATAGAGTCCATGTGTAAGAGTTTCCACCACAGTCCTAGCTAGGTTTTCACTGATCAACCAGTGTCAACACCAAGACATGTAAGCAACTTTCCCAGCCTTTGCATCATCCCAAATGAAGCAAAGTGGAGCAAAGCCTAGTGCCTACCAAGCTTCCCAGATGGCTCATAGTGAACAAGTGCTGTTGTTCTAGTTTCTAAGTTTGGGGCAATCAATAACTGAGACCAGGTTTAGCTGATTTTTCAGAAAAAACAATGAACGGATGTTATGCTCAATATCACAAATTTGGAATTGATATCTAGGGGAATATACTAAACTCTTTTATCAATAGTAAGTTTGGCACATTTTCCTCCTTCCTTCTCTCTCCACCTTACTTTCCCTGTCTTTCCCTTTCTTTATTTCCTTCCTTCCTCCTTCCCCACCCCTTCCTTCCCCCACCCTCCTTTCTTCCACCCTGCCTCTGTCCTACTCTCCTTCCCTTTCTTTCTTTCTTCCTTCCTTCTCTCTTTCCTCCTCATCTGTCAGGATGTCCTCTCCTCTCCTTTTTTTTTTAAAAAAAAAAAAACAGACATAACAGGAAGCAGACATCATCAAAGCTCCATTTCCTCTTTGGTGTGAATAGGGATCTTGGTTTGGGACCTAAGTGGTCTAACAGAGTTAAAAAGCCATATTGAAGATATATTATACAATAGGGTTATTTTGTAATATTTTATAACAGGAGTAAAGAAATAATTTGATTAATGAAAAAGTGACTTTCCCCCTCAGCTTATTCACTTATAGAGTTTATTGCTATTCCTTCTTCCTCTGATATTTTTTTTAACTTTGTAAGATGTGCATTACTGTGGAATCTCCAAAAAGGATTATCTGGAACAGTTTTCAAAAGCATGAAAATGAATAGGACCAACTACATTTATCCATCCATTCATGAATCCGTCCCTAAATATATATGTATTGAGTATCTACTATGTGCAAGGTACTTGGGAACCAAAGGAGAGATTACGTAACCTGCCATTACAAATCTGTCAGTCTCATAAGAGAGACAGAAAAGTAAAAATTTAACACAATGGTTGATCAATTTGACACATGTTTATTAAGCTCCTAATGCTTTCCAAATATTATGTCAGAGTCTGGTATTAACAACAGTAAAGAAGTAGTTATAGCTTCTGTCCTATGGACCAGGAACTAGAATACAAAAGCAAATACTATAAATCCCTGACATATGACCCTTTAAGTTGTGACCTTTCAAAGATGCAAACATGCGTTGGAACCCATTTGCAAGCTGTTGTACTGTAGTATTGTACTTTTTAAGGTACTTTTCTACAGATTAAAAATGTTATTTGTGTGTGTGTGTGTGTGTGTGTGTTTTTATGGATGTATTATTTGTATTATAAACTTATTACAATACAGTACTATATAGCAAATTGTGTTAGCTGGGTACCAAGGCTAACTTTATTGGACTTACAAACAGATCGTACTTATGAACATGCTCTTGGAAAGAAACTTGTACATATATAGGATACTCACTGTAACAACACCCCTGTAGAAGAAGCCAATTAAGGGTTCAGGGAAGGTGTCTCAAAGAAGTGAAGTAATTGTTATTCAGTTGCTAAGTCGTGTCCAACTCTTTGCAGTCCTGTGGACTGCAGCACACCAGGCTTCCCTATCCTTCACTATCTTCTGGAGTTTGCTCAAACTCATGTCTATTAATTTGGTGATGCCATCCAACCAGTTTATTCTCTGTTGCCCCTTCTCCTCCTACCTTCAGTCTTTCCCAGCATCATGGTCTTTTCCGGTGAGTTGGCTCTTCGCATCAGATGGCCAAAGTATTGAAGCTTCAACTTCAGCATCAGTCCTTCCAATGAATATTCAGGGTCGATTTCCTTTAGTGAAGTGAAGTATAGACTGAAATTTGGAGTCAGTGTGGTGAAGGCAAATGTGGGAAGATCACACAAGTTACAGAGGAGAGCAAGTGTGAAGATTCAGAGGTAAGGGACAAAATGGCAAACATATTTGAGAAACCAAATGCAGTTCATCAAGTGTGGGGCAAAGAGGATGGTAGGAAAGAAATCTGGAGATTTATCTGTAGGGCCCAATTGCGAGAGGGAAACCCTCCAAGGGATGAAGCACCATGAGAATAATGTGACACCTGTATGGAAACCCTTCTGGCTGCAGATGTATCAACATGGAGCAAACCTAGAATCAGGGCCTTGTGAAGTGGCCATAGGGACAATCTTGACCAGAGATGATCATGGCTTGAATGAGGATGTTAGCAACAAGACTGGATAAAAGGGGAGATTTTTGAAATTTGGAGATATAATATTCAAGGCATGTTTATTGACAGATTAAATATTAGGGATGAGGACTATGAAAAAGAATAAGTTTCAGGTTTCTGGATAGCACAGCTGGGTTTGTCTTGGTTCCACAGGATCAGAGGAAGGTCTTTCTTAGGAGGGACTTTGGATATGAGAATAAGATAGTGGGTGCAGTTTGGGTCACATTGAGCTTGAGGTTCCCGTAAGATAGTCAAGATTCAATGCCTGCATATATTTAATATAGCCAAGTAGGGGTTCAATACATAGGTCTGAAACTTAGCAAGAAAGACTGGACTGTAGATAAGACTCTAGGAACTATCAATATAGAGGATATTTCAACATACAGAAGCTCTGAGAGTGGAACAGATGCCCCAAAGTAAAACTACAGGGTTAGACAGAAAGGCCTGGGACAGAATGCCAAAGAACACTGACATTTAGTGGGTATGTTGGATATCTCCATGGCACCATTGTGGAGGAAAGCAACCAGGAGAATACAGCACCTAAGGAACCAACGCAAAGACTAATAGAGTTTTGCCAAGAAAATGCACTGGTCATAGCAAACACCCTCTTCCAGCAACACAAAAGAAGACTCTACACATGGACATCACCAGATGGGCAACACCGAAATCAGATTGATTATATTCTTTGCAGCCAAAGATGGAGAAGCTCTATAAAGTCAATAAAAACAAGACCGGGNGCAACACAAGAGAAGACTCTACACATGGACATCACCAGATGGGCAACACCGAAATCATATTGATTATATTCTTTGCAGCCAAAGATGGAGAAGCTCTATACAGTCAACAAAAACAAGACCAGGAGCTGACTGTGGCTCAGATCATGAGCTCCTTATTGCCAAATTCAGACTTAAATTGAAGAAAGTAGGGAAAACCACTAGACCATTCAGGTATGACCTAAATCAAACCAAAGAATAGCAAGGAGAAATAAGAAAGCCTTCTTAAGTGAACAATGCAAAGAAATAGAGGAAAATAGTAGAATGGGAAAGACTAGAGATCTCTTCAAGAAAATTGGAGATCCAAGGCAACATTTTATGCAAAGATGGTGCAATAAAGGACAGAAACGGTATGGTCCTAGCAGAAGAAGAGATTAAGAAGAGGTGGCAAGAATACATGGAACTGTATCAGAAAAGTCTTAATGACTCAGATAACCACGATGGTGTGATCACTCACCCAGCGCCAGATATCCTGGAGTGTGAAGTCAGGTAGGCCTTAGGAAGCAGCGATAGGAACAAAGCTAGTGGAGGTGATGGAATTCCAGCTGAAGTATTTAAAATCTTAAAAGATGATGCTATTAAAGTGCTGCACTCAACATGCCAGCAAATTTGGAAAACTAAGCAACGGCCACAGGACTGGAAAAGGTCAGTTTTCATTCTAATCCCAAAGAAGGGCTCAATTGTGACATCCTCTGGATCACAGAGAAAGCAAGGGCATTCCAGAAAAACATCTACTTCTGCTTCATTGACTACACTAAAGCCTTTGAGTGTGTGGATCACAACAAACTGGAAAATTCTTCAAGAGATGGGAATACCAGCCATCTTACCTGACTCCTGAGAAACCTGTATACAGGTCAAGAAGCAACCATTAGAACCGGACGTGAAACAATGGACTGGTTCAAAATTGGGAAAGCAGTATGTCAAGGCTGTATACTGTCACCCTGCTTATTTAACTTACATGCAGAGCACATCATGTGAAATGCCAGGCTGGATAATCACAAGCTGGAATCAACATTTCCAGGAGAGATACCAATAACCAATACCAATATGCATGACACCATCCTAATGNACTGGTTCAAAATTGGGAAAGCAGTATGTCAAGGCTGTATACTGTCACCCTGCTTATTTAACTTACATGCAGAGCACATCATGTGAAATGCCAGGCTGGATAATCACAAGCTGGAATCAACATTTCCAGGAGAGATACCAATAACCAATACCAATATGCATGACACCATCCTAATGGCAGAAAGTGAAAAGGAACTAAAGAGCCTCTTGATGAAGGTGAAAGAGGAGAGTGAAAAAGCTGGCTTAAAACTCAACATTCAAAAAAACAAAGATCATGGCATCCAGTCCCATCACTTCATGGCAAATAGATGGGGAAAAAATGGAAACAGTGGCAGACTTTATTTTCTTGGGCTCCAAAATCACTGCAGCCATGAAATTAAAAGATGCTTGCTCCTTGGATAGCACATTAAAAAGCAGACACATCACTTTGCCATCAAAGTTCCATCTAGTCAAAGCTATGGTTTTTCCAGTAGCCATGTACAAATGTGAGAGTTGAGCCATAAAGAAGGTTGAGTGCTAAAGAATTCATGCTTCAAACTGTGATGCTGGAGAAGACTCTTGAGAGTTCCTTGGACAGCAAGGAGATCAAACTAGTCAATCCTAAAGGAAATCAACCCTAAATACTCTTTGGAAGGACTGATGCTAAAGCTGAAGCCCCAATACTTTGGTCACCTGATGGGAAGAGCCAATTCACTGGAAAGACCCTGATGCTGGGAAAGATTGAAGGCAAAAGGAGAAGGGGGCGACAGAGGATGAAGTGGTTGGATGGCATCACCGACTCGATGGACATGAGTGTGAGCAAGCTCCAGGACTTGGTGATGGACAGGGATGCCTGGCGTGCTATGGTTCATGGGGTTGCAAAGAGTGACTGAACTGAACTGAACTGATAAGACACTGAACGTAGCTCTCTATGCTATACAGCAGCAGCCCCAGCCTTTTCGGTGCTGGGGACCGAAGATAGTTTTTCCATAGATGGGGGTGGGGGGTGGTTTTGGGATGATTCAAGCTCATTACATCTATCGTGCACTTTATTTCTAATATTACGACACCAGCTCCGCTTCAGATCATCAGACATTCGTTCCGGGAGGTTGGGGGCCCCTGCTATACAGTAGAGCTTTACTGTTTATCTATCCTGTATACAGTCATGTGTAGCTGTTAACCCTGTAACCCTAATTTATCCCTCCCCCTGCCCCTTTGGTAATCATAAGTTTGTTTTCTACGTCTATGAGTTTGTTCCTGGATTCATTTGTATTGTTTTTTAGATTCTACATGTAAGTGCCATGGTATTTGTCTTTCTCTGGCTGACTGACCTCACTTAGGATGGTAACATCTAGATCCACCCATGTTGCTGCAACCCCTGCACAAGCCAGTGCCCCCCCCCAGCTCCACCAGCACCCTTGGTTCTCAGTCCCTAGTCCAGGGGGGGCCTGTGCTCTTAGACAGACAGCTGACACCAGTCAGGCTCCCGCAGGCTTAATGCTCCTGCTTGTACACATACCTCATCCCCCTGTTTCTCTGCGACCCCCCTGCTCCCAATCATGCTGTGACCCAAGTCGCTGCATCACTTCCTAACCCTTCTCAGGTCCCCTCGGGGGCTGTGTGAGGGCAAACGGATTAAAACAGGGAGAAAAAATTAATCTTCCTGCTGCAAAAAGGGAATGGGACTATCCCCTCTCTTGCCTTAGAGGATTTAGAACACCTGTAAATTCTTTCTCTGCCTCCTCTGAAATGGATGTCATCCCTATAAACAGCTCCCTAAGCCCATTGCAGATTTACAACCCAGGACCATCTTTCTCCAGGGCCTGGGAGCTGCCTCCTGGAGTGTGATCCTTAGGGAAGAGGCTCCCCTTCTACCCCCAGATTCTGTGGGGTACAGCTCCCTGGCTCTAGGCTGAAATCCCACGCCTATGAGAGGCCAGAACATCTATTGTCCCTTTAGATAAAGGCGATCAGCTAACACAAACGCCAATTACAGGGGGAGCTGGCATGAACTGGGTGTGACCAATGGTGCTGTCAGGGCCTCCTAAGTAAGGACTGATGCTGGTCTGTCCCAGGAACATGTGTGTAATGGGCTGACTCTCCCCAGCTACATAAAATGGTGAGTGCCACTCCTGTCTGCGATGGCACTTGACAGCCTGATCTGGTTTCAGGCTTACTCAATCCTGAGCTCATCCTCCCTGCTCTACCCTGCGAAGTTTTCTCGGTCGGAGGAGATTTTGTTCTAATTACACAGGCACACCTTGGATCTACTACAGGTTTGAGTCCAGAACATCACAGGCTGTAAAGCAAGCATTACAACGAGGCGGGTCCTTTATTGTACAAATTATTTGCTTTCCCGGTGCATATTCTATAGCCTGTTAAGTGTGCAGTAGTATCATGTATAAAAACAGTGTGCAAACCTTAATTAAATATTTTAGAGCTAAAACATGCTGACCATCCTCTAAGCCTGCAGCCAGTTGCAATTTTTTTGCAAGAGTAATACCAAGGGTCACTGATCACAGATCACCATAATAAATATAATAATAATGAAAAAATCTTGAAATATCACAAGAATTAGCAAAACATGACATAGAGACATGGTGAGCAAATGCTGTTGGGAAAATGGTGCCTGTGGACTTGCTCGAGGTAGGTTACACAGATCTACAGTGGACAGAGTGATTCAGTGAGCTCTGCCTGAGTTTCCTGACAGCTAGTGCGGGTGAGGAAAGAGCCCGGGTCTGCACCTGCCAATGTGTGTGGCTCAGGACAGTCTCCACGGGTCCTCCCTCTTCCAGGACAAAACTGGCTACAGCCTCTGTGAAAACTCACTCGGGTGATGGAGTTGAAGGTACTTTGTGTATGAAAAGGAGCTCTTTTCACTTTTTTCTACCTTTAGAGTTTTCCACAGTGAGCACCCACTGCTTACAACTAAACACCTGCAGTGATTTTATGATCAGGGACATGGGTGCAGGTCCTTTAAAGGCAGGCTGGGCTCCTCCTGCCTCAGCAGTTCAGAGGAGACCCTCTCCTCCATGGTGCTCACTGATGCTGGCCTCCTGAGGGGCAGGGAGGTTCTGAGCGAGGGTTCTGAGGGCTCCAAGCTGCCCCTGCTCAGGAGTCACCAGTGGGAAGTGGGCAGGAGGGAGGCAGCACGGGAGCCATGTGGGCAGATGGAACATCACAGCTGGGAGTCGGGCAGGCACCTGGCCCTGCCTGTGTCACAGGTGAATCCTTCCTCTTGAAACTTCAGTTTACCTGAAAGTAAACTGAAGGAAAACGACCTATCAAGAACAGATCTGCCAGGTACTACCCTGTTGGCTCAGTGGTAAAGAATCCGCCTGCAATGCAGGAGACCTGAGTCGGGGAGATCCCCTGGAGAAGGAAATGGCAACCCATTCCAGTATTCTTGCCTTGGAAATCCCATGGACAGAGGAGCCTGGTGGGCTACAGTCCATGGAAGTGCAAAGGAGTTGGACACGATGTAGCAACTAAACCACAAGATCAACGTTAATCCACATCTACTGCCTAAGTTAATTGAAAACTTTATTTCAGGATCCCATTTACATTCTTAAATTACTGAGGACCCCAAAGAGCTCTGATCCATGTGTGCTGTATCTATAGGTATTTACCAGATTAGATACACCTTAGAATTTTAAAGTATTCATGTTATTTAAAAATAACAGTAATTAAAACATCTGCTTCTGCTTTATTGACTACACCAAAGCTTTTGACTGTGTGCATCACAACAAACTGTGGAGGATTCTTCGAGATGGGAATACCAGACCACATTACCTGCCTCCTGAGATACCTGTATGCAGGTCAAGAAGCAACAGTTATGGAACAATGATTGCTCCAAATTGGGAAAGAAGTACATCAAGGCTGGATATGGTCACCCTGCTTATTTAACTTATATGCAGAGTACATCATGAGAAATGCCAGGCTGGATGAAGTACAAGCTGGAATCAAGACTGCCAGGAAAAACATAAAAAACCTCAGATATTCAGATGACATGACCCTTATGGCAGAAAGGGAAGAAAAACTAAAGAGCTTCTTGATGAAGGTGAAAGAGGAGTGTGAAAAAGTAGGCTCAAAACTCAACATTCAAAAAACAAAGATCATGACATCCAGTCCCATCACTCTGCCAAATAGATGGGGAGACAATGGAAAGAGTGAGAGACTTTATTTGGGCGGGGTAGGGGGGGGCTCCAAAATCACTGTGAACAGTGATTGCAGCCATGAAATTAAAAGATGCTTGCTCCTTGGAAGAAAAGCTATGACAAACCTAGACAGGATTATTAAAAAGCAGAGATGTTACTTTGCCAATAAGGGTCCGTCTAGTCAAAGCTATGGTTTTTCCAGTAGTTATCTATGGATGGGAGAGTTAGACCGCAAAGAAAGCTGAGCACTGAAGAGTTGATGCTTTTGAACTATGGTGTTGGAGAAGACTCTTGAGAATCCCTTGGACTGCAAGGAGGTCAAACCTGTCAAGTCTAAAGGAAATCAGTTCTGAATATTCATTGGAAGAACTGATGCTGAAGCTCCAATACTTTAGCCACCTGATATGAAGAACTGACTCATTGGTAAAGACCCTGATGCTGGGAAAGACTGAAGGCAGGAGGAGAAGGGGATGACAGAGGGTGAGATGGTTGGATGGCATCACTGATTCGATGGACATGAGTTTGAGCAAGCTCTGGGAGTTGGTGATGGACAGGGCAGCCTGGTGTGCTGCAGTCCATAGGGTCGCAAAGAGTGAGACATGACTGAGAGACAGAACTTAACTGAACCCATTACATATCAACAGAAATAATGTTTTTATGAAAAACAGTATTTTCCTAAATAAGGAAATAATGTCTTCAGAGAGAAGACATTGTGTTTTCAAACCTCTTGTCACCTGTCAGTACCTCTGCACACACGCTCAGTCAAGTCCAGCTCTTTGCGACCCAAAGGACTGTAGCCCAGCAGGCTCCTCTGTCCATGGAATTTTCCAGGCAATACTAGAGTGGGGTTGCTCTCCCTCCTTGTTAGTTGCTTGGCCTGAGATGACCCAGCCCTGGGGTCTACAGGCTTATGGCAAGGTTAATTGTGACCTCCAAGAGGAATTACGCCAAGGGGGACTTCCAAGACTGCTGCTGCCACTGCCGTGCGGTGAGCCCCTGCCAACCGATGCTCCCAAAGGAGACCCTCCAACATGAGCAGCACTGTTTATGATAGCGAATACACGGAAGCAAGCTAAATGTCCATCAATAGAGGAATGGATAAAGAAGATGGGGGACATACACACACTGGAATATCACTGAGCCATTAAAAAGAATGAAATAAGGCCATCTGCAGCGACATGGACGGACCTGGAGACTGTCATGCTGAGTGAAGGAACTCAGAGAAGGAGAAAGATGATATGACATTCCTTATGTGTGAAATCTGAAAAGAAATTATATAAACGGACCTAAAGACATAAAGAGACTCAAAGAACAGGCTATGGTTGCTGGGGAGAAGGATGGGGGAAGGGATCGTTAGGGAGTTTGGGATGGACAGGTACACACTGCTGTATACTTAGGATAACCAACAAGGTCCTACTGAATAGCACATGGAACTCTGCTCAATGTTATGTGGCAGCCAGGATGGGAGGTGAGTTTGGCGGAGAATGGATACATGTATATGTATGGCTGAGTCCCTTCACTGTTCACCTGAAGCTATCACAATGTTGTTAATTGGCTATACCTCAATAGAAAATAAAAAGCTTAGGGGGAAAAAAAAAAAATACTGGAGTGGGTTGCCATTTCCTACTCCAGGGGATCTTCCTGACCCAGGGATAGAAACCATGTCTCCTGCGTCTCCTGCACTGGCAGAGGAATTCTTTGCCACTGCATCACCTGGGAAGCCCTCAAATCTCTTTACTGTTGGCTATTTAATAGCAGGCAGTGGGATTCTCACCTGGGTCAGTATATTATTTTGGTCGAAGTAGGCAAAGAAAATCTAACCCACACAGACATGTGACTGGAAAGGGGTTGGTCAGATAATGTAGCAGGGTCTGAAGACTAGCTTCCAGGTGGACTCTATCACATCCTGACCCCTGTGGCTTCTTATGCACTTTGAAAGGGTTGCTCCTTCTACCCAGGTATGATCTCAACATCCTGCATTGGGCCATTTAGAAAATCTAAGCTCAGGGAGTCTAAGGGACAGCTCACTGGAGGCACACCTCATTACACAACCTCAAACACAAATACAGCTTTCCGCCCATCCCTGCCAATTCCATCAGAAAAGTCATCAAACATTGCAAAGCTCAAGCTGTGCAAAATTCTAATTTTCACGTGAGAGCCTGGACTTTATCACCACCAAAGACCCTGAGCTGGTCTCCTGGTCACAGCCTGGAGGACACTTGGCCCCATGGAACACCTCCATTCACAGCCACACCCACTCCTCCCATTTCATCACCAAAACCATTAAAAAGGCAGAATTCAAGAGCTGAGATTTACTAAATTAGCATCTGTCACGGCCTCATCAAAAACAGCCTCAGTGTGAACTGTGGGGACAGGGTGACCATGAGCACATCCCAGGCCAAGGCCACCAGAGCAAAGGTCACCTTACAACAAAGGCAAATAGTGTCCAAGTGGTTTCGAAATGGCAGACCTTCAGGGTTCCACACATTACACTTTGAGGACTGCTACGTTAATCCGTCACCATCCCTCCACCCGGATCAGGGGGGTGAGCTGTTTTGCCAAAGAAGAAATTGGAGGTTTAGTGACGCTGATGCAAGGCCTGTGCAGGGACTTCTGTCTGTAGCAGGACAGAAATCTGTTCTTGACCCTGGCCCCTCCTCCACACAGCCCAGCTCTCTGTTCTCTGCCCCCTCAGCCACTATTAAGGACCCCTCCCCACTGCCCCCACTTGGAGCCACTCCACTGGGGCTCTCAGATGGCCAAGTCCCAGGTAACACCCCCCATACCCCCAAAACCCGATGATGACCACACAATTGGCACCCTTCCACACTGGTCTGTGGAGACCCCACAATTGGCACCCTTCAGGGCCGACAAAGCACAGTTCACCCCCTTCACCCTCAGGGACAGCGTGAGGATCATTCCAAGTAGAAAATGAGGAGGTGGGCCTTGGTATCCCAGGCCCCAGGCTTTTCTCACCAGAGCACAGCTCCCCTAACCCCCCTCCTCCCTGACTTCTCCCTGGCTCCCTTCCCCCAAGCTCTAAGTTGGGGAGCCACCTCAGGGAGTCTGGGAGGTTCATGTGGCCCACAGACACCTCTCCCCTTGCCTGCTGACACCAGGCCTTCCTCTGCTAGGAGCGGCGCTCAATCTAGGCTCCAAGTGTCCCTGGCACACTCCACCCCTGCTCAGCCACAGGAGGGGTTAAAGGTTAAGCAAGGCCTCAGCACCCCGTGCCCGCTCTGAGGACCACCTCGGTGGCATCGCTCCCAGCCACCCCCAGCACCAGGTGGCAACTGCCACACCTCCAGACATCTCCTCCTCGGTCACTGCATCCCGTCTGCGCCAGGGTCCTGGCATCAACATCCTCGCTGGGCCAGCTGCACAGAGCACCTGGAAGCCCAGGCCAAGCAGAGCTGCCTGGCCCAGAGGGGCCACTCCTCCTGGGCCCCATTCTCCACCACCGTCTCTCTTCCTTTTGCGTAGAGCCGGCAGGCACCTGTGGTCCAGGCCAGGGGCCCAGCTCCTTAGTCAGGTGGAGGTGGGAGAGCCTGAGAGGCCCTGACCTTGCAGGGAGGAGGGGGAGGGAAATGCAGGCTCAGCAGGACAGGAGCCTCCCAAAGACACACGGAAGGACCAGTGGCAGCTCCAGACGCCTTGGGCGGCAGGTCTGAAGCTGCCTGGAGTCGGAGGACAAAATGCTGTGTATCTGTGATGGGGGTGAGCGGTGGGAGGCAGGCGCTGACACTTTGCACCCTTGGCTTGAGCACATTCTGGAACCCAGCAGGGGAGAGGAGTCCCGTTATCCCTGCCCCACCCCGCCTGCAATTAAAGGAGCAGAAAGGCACTTGTGTCCGCACAGACCTGCCTGTTTGGGGTGGGGGTGTGGAGGAGGGCTGGGGGGCCACCAACTGGCTGGTTGCAACGACGCAACACCCCAAAGGGTGAGCTGCCCACTCAGAAGCCGAGAACAGTGTCTCCTCAGCTACACGGGGGTCGTTCCTCTGGAACGACCCGCGCAGCCTCAAAAACTGCAAAGAGCCCTTCGTGTCCACATGCAAAGCTCAAGAAACTGCAAATATGTGTCTTACCTGCACACTGGCGACTTCAGGAGTTCCTAGGTCGTCCCCTAAGAGCCACTGGCTCCAAGCAGCCCTGTGGTCACTGACGGCCGCCACGCAGGCTGAGAGGTGCCCAAGACCCGTGGGCAGATGCAGGGAGCATGGGGCCTGCAGGGACAGCTGACAGGGAGCGAGCGCAGAGCAGCGGGGCTGGGGACTCAGAGAGACACAGGAGCCGCCCAGCCTCCACTGGCGGCCTAACCCCAACCCAGGGCAAGGGGAGGGCTCCCGGGGCCAGGGGCCAGTGGGCAGAGGTCCTGACATGTGGCTCTGCCACGGCTCCTACGCAGAGGATAGATGTGGGGGGACAGACCTGCAGGTGACAGGGTGCTGGTCTCCTGTCAGATGAGAGGTCTCCTGGTGACAGGCAGGTGGTCTTGTGTCAAATGAATGGTCTCCAGGTGACAGGGTGGTCTCCAGGTAACAGGGTAGTGTTCTCCAGGTAACAGGATAGTGTTCTCCAGGTAACAGGCAGGTGGTCTCCTGTCAAATAAATGGTCTGCAGGTGACAGAGTGGTGTTCTCCAGGTGACAGGGTGGTGTTCTCCATGTGACAGGCAGGTGGTCTCCAGGTGACAAGCAGATGGTCTCCAGGTGACAGGTGGGTGGTCTCCAGCTGTTTGGCCAAAAGAGCACTCTCAGTCAGCTGAATGGAGAATCTTTTTCTCTGTTGCTAGTTTCAGGGGAACACAGAGTCTCATTTCAGCTTATTGAACTTGAGACAAAGAACCAGGAGCTGGAGGAGCAAAGTCTGGCCTGGTGACAATTAACCCAGGAAGTATCTAGGGGTTTCATGGGGTTGCTGAGGAAGGGTGGACCAACTTTGCAGCAAACCGTCTCCCAAGATGTTTCAAAAAACAAGAGATTTTTCCGGCTTCTTGTTTGGTGGGTTTTTTTGGCCATGTCACACGGCATATGGGATCTTCCCCAAACAGGAATCAAATCCATGCCCCCAGCACTAGAAGCTCAGAGTCTAATCACTGGTGCTAGCAAAGTCCCCTGTGAAGCTTCTTAACTGCCCCTATTTTCTGGGAGCACAGGCTCAGAGGGGACCCCAGCCAGACACCCTGGCTGTTCAAGCATTTCCCAGGGGAGCCCATGGCCCCTGGGCCCAGCCCAGCTGGGGAGCACAGCACTGCCCTGAGCCCACAGCGGCCCCCGCTGGAGGGAGGGAGTGGGTGTCCACTCAGGTCTGGAGAAGGAGCTGAGCCAGCCCCAGGCACTATGCCCTCGGCAGCCCCTGGGCATTTACCCCGAGGGCCATATGGGCTCAGCAGAGAGCAGAGTCTTGGGACAGCTCCGAATGGCACAGACCTGGTGTTCCAATTGCCGAGGGCTCTGGGTGGCACACCTGGCCTGGGGCCCTGGCACAGCCCCTTTTCCAAGCCCTGTTTTCTGGGCCTGCTCCAGGGAAGCACATGCTCTAACCTCCAACTGCTGCATCTGTTCCCACAAGGTGACAGCACCTTCGTGTTGTCCGGGACAGTTCAAGTTCTAAGCCACAGCAGGCCCAGCTTTGCACGTGTCCCTGCAGCCTCCTGGCCTAGCTGGGAGATAGCCACTGGTGCCTTGTCCACACACCAAAGTGTCTTTGCTTTTAGCCCCTCGGGTGCGAAATCCATCCAGAGCACAGTGCTGGTCCTGGCCCCTTAAATAGGGATGCTGCTTGCCACAGGCACTATCACAGCTAAGGGCTGGGACTATCGTCTGCCCAGGTGCCTCCATCCCAGCACGTCCCTTAGCATGGAGTGGGCTGTCAGAGCTTTCAACTTTTGTTCCCCAGACAGGGCACTGCTCCCACCAAGAAGCTGATCCTTCTACTCCATGTGCACAGACCTCTGGCTCCAGCTCAGCTGTTATTTTTTGACACTCTCTGGGAGTGGAACTGCTATTCTGAAAACCGGGAAATAAAAATTGGAGTCAGTGAGGGGCTTCAGAGGGAGGGGCTGATGCATGCCAGGTGTGGGGACCTGTGGACCTGTGGACCACCCAACAGAGCTCCAGAGAGCCACGTGTCAAATTAAGCCAGGAGCACAGTTCACTCCAGGAGTTGGGGCAGCAGCCTGGGGTCCTCCCTGACTTTCACAAGTTCCTTTTTCCCATCTGCAGGGAAGTGAGGTACCTAAATTAACTTATTTCTTGACTTTTATGTGTGTCCTGGGTAGGGGACACACAGTTAACCTCTCTGTCAATGAAAAAAAGACAGAAAGGGAGCAGTTCAGACAGCGAGACTGGTACAGTGGTAAGGCCAGAACTCTGGTGACAGGTACCCTCACTGAGCCGTCTTAGATAGGGCGGGGCGTCCCAGCCCAGGTGTGCAGGGTGACAGGAGGAGTATGGAGAAAGGCCAAGACCGGCACCAAGACCTTGACCCAGCAGGTCCTCTGCAGCCGTGGGAGATGCTCACACCCAGGCAGCCCCTATCTCGGAGCTCAGCCAAAAGGTCAACGAGAGGGCACCCTTCCTCCAGCGAGGCCCCATCTTCTCATCAGCCCCTATCTGTCCCTCGGCTCTCTCTGGAGACAGAGTCCCACCATGGCCCCAGCTTTCAGGATGCCCTTTCTCCCTGCCCAACATATTCTCTCACTCCCATTTCCTTCCATCCTGGAGGTCACATTCAGGCCACCTCTGGAAACACAGACCTCCTCCCAAACAAGTGTCCATGGAAAATCTGCTTTAATGAGCATCACGGTGGCCAAAAGGTAAATAATCTCAAAGGTAATGGGGCTGGGTTCAAGATGTCCTTTGTCCTATTGAGCTTTGTGGGCAGAAGCTCAGTGACTCACCCATGGGGGACAGGTGACTCCCTGAAAGTCTCCCTGGCCTCAGTTTCCTCATACATTAAAACCAACACAATTGGAGGTCCCCCTTGACAGGGCCATTGCTGGGGTAAAAGGGCTGCAGATGGTGGGCTGGCCCAGGGCCCAGAGCCTTCAACCATCAGTAAGGACCACCAGGTGATGTGGGGGGATAGCAGGTGTGCATGGCAGCAGGTGAGGAGGGGGAGCAGCCCAGCAGTGGCTCACCTGGGGCTGCAGTAATCCAGACCAGGGTTGTCATGTGACCATGGCCACACCCACTCACACCAGCTCTCTCTCCTTATTGGTGGATCAGCAGGGAGGACAGCTATATGCACTAATGGAAGGCTGGGCATCAGTTCGTCCAGCTTAGCTGCCACCTTCCGGCAGGTAAACATGTGGTACAGGGCAGGCCTCCCCCAGGGTCCTTGACCTGAGGGCTGGTGCGAAGGTCCTTGGTCCTGGCTATCTACACATGGCTCTCAGTCCAGGCTCCAGGTTCTTGGCATCAAAGCAGAGGTGACTATCGTTGATCTGCGTCCCTTGAAACCACTTACACATGGAGCAACTGCCCGGAATTGGCAGGGAGGAAACAGGCCTGAGGTTCTGAGAGTCGGGCCGGGCAACGGTCCCACCAGCTGGTGCAGAAACCCATCTGGCTCCCCCGTGGAGGGCTCTTTCTGGCCCCTGCCACCTGAATTGTCAATGCCTTTGGCTGCAGTGTTCCACCCAGAAAAGAGATAGAGCCTGAGAGGAGGAAGCCTGGGGCCTAGTTGTCCCAAGCCATGAACTCCCCTCCACCCCTGGATGTAGAGGGCAGTGGTCAGCAAAGCGGGCTCCTCGAGGGCAGAGCTTGGATGCCTCAGAGCAAGAGGGCACAGGAAGGCTTTCTGTTTATGGCTCAGTGGCCAGAAAAAACAGCACTCTGCTCTGCATGACCCGAGACAGCCCCACTCTTGCATCGTGGCCCAGAGACAGAGCTCACAGAGGAGGAGATGGGAGGCTCAGGGAGTCATTGGCAAAGGGGTGTCTGCCTGTCTCCTGGCCCTGCCAGCCATCAGCAGACAGGATCCACCAGGGGAGCAAACCAAAGGCGGTGGGAGGGGCTGGGCAGGGGAGGGCAGCCCGCAGATCAGATCGTGCTGAATCCAGGCCCCTGCTGTGGGAGTGGGGGCCCAGCTGCCTGAGGGCCGGCGACCTCGCCCCCACTGGTCTGCGCCTTCTGGGGGGTCTCTTGGACCACACTGTAGCTGGCGGTGCTGAGGCCGGCTGTGCGCCTCTGTGGTCCCTCCGCCCCGCATTGGCACAGCCACCAGAAGGCCGCCTGGAACTTCTGGGACATGAGGTTGTAAATGATGGGGTGGATGGCACTATTGGCATACACGCAGGTGCAACAGAAGAGGAGCACCCACAGGTCCAGGAAGGGCTGGGCCACAAAGGAGTTGAGCAGCACCAGCGTGTGATAGGGCATCCACAGGACGGCAAAGAGCAGCACGACCACCACCAGCATCTTGGTGACCTGCAGGCGGGAGGGCTGGGTGGGTGACCACTGTCACCCTTCACACTGTGGGGCCAGCGGGGCCAGCGGCCAAGCTGAGGCCGTGGCTCCTGCCTCAGGATGTGTTTGCTGAGCACGTGATGAGAACATAATTGCAATATCACTGAAATTACCACAGCATACCCACTAGGCTCTACACTAAATGTTTCCCATGCAGGAACCCAGGGCCAGCGTTCAAAGCTGTGCTGGTTGACACACTGATGGAATAGCTCCGCCTTGGGTGGTAAATGCTCACCGCCCTGTGCCCCCTGGTGCACCCCGCCCCCAGACCTTTCAGACCCCCAGCAAATAAAGACTGGATGCCTGGAGTGATGCCTCAGGCATCTGCTGAGGGGTGCGGCAGGGAAGCCCAAGTGGACACTGTGGCTGCTGGCACTCGGGTTACATTCCCTGCAGCAGGCCTCCCAGTGGTGCTGTTATCACCTCCACCTGGAGGAAGAGGAAGGGAACTCCCCAGCAGTTCAGTGCTTAAAACTCAGGGGCTTTCACTGCCGTGGTCCAGGCTCAATCCCTGGTTGGGGAGCTAAGATCCCACAAGCCTCGAGGCAAAAAAACAAAAAATAAGAGGAAGCAGAGGCTCAGAGCAAGTGGCCACACAGCGTGCGCACCATGAGCCAGCTTCTCCTGCAGCCTGTCTGTGCGCGCCACTGTCTGGGTGGCCCGCCAGCCACAGTCATGTCCCCATTCTGCACCCCATTCTGTTCTTTCAGCTCAGGAGTGAGTCACCAGGTGGGCTGAGGAAAGGGACGTGCTGGGCTCCAATTTCCCACTGCCAGCCCAGGGTCACGGCATCTCTGGGAGGGAGGAGGGTCAGTGGGAGGGGAATGGGCAGATGTCCTGGCCACACAGAGGGACAGCCATCACTGATCCGTGCAGAGAACTTCCTGGGGACCCCAGAGCTGAGGGGAGGTCTCGGGGGTCCCCTCGTCTGCTCTGTCTAGGCCTCTGCCTGCTGTTGCCTCCAGAGTGCGGGGGGCAGAGGGTGGGAGTGTGAGTGCTGAGGCCAGCCAGCCTAAGCTGTGTGGCCTCGGCCAGTCCCCTTCACCCCTCTGAGCCTCCATCTCCACTTGTGGCATCAGGAGAATTGCAGTGTCCTTCAGGAATTGGTCTATGGGGAGGTGGGGGTGAGGGACCCCCCCATGAAGTCATCACTCTTTTGCGCCAGGAAGTGTGACACCTGTATGTCCGTAGCTTTGTGCTGGGGCCATGCTAAGCCCGAGTGCAAGCAGGCCTCGACCGCTCAGTGCCTCTGGTTCTCCATTTCTCTCTGTCTCTCCCTGTCTCTCTCTCTTTGTGTATCTCTGTCTCTCCTCTCTCTGTCTCTCCCTCTCACTGTTTTTGTCTGTCTCTCTCTGTGTCTCCCTCTCCGTCTCGGCGTCTCGTCTCTTTCCCAGTCCCTCCCTCTAGCTCTCTCCCCCTGTCTCCCTCTCTCTCTGCCCCCCTCTCTCTGTGTCTGTCTCTCTGCCTCCCTCTCTCCCGGTCTCTACGTCTCCCCGTCTGTTTCTCCCCATCTCACATCTCAGCTGCTCATCCACAGGGACCCTCTCTGCTCAGCCCTCCCCCTGCCTCAGCCTCTCCACCCGTCCATCATGGTTACACGTGGGAGCCTGTACACACCTGTCATGGGCTGCAAACGTGTACGGGTCCCCTGAACCCTGAGATGTGGTCCCTCCTCTCAGAACCCCCAGAGTTGCCCCAGTCAGGGCTGAGTGCTTCCAGGGCCCCCAGAGTGTCCACCCCATTTCCCCCATCCTTCCTGACCATTCGTGCACCAGGCCCTCCCTCTGTTTCTCCCCACCTGGACCACTTCCTGGGTATCTGCTTGGTCTGCCCTGCTGCCAATCTCAGATCTTAATTCAGTTGTCACCTTAGCAAGGCCTTTTCGAACTTTTGCCTAAACTCCCTCTCTTCTGGGCAGTATTCTGCAGAACAAGTGTTTACTTGTCTTACCATGAGCCCCAAAGGCAGGATGTTTATCTTGTTCTGTTCTCCCCAGCTTCCAGCACCGAGACCCTCGCCAGGCACACAATCGGTGCCCAGAGACACCTGCTGAGTGAGTGGGTGAACAGGAGTGGAGCCAGCACCCCCTGTCCCATCCATTCAGCCCTTTGCCGAAACTCCCTATCTCTGTGTGAACTGCCTCCACCCAACCCCCAGCCTCGGGAGACCTCGTACCTGCTTCCTGGATGAAGGGAAGCCTCTAGCCTCGCGGCAGCTGGCCCTCATACCCCTGCCTGGCTCACAGGGCTGTCTCCCCAGGGCTCTTGCCTCTGGCTGGGCCTCACTGTCCCCGTGCTTGTCCCCAACCTGTGGCAGGTGCTCCAGGGCTCTCGGAACAAGATCCTTGCGATAAGTCCATAGAGCACTGTGGCTGCCAGAAGGGGTGTGAGGAAGAAGATGGTGAAGTCCAGCAGGTAGATGGGCAGCTACAGGCTGCGGGCCACCCAGTGGCCGCACTGCAGGCCCCGGCACCCAACCGCGTCCAGGTCCACCAGGAAGAACCAGAGCAGGCAGTACACGGATGTGGTCCCCCAAACGCCCACCACGACTCGCTTGGCCCGTGTCATGGTGCACATGGTCTGTGCCCGCATCAGGTTGCAGATGGCGCTGTACCTGTAGGCCACAGGGCGGTCCCGTGACCCACCTGCCCTCCTGGGCTATTGGGCTGCACTGGGACACCTGATGCGCTTGGCCAATCAGATTCCCCGATGAAGAACCGAATGTGATGTGATGGTTTAACCGGCCCTTTCACTATGGGCCTGCGAGGCTGTGGAGATCTGGGGAGCAGAGTGGCCATGTTGAGGCAGCCTCAGAGCAAGGCACCAGTCTCAAGACGGGAGAGTGGGCCCGAGTCAGAACACACAGCCCCTTAAGGTCCGGCCAGGCCCACAAGGTAGAGGTGCCCCTGCAAAGACCTTGATCTCTGTGCAAGTTCCGGCAGGCTTCCTACTGCCCACCACCGAAGATCTTGGGCCAAGAGGTCAAGGACACTGTGACCCCAGATGGCACAGCAGGCAAGAGGCAGGACTGGGCCAGCGTATGTAAGTCAGAGGCCTCGGTTCTGTCCCCAGTCTGTGTGGCCCTGGACGAGACACTGAGTCTCTGAGCCAGTATGCCAAAGGCCACACAGCTGGGAAGAAGCAGAGCTGATGCTGAACCCAGCCAGCGGGCTTCAGCATTTACATCCTGAGATGCCGAATTGCCTCTCAGGTGTTAACTTCAGAGCTGGAACGGGCCCAGGAGACTGTCCGGTCCAGTGCCCGCATTCCCAAGGGGAACACCGTGCCCGACGAGTGCCAGGCTGCCTTGGCATCCTGCAGCAAGTCAGCAGCAGAGGTGAGATGAGAAACCCACTTCCAGGCACCTGCCCCCCTCCACCAGGCTCCTCCAGGGTCTCACCCAGCACCCCTCTTCATTAAAGGAGAGCAGCCTCAGTTTACCAAGGATCACAGCCAGGAAGTCCTGACCTGTTGGGGGGGACTTGGGGTGCACATAGCTCTCCACTGTGAATGCCAGGACGGAGCAGGAGGAGGCATTGATGCCCAGATACTGCAAATAGGTGATGCCCAGGCAGCCGCGTGGCCGTATCCCCACTGCCCAGCCAAGCTCTCGGAGACATGGGCAGCTCTGCAGCCACCAGCACAGTGAGGTCTGCCAGGGCCAGGCTGACCATGTAGCAGCTGGTGGGCATGTGCATGTCCCGGGTGGTCAGCACCACCAGGACCACCATGGCATTGCCCACAGTGCCCACCACACACACGAGGAGCAGCACCAGGAAGATGGAGACCACCTTCTACACAGGGCCCAGGACAGCCTCACTGGGAGCCAGGGACACGGTGCTGGGGCTGCCTGGCCCACTCCCATTCTCCATGGGGGGCAGGAGGATTCCAGGAGGTGTCCACGCCATTGGCTGGTGCCTCGTGCCACTGGACAAACACATGCCTCTCCCGAGAGCCCAGCCCTGGGTACACATAAGGACCCGGCACGTACCACGTGACTGCTTGGCCAAGAGAAGGACACAACAGGGACGCTCCCTCCAGTCTCTGCTGTAAATGTAGTCAGCTCTGCCAGCCTCAGTCTGCTGGGGCATAAATACAGATGGTCGTGCTTAAGACATGAGACAGCGAGGAGACTGAACCCAGAAGGACACATGTCACACCCCGACTCAGTGCCTCCTGGGTGCTCGGCGGCCCGCAGTCCTTTCACTAGGAAGCCACATGGCATCTCTAAGCCCCGGTCAGCTCGTCTGTGAAACTGCTTCTCAGGGATGCAGTGCGATCCCCACAAAACCAGGAGACACAGAGAGTTCTGGGTCTGGAGCCTGGCTCTGCCCCATGTCTGTTCCTAATGTTAACACTAAGGCTTTAATTCCCCTGGGCCTCAGTCTCCACACCTGGAGACCCTAACAGTAGTTCAATCCCAGGGGGCTGTGCAGAACAAAAGAGACAGGCACCCCAGGGTGTCAGGGGTCACACATGGACTCTGCTCCCCCAGCTCTGGAAATGCCAATCAGCCTCCCCGCCTCCACCCATCACAGGGTGATGGAGCAGTGACATCATGGCTGGGACTTGGGCTGACAGATGAGGGCCCACACAGCCCTACAGCACACCTACACATGCACACCACACACCATCCACTCCTCCACACTTTAATCCCATGGGTGTCACTGGTCAGAAGGCCCCCTGCCAGCTCCCTCGAAGTCTCGTCTGGGCCCCTGATGACCAAGCGACCCAGGACCAGAATAGAGCCCTCCTTGCACAGCAGCACACAGAAACCCAGGCACACATGCAAGGCACACAAAACACACACGAAACAAAATCCCCCTGCAAAGCACATCTGACAACACTCACCGACACAGAGCCCAACACACATACGTGTACCCACTTTGGCGCGGACACAGACTCACACTCAACTTCGCACACACAAATACCAACAACACAAGGGACCCAAATGCACACGTGGGTACATAAATGCACATCACAGCTCGCCCACAACCCGGGCACCTGTGTTACAACTACAAACACACACTGCCCACGCTCAATCACCCAGGTGCTTAGAGACACAAAATACCACGTGCCTGTGCCCCCAGGCACCCGCAGCCACTCCCCACACACGGAGCCCCACCACCCGAGCCCAGAGCCCTCCTGAACATGAGCCTCCCTTCACTTTACCTGGAGGAGCCCAGCGGCCGGTACGATCCCAAAGGCTGCATTTGCCTCCAGCTGGCAGAGGCCAGCAGCCCTGGGTCTGGGGGAGTGGGGGTGGAGGAGAACCCAGAGCTCTCCCAGAAGCCCCTCTTCCCCATGGGCAAGGCCCCCTGCCCCCAGAGACAGGGGCTCACCTATCTCTGCCACCTCGGCATCCCAGGGTCGCCCACTTTCATCTCTTCCTCCCCTGCACACAAGCCTTTCTCCAAAGAATATTCCCCCAGGCAGGCAGCCGGGACCACGGTTCCCCAGCCCAGGCAGTTCCCAGGAGAAACTTGCAGTGCTGAGAACTTACTGGGTAGGGAACGTCAGGGCCTTCCCCCGCCTCCTCCTCCTCCAGGGGAACAGAGGGAAGGGGGAGACAGTACTGTGGTCCAGCGGCACAGGCTTCTGTTCTACAGGCTGCAGTGCTGCACAGATGTGCTAGGTGCTCACAGACACACACGCAGCCCTGCCAACTTCTTCCGCCCCCTGTCGTCCCCCCTTTTCCCCCCTAGTACCCCCTCGCGGGGCTGAAGTCAGCTGATGCGGCTTCCCTAGCAGGGAGACCCCTGAGAAGAAGTCCCAGGACCCCTGCTTCCCCCAGAGCACAGGCTGGCCAGGCTGGGAAGGACCCCGTTAGCCCGCTGAGCCTCTGGAGCCCCATAGGACGAGGCAGAGACCCGGGGAAGGTGGGAGTGGACCAGTCCTTTACTCCCTGGGGGGCTCCCACTTCCATCTGGAGAGGAGAGGATACAGAGTTGAGTGCCTCTTGCAGCGTGTGCCTGCAGGGAGACTGGGACTTTGGTTGGGCTGTGAATGTTTCAGGTGAAGGAGTGGGACTGGGCCTGGGCCTGGGGGCTCCAGGGAGCAGGGACCCCATGCTTCCTGCTAGGCTGGAGCTGCTGCTCCCCATGGCTGGCACAGCTTCTCTTGGCTAGTTTTCAGGAAGAGACCCCAAAAGGGCCCCTCAGCTGGCTCAGAGAACAGGAATCCTGCTGTGGCCCCCAAGTGGCCAGGGGCCTGGCTCCTCTGAGGCGTTTAAAGTGCAGATTTCATCCCCAGGCCCATCCACAGGCTGTGAGTCGCAGCCTGCACCTCAGGAACCCAGGAGGAGCCTGGAAAGGGTGCACATTCCTGGTCACCAGGTCCAGCATCCAGGAGCCAGGCCCTTGAATTGTGTCTCCCACAAAGTCCAACAACACCAACTGTCTTAATCTCTCTCTCTCTCTCTTTTTTTTTAACATTTTGACTTTGGAATGTAATATACTCATACAAACATGCTCAAAACACAAAATGACAGTCAAATGAATAAAGTGGGCCTGTGGATACCATCGCCCTGCCAGCCTCACCCCTGCCCTGGCTTACATCCTGATTTCTGTCCTCTGCTGTTACCATCGGGTGCTTTCTGTAACCAGTACAGTGGACTGTGTCCTGCTCATTCCACCAACACTGGCAGGTGGGCATCTGCCTGACTGTGACTGTCCGGCTCATCCATTTCCCTGTGCTATATGACTCTTCACTGTAGGATTGGGCTGCAAAGTGTCCACACAAGATGGACTGTTGGTGGACTTCTGTGTTGTTTCTAGTTTGGGGGATCACAGATGCCACTGCTGTGAATTCTCCTGTACGTGAGTCCTGAATGGGTGCATTTTGGGAAAGGGCAGCGGAAAAGATGGCATGTCCCTCTGCCCCAGAGGGGGCACCCCAGCTCCCCCTGGGGCTTCCTGGAATGCTGGGAAGCCACACAGAGGGCTCCACGGTGTGTGGTGGACAGAGGATTTCCCTGCTTCTTCTTGGGACCACCCCCAGCCCATCCCCCAAGCCCTTCTCCAAACTGGCCCTCCCAGGAATTCCCTTCCAAGAGAGCTCTCGACTGCTGTCCTCCTGGCTGGTGCTGAAATCACCCGGCTGGACTAGAATCTGCCTTCAGCCTCACGTGGGGCCCTCTGTCTATACCACTCCTCCTGCCAGTTGGTATGGGGGTCCAGCTCCTCTTTTGGAGAGGAAAGACACCAGAGAGGCAGAGGCATCGCCACCCAGCACCTACGTAGAGCATCTCACTTGCCCTGAGTGCTCACCCATTAGCTTGCCTGTGGACAGACCACATTCAGCAGTTTCCTGTGTCCATACCCTCCATGTGTCCCAGGAGTCCTACAGCCAGCAACCCCCTCCCCAGCAGCACAGAAACTCTCTGTGGCTTCTCCAGGTATAATGTGGTCACGGAGTTCTTGTTCACAATAAGAGAACTCACTGACAACTTTGATGTCCAGAGTGGTAAGGACCTGATGATATTAAAACTGGCTGTTAAAACTGATGCCTTAGAGAAAAACTAATTGGTGTATGATCCATTGAGTTAATGGGGGTTCCCGGGTGGCTCAGGTGGTAAAGAATCCTCCTGCAATACCGGAGACCTGGGTTCAATCCCTGGATTGGGAAGATCCTCTGGAGAAGGGAATGGCTACCCACGCCAGTATTCTTGCCTGGAGAATTCCACGGACAAGAGAAACCTGGTGGGCTACACTCTGTGGGGTCGCAAAGAGTTAGACACAAATGAGTGACTAACACTTTCACTTTTCCATTGAGCTAGAGGGCAGGCTGCAAATAGGCAAGCGTTCGCTCCTGTTTGAAGAGTGTGTTTGTGTCTAATAGCTGCCGTCCACCAGAAGCTTGGCATGTGCCAAGCATACGGCATGGCCCTAGGCATCTTGTGTAACCTTCACAACTTTCCCTTCATGCTGACAACTTCTTTGTTATTGTTTTCCGAAAGAGAAAGCAGAGCCTCACAGATGCAAGTCGGCCACTCAAAGCCACACAGCTGATCAAAGGCAGAGCTGAAGTGTGAGCCCAAATCTCTCCTTCTACAAAGTCGGTGTCCTCAACCACAGGGTGGATGGTCACCACTGTGCCTGTGCTGTGACTCCAGAAATGCCTGGATGAATGTGGGTGATTCTGTAGTTAGAAAAAGTGACAAAATGCCCAGGTGAAGAGCTGCCTACCTATATTTGGTCCCAAGGCCAGAACAGGGTGCGGGAGGAAGGTGACACTTCTTAAAATCTCAGCCTCGAGTCCTTGGACTCAGGGGCTTAGCAAGCGGTGTGAACATCCAGCTGAGGGGTTCCAGGCTCAGGATGTCACAAACAGCACACCTCGCGGTGCTCCAGGGCCCAGGGGAGGGATCGGTGTCTGGGTGAGACCCCAAAGAAACACCACGTATCTGACTGGCACACATTAACATGGCCCCTCAGCTACCCTCTGTTAGTACCCAAGGCCCTCCACCTGGCCGTGCTGACACCTGCTAGAACCGTCTAGACGTCCCCCCAGCCCAGGATCCAAGGAGTAAATATGTGGCCCTACATCAGAGGCCCTTCTGGCTGGCCGGTGGCCATGCTGTCTGTTTATCAGTGAATATCTGAGACATGCCTGGGTCTTAGGTGATGGGGTCTACTGAAGTCTGGACAGAGAGGAGTGGGTGGCTCAGGCCTGGTGAGGAAGGGGTGGGGTGGGAAGTGCTCCTGGGGGGTGACAACATGTTTGTGCAAAAAAAGCTGGAAACAGAGATAGTTTGCATAAAGACATGAGGCCAGTTGGTGCTAAAAGGCAAAAGTCACACTCAGGCAGGGAGCTCACACAGAGCCTGGCCCCCACCGCAGCAGTGGCTCTACAGCCTGGATCCTCTGGGGCCAGGGGGCCAGCCACCCTCAGCGCATGGCTGACACTACAGTTTCCTCGTCATATGCTCTGCTGAGTGTGGTGAAATCTGGGGCCAGGGCTGTCCAGGGCTGATGCTCACACACTTGGTGTCCCGAAGAGAGGATGGGCAGGCTGGCTGGGGTCTCGGGCTCTCAACGCAGTGGCACCAGCAGAGGAGCCGGGTCCCTACACGGCAGCTCTGTGCTGGGTCCTCTGCACCCACCAGGGACCAACCGGACTAAGGGGCTGCTCAGGACCACGTGTCCCTGAAGGTGGGCTGGTGGGTTCCCGGGGCCTTGCCAGAGCCTGGCCATCACAGCCTACTGGTCTTCAGGATAGGACCACAGTGGGGCCTGCGGGTTCACCCAAGCTCTGTTGGTGGCCTTGTGGGTTCCTTGGTGGCTCAGTCGGTGAAGAATTGGCCTGCAAGGTGGGAGCCCCAGGTTTGATCCCTGGGTCGGGAAGATCCTCTGGAGTAGGGAATGGCTACCCACTCCAGTATTCTTGCCTGGAGAATTTCATGGACAGAGGAGTCTGGCAGACTTCAGTCCATGGGGTCACAAAGAGTCGGACATGACTGAGTGACTAACACACACAAGGTGAAGGAGGGTATTGGGGTGAGAAAGTGCCATGCCCGGATCGTCAACATGGGAGGAAATCCAGGGCCCTTGATGTAGGCCTGCAAGTGGGAATTGAGCTGACCTTTATCCCTTAGTTCAACTTTCATTCATTCATTCTGCCCAGGCCCTGCCATGCGGGTAGCCCTGGGGCCGCAGAGACAACAGAAGCCCACAGCCTCAGGCAGGGAAGGTCCCAGAGCCCTTTCCCCTACCTCCTGGGGCCTGCAAACCTCCTGAGACCGGCAGGGATAGGGGGCCACGCCTCAGTGGGTTTCAGGGTTGCACCTGGATGTCTCCAGGGAGGGGAGGAGGCCAGGTGGAGTCCGTGCCTCAGAGGATGGAATGGAGCCTGTAGGAACAAGATCTCCACTGAGGTCAGCACCCCTGATGGTAAGCCCACCCTTCCGCAGCCTCTCACTCCACCTGCGTGGGGGCTGCGATGTCAGTGGGGTCTGGATGAAGATGGGGTGTGTGTGCACATGTACACAAGCCTGCACCCACCCGTGCCCCTCATCACGTAACCATGCGCCAGTACAGGGGACAGACAGCCTGTGAGTGTCTGAGAATCTGAAGCCCACCCAGCCGGGACCCCAAATGCTGGGGTCTGGCAGGGGCGCTCTCTGCTGACAGTATGAGGCAGCCACAGAGGCTAGCGGGGGTTTGGCCACTTGAAGAGGCAAGACCTCCTGGTTCCCACCTCCGGTGAATCCTTCCAGCAGGTCCACTTTCCAAACTGCAGTTTTCAGACAGTGGCCCTCGTGGAGAGCTCATCTGTGCCCCTGGACACACTCATAAGGAAACACACGCATGCGTTGAGGCACTTGGAAGCAGGCAGTTGCGGGAGGAGGGGCAGCAAGGGGATGAGCTCTGAGCCAAGGAAGAGGACTGAGTGAGCCCCGTGCCCACCCTGGTGTTGGGCACAGCTTGCTGAACTGAGGAAGCGGGACACACCTTCGGAGGCTCGAGGGGAAGCTCCCACCCTGGGGAAAACCTCAGGGACAAGCGGAGAGCCCTAGGCAGGGCAGGTGGGAACAGAGCCAGACCGCGTGGCCCTAGGAGAGCCAGGCTGCAGGTGGAGCCTGCGGAGAGGGAGGTGGGCCCAGGCCCCCTCCAGGGAGCACAGATCAGCCCTGGTGACGCCGAGAAGCAAACTCACCTGGACAGCGACCTGCTGGAACCAACTGCCGGGAAGAGCAAAGCCTCACCTTCTTTGGGAGTAGATAATTTACCCACAGAGTTTACATTTCGCTTACCCAACAGCCCCAACCAGGGCACCGTGATATGGCCACTTGGGTTATGTGATCAGGCTGCCCAGGCTGGAATCCCATCTCTGTGATGGTACAGCTTCTATTTCCTTGACTGTACGATGGAGAGAATGCGGGTGTTGCCTCCCAGGGGTTTTGTGAGATTCGGGGCACCAGGCAGGCAGTGATTCAGTGCTCCACACAAGGACAGATGCTTGGCACCTCCTGTCTCTTCCTTCATCCTGAGAGGGAAGCAGCAGGTATGAACTGCCCCACTTCAAAGACCTGGAATGCTGAGGCCTAGAGAGCGCTGCCTGCATCCTTCACCTGGGGCCTCAAGGTTTCAGGATTTGGACTCAGAGACCTGGGCTCTGATCCCATCTTGTCCACTTTCAGGCTTTCTAAATACACCCTCCCCCACCCCTACTATACACACACACTCTGGATGTTGTAACATGGTGCTTGACTTGGGGTTACAGGTGATCCAGGAGCTCACGGCACAGCTGCCAAGCCAGCCAGGGACCTGGGAGGAGGTCCATCGAAGGTGTGACCTGGAGAAAAGAGTGAGCCCGGTGAAAGGTGGAAGGCTGTTCCAGGCGGCAGGAGTGGCTCCTGCAAAGACCTGGGAGCACAGAAAGATGTGACGAGTCCAGGGCGAAGGAGTGAGCCCGGGGGCGGCGGGGCAGGCAGAGGCTGGGGGTACAGTGTAGGGGCGGCATGCTGGGGGCAGGGGGAGTTGCTGGAGAGACCTCAAGCTGGAGTGATGAGACCAGAACCAACCTGAGATTTAGAAAGGTGGTTCTGAGTGCCTGGGAGAGGCTGGGAGTCAGGGGCTGTGACAAAGGAGGAAACAGGGGCACAGGGGGAGAAATGGGAGGACACTTCGAGGTTCAGCAATGAGGAGTCCCACCCTTCAAGGCTCTCCCACTACCTCTCAGAGCCCAGTTGGGGTTTTCCCCCACCTCCTCTACTATATCCCTTCTTTTCTTTTCTTTTTTAAAAAATAATAGCTTTATTGAAGAATAACTCATACACCATAAAATCCACCCTTTTAATGTGCACAACTCAGTGATTTCTTATACATTCATGAAGTTATACAACCATCACCACTACCTGACTCCCGAATATTTTTATCATCCCTGAAAGAACCTTTGTTCCCATTAAGCAATCACTCCCCAGCCCATCTCCCCCAGTCCCTGGTAACCTCTCGCCTACTTCCTGACTCTGTGGATTGCCTCTTCTGTATAGTTCATATAAATGGAATATATTAGTCAGCCCAGGACACCATAACAGACCCCACAGACTGGGGGGCTTAAACAAGGCACCTATTTCTCACAGTTCTGGAGCCTGGAAATCTGAGATCTGGGCTCTGGCAAGAGCTCCCTTCCACTTTCTTGTGTCCTCTTACCATTGGACTGTGGTATCTCTTCTTAGACAGACTTCACCCTTTTATACTGCTGAGTAGTATTCTACCGTTCGGATAGCCGTTTTGTTTTTTGTTTTCGTTTTTGTTTTTTGGCCACACTGCCTGGCTTGTGGGATCTTAGTTACTTGACCAGGGATTGAACCCAGGCTCTTAGCAGTGCGAGCCCTGAGATCTAACCACTGGACCGCAGGGAATTCCTTAGACCACATTTTCTTGGCCCATCATCAGTCCATTGACACCTAGGCTGTTTCCACTCTGGGGCTATTGTGAATAACACTGCTGGAAGATTTGTGAATAGGTTGTTGTGTTTCATTTCTTTGGGAGTGACATCATAGGTCGTATGGTAGCTCTTTGTCGATGACCGCAGTTTCTTCCTACCCTAATTTATTAATGCAGGGCCCATTGCAAAGTGAAAATGATTTGATTTTCTTCAAAAACGATACAGTATTTTAAGGCAAGGACAGCAGAGCATTTGACTAAGCCCAGGGTCCCTCTAAGTGCAGGTTCCTATTCTAACAGGGAGAGTTTGAAGCTCTGCAGGAGGCTCGGTGGGGCTCCGCCCAGGGGACTGTGAAGGCAGTTGGTAAAAATGCTCCAAACGCCACATAATGTCCTTCTGATCAAGGAAAGGCGACATCGTATTAAGCTGATTGCATTTACTAAGATGCAGAGTTGTTGATCCCCGTGGAAATGTTGTGAAATTTTAAGCTCTGATATTTGAAGGCAGTATCTAAAGAATGATTAAGTTTTGTGTTGAGCTGATTATATATATTTTTTGTTTCTTGAATCAATTTTTTAAAAAGAAATCAGTTTTTAAAAAATTCAACTGAGTACATTTGAAGATCTAATTAGCTTTATTCAACAATTTATGAATCAGGCAGCCTCCCATTTAGCAAGCAGAAAGGCTTCTAGAAGTTGTACAAAATGGAGATTTTTATGGGCACAGTTCAGTGCAGTCGCTCAGCTGTGTCTGACTCTTTTTGACCCATGGACTATAGCAGGCCAGGCTTCTCTGTTCATCACCAACTCCCAGAACTTGCTCAAACTCATGCCCATTGAGTCAGTGATGCCATCCAACCATCTTATCCTCTATCATCCCCTCCTCCTCCTGCCTTCAATCTTTCCCAGAATAGGGTCTTTTCAATGAGTCAGTTTTTTTCATCAGGTGGCCAAAGTATTGGAGTTTCAGCTTCAGCATCAGTTCGGTTCAGTTCACTCTCTCAGTCGTGTCCAACTCTTTGCATCCCATGAACCACAGCACGGCCAGACCTCCCTGTCCATCATCAACTCCCAGAGTCCACCCAAACCCATGGCCATTGAGTCGGTGATGCCATCCAACCATCTCATCCTCTGTCGTCCACTTCTCCTCCTGCCCTCAATCTTTCCCAGCATCAGGGTTTTTTCCAATGAATCAGCTCTTCACATCAGGTGGCCAAAGTATTGGAGTTTAAGCTTCAACATCAGACCTACCAATGAACACCCAGGACTGATCTCCTTTAAGATGGACTGGTTGGGTCTCCTTGCGGTCCAAGGGACTCTCAAGAGTCTTCTCCAACACCACAGTTCAAAAGCATCAATTCTTCGGTGCTCAGCTTTCTTCACAGTCCAACTCTCACATCCATAAATGACTACTGGAAAAACCATGGCTTTGACTAGGTGGACCTTTGATGGCAAAGTAATGTCTCTGCTTTTTAATATACTGTCTAGGTTGGTCGCACCTTTTCTTCCAAGGAGCAAGCATCTTTTAATTTCATGGCTTCAGTCGCCATCTGCAGTAATTTTGGAGCCCCCTAAAATATAGACTCTCACTGTTTCCACTGTCTCTCCATCTATTTGCCATGAAGTGATGGGACTAGATGCCATTATCTTAGTTTACTGAATGTTGAGTTTTAAGCCAACTTTTTCACTCTCCTATTTCACTTTCATCAAGAGGCTCTTTAGTTCTTCTTCTGTTTCTGCCATAAGGGTGGTGTCATCTGAATATCTGAGCTTATTTGATATTTCTCCCAGCAATCTTGATTCCAGCTTGTGCTTCATCTAGCCTGGCATTTCGCACGATGTACTCTGCATATAAGTTAAATAATCAGGGTGACAATAAACAGCCTTGAATTATTCCTTTCCCAATTTGTAATCAGTCTGTTGTTCCATGTCCAGTTTTAACTGATGCTTCTTGACCCGTATACAGATTTCTCAGGAGGCAGGTAAGATGGTCTGGTATTCCCATCTCTTTAAGAATTTTCCAGTTTGTTGTGATGCACACAGTCAAAGGCTTTGGCATAGTCAATAAAGCAGAAGTAGATGTTTTTCTGGAACTTTCTCGCTTTTTCTATGATCCAGTGGATGTTGGCAATTTGACCTCTGGTTCCTCCAGCTTTTCTAAATCCAGCTTGAACATCTGGAAGTTCACAGTTCACGTACTGTTGAAGCCTGGCTTGGAGAATTTTGAGCATTACTTCACTTCGCTAGTGTGTGAGATGAGTGCAATTGTGTGGTAGTTTGAGAATTCTTAGAGGAACTTATCTGGTGGCTCAGATGGTAAAGTGTCTGCCTGCAGTGCAGGGGACCTGGGTTCAATCCCTGGGTTGGGAAGATTCCCCTGGAGAAGGAAATGGCAACCCATTCCAGTACTCTTGCCTGGAAAATTCCATGGATGGAGGAGCCTGGTAGAGGTCGCAAAGAATCGGACATGACTGAGCGACTTCACTCACTTTGAGCATTCTTTGGCATTGCCTTTCTTTGGGATTGGAATGAAAACTGACCTTTTCCAGTCCTGTGGCCACTGCTGAGTTTTCCAAATTTGCTGGCATATTGAGTGAAGCACTTTAACAGCATCATCTATTAGGATTTGAAATAGCTCAGCTGGAATTCCATCACTTCCACTAGCTTTGTTCCTATTGTTGCTTCCTAAAGCCCACTTGACTTTGCATTCCAGAATGTCTGGAGCTAGGTGAGTGATCACACCATCGTGATTATCTGGGTCATGATTTTTTTTTGTATAGTTCTGTGTATGCTTCCCACCTCTTCTTAATCTCTTCGGTTAGGTTCACACAACTTCTGTCCTTTATTGTGCCCATCTTTGCAAGAAATGTTCCCTTGGTATCTCTAATTTTCTTGAAGAGATATCTAGTCTTTCCCATTCTATTGTTTTCCTCTGTTTCTTTGCATTGATCGCTAAGGAAGGCTTTCTTATCTCTCCTTGCTATTCTTTGGAACTTTGCCTTCAAATGGGCGTATCTTTCCTTTTCTCCTTTGTCTTTCACTTCTCTTCTTTTCTTAGCTATTTGTAAGGCCTCTGCAGACAACCTTTTTGCATTTGTTTTTCTTGGGGATGGTCTTGGTCACTGCTTCCTGTACAATGTCATGAAGCTCTGTCCATAGTTCTTCAGGCACACCATCAGATCTAATCTCTCGAATCTATTTGTCACTTCCACTGTATCAGTATAACCTGAATGGTCTAGTGGTTTTCACTACTTTCTTCAATTCAAGTCTGAATTTGGCTAAAAGGAGTTCATGATCTGAGCCACAGTCAGCTCCCAGTCTTGTTTTTGCTGACTGTATAGAGCTTCTCCATCTTTGGCTGCAAAGAATATAATCAATCTGATTTTAGTGTTGACTGTCTGGTGATGTCCATGGGTAGAGTTGCCTCTTGTATTGTTGGAAGAGGGTGTTTGCTATGACCAGTACATTCTCTTGGCAAAACTCTGTTAGCCTTTGCTTCACTTCATTTTGTACTCATAGGCCAAATTTGCCTGTTACTCCAAGTATCTCTTGACTTCCTACTTTTGCATTCCACTTCCCTATAATGAAAAGGACATCTATTTTGGGTGCTAGAAGATCTTGTAGGTCTTCATAGAACCGATCAGCTTCAGCTTCTCAGCATTACTAGTTGGGGCACAGACTTGGATTAGTGTGATACTGAATGGTTTGCCTTGGAAACGAACAGAGTTCTTTCTGTTGTTTTTGAGATTGCACACAAGTACTGTATTTTGGACTCTTTTGTTGACCTATTTAGGGCTACTCCATTTCTTCTAATGGATTCTTGCCCACATTAGTAAATAAAATGGTCATCTAAGTTAAATTCACCCATTTCTGCCCATTTTAGTTCACTGATTCCTAAAGGTTGATGTTCACTCTTGCCATCTGCTATTTGACCGCCTCCAGTTTACCTTGATTCATAGACCTAACATTCCAGGTTCCTATGCAATGTTGTTCTTTATGGCATTAAACATACTTCCATCACCAGTCACATCCACAAACGTGTGTTGTTTTTGCTTTGGCTCTGTCTCTTCATTCTCTCTGGAGTTATTTCTCCACTGATCTCCAGTAGTATACTGGGCACCTACGGACCTGGGGAGTTCATCTTTCAGTGTCATATCTTTTTGACTTTTCATACTGTTCATGGGGTTCTCAAGGCAAGAACTCTGAAGTTGCTTGCCATTGCCTTCTCCAGTGGACCATGTTGTGTCAGAGCTCTCCACCATGACCCGTCCATCTTGGGTGGCCCTACACAGCATGGCTCAGTTTCATTGCGTTAGACAAGGCTGTGGTCCATTTAATCAGTTTGGTTAGTTTTCTGTGTTTGTGGTTTTCATTCTGTTTGCCCTCTGGGGGATAAGGATAAGAGGCTTATGGAAGCTTCCTGATGGGAGAGACTGACTGGGGAGAACTGGGTCTTTATGGACACAGAGGGTGGAAAAAGGAAGCTAAGAGGGCAGGTTGCTCCAACAAGGGTGCCTTACCTTAGGAAGGGGAGAGATCATACACAGGTCACCACCCTAGCGCTGATCAGACTGTTGGGTTGCAGACTGATGGGTTTAAATTTCCACTCTAGGGACAGGCTGCCACATCAGTTAGATTAGGAATTAAGGCTTGATAGGTTTAGCATAAATGATTAGATCTTGGACCCGTTGATACTTTTTAACCACATGGGGATTAGTTTAAAACTTTTAAGCTTTGACATTTAAACTCAGTATCAAAAAATGATAAATTTTGTGTTGGACTGATTATATTTGATAAAGCAAGAGCTATTTAGTACCACAGAAATTGTTTCTAAAATGTTTAAATTTTGACATTTAAACTCAGTTTTTCGAAAATGATTAATTTTGTGTTGAACTGATATTTAACAGAACCCCTAGTAAGCAATTTTTAAAAGTCTAAGTTTTGTTATTTAAACTCATTTCCCGAAAAGGATTAACTTTAGGCTGGGGGCTCTTCAGCAGGACTGGAAAAAGTAAGCGCTGAGCCGTGACGTCGCGGGACCCAGCTATGCCTTGTCCGGTCTAGCGGGGGCAGCGGACCGCTAGGCTGGAACCTGCGCCAGCACTTAACTTGACCACGCGCCACGGACACTTTTCCTCGCACCTCGATGGGCGGTGCGAGCGCTCTGAGACCCGCCCTAGGGGCGGGGCCCCGGCCGCGCCTGCGCCGTGACTCGAGCGGGCGCGCCCCCGAAGGGGCGGGGCCGCGCGGGAGCTGGGGCGCGGAGGCCGGAAGGAAGCAGGTGGGGGGCGTGGCGAGCGAGGGAAGCCCGCCGGCCCGCAGATAACCGTCGCGGCCTGATGACGTCGCACAATGGCCGGCCCCCGCGGCTAGTGGAGCCCGTTTGTTCCGCCCGCGTCGTGCCTGAAGCCGGAGCCTGTGAGCAGCGGAAGGGCCGAGAGACGCCTTCTCCGCGCCGTCCCGACCCCTGCGAAGCCGTGGCCCCCTCTTTGCTCTCGAGCTGAGGTAAGTAGGGGTGGTGGCTGGGAGGCCTGGCCGGCGGGAGAAGGAGGCCGAGGCGGCCGGGCAAGGAGCGTGGCGGCGGCACTGAGCCGAGGCCCGGAGCCTCGCCGCCTCTGCCTCCGGGGAGCACTCCAGGCTGCCCCCGGCTGAAGCGTGACTCTCGGGCCCCGGGAAGAGGACGCTGAGCTAGGCACGATCCCAGGTTCGCTCTGGACGAACTGGCCAGGGGCCCTGAATCCCCCTAAGCTCGAGCGCCTGGTGGCTGCCTCCGGACTCCATCGTGGGGTTGATCTCCCGAAGCTGTCATTTCTCTTCCGGGACATTCGCGTGGCACTGCTTTCCGCCCACAAAGATGGGGGTGCGGAAGGAGGCACGCAAGTTCGCCCTCCGGACTGAGGATAGGCTCTTCGGGAGCTTTGAGCTGTCTGGATCCTCTTGGAACTTGCTTCCTCGACTTCCCGAGCGGCACAGGTTGGATCTATTGGCTGTGCCCCAAGACGCACGCCACTCTTTGGAATAAACTTCCCTGTGCCCCTTTAGTTAAAAGCCCATAGGATGCCCGGTCATTGCTGGGAGAACCTAAGACTTAAAAACTTCCAGCCTTACTCCTGCTAAAACTTAAGTTTTCCCGAATACTTTATGACAGCTGAGTTTGCCGGATAGAGTGGTTGATCATCTTATATGAGCTCTTCAGCTCTACATCTGTGAGAGCAGGTCAGTCTTTAGATCCGTTTGGGGAGAATGGAAGAAAAGTGCGTTTAGGGGCATAGCAGTGGCTTTCATCCTTTCTCCTTCGTGTCTCCTGTGGAGTGGTCCTGTCCCAGAGCAGAGGTTGGGGTTCTCAGGGTGAAGCTGGACCCAGGCCAATTCCTGCTTCCCAGACATGGGCATTGTTGCCTGATGATGTTACAATCTGAGCACAAATGTGGAACCTACCCAGCTCTGGAAACCAGTCACAAATGTCCTGGAGGCTAGAATTTCTCTCCAGTTTTTGGTGGGTAAGATAGTTTTATGAAACCATTCCAGGGAGCAAAGGAGATGTCTTCCTTTTCCACAGATCATCTCAAGGTGAGTGCTTCCTCCCTGAGAAGTCATTTAGTTCAGGCTTAGTCTGTTTGGGGATGATGTCTATCACCAATCTTGACATCCTTCTTTTGGATGTTGTAAATCCATGAAGTTATGAACATGAATTTTAACCAGATGTACCAGAACTTGGGCATTCAAGGGACGGCTCTATTAAAAATTGTTGTCCTGGAAGGTTAGACTTGTATTTCATTGGTGCTTTTTTGCCAGAATCTCTTTAGAAGTCCTGTTTTGGAAGTAAATATGCAAGCCATAGGAGAAAAATCCGTCTTGTTCAACAGTCACACCACATGTTTGACTCAAAATCATCTTACCTGGCTTGGGAACTCACCTCACTCAACCAGACCAGTCTTTGAATGGCTTCCTGCTGACCCACCTTGAGAGAGGGAAGATTTACTGCCACTGAGAGTGCCCGGGGATTGTATTGCATGTTCTAAAGTTCTCTCAGAAAACTTCCCAAATGTTCTGTACTTTAGCAGTGCCCTTGGAGTCAGGGTGCAGCCTTCCAGAATGACCGCTGGACAAACGAGGCAGCACCACTCTGTGTCTCAGTTCCAGGATAGTCTTCTAAAAAGTAGACACTTATTTCAAGTTTCTTTCTGGTGTGCAACAGGTAATTTACAACCCAAGGAGACTTTGTGATTTATTCGACAAGCATCTATCAGTCTCCATCTTCCAGTGTACTACGCTGTGGAGACACAGTGATGGACACTGTTATTCTCTTTTCCAGGCAATTTCACTATCTTCTAAATCAAAGGCCTAAAGAGTTATAAACTTTGCCAAAAGTGCCCGACGATAGGGTGATTGTGTGAGAACACACTNGCATCTATCAGTCTCCATCTTCCAGTGTACTACGCTGTGGAGACACAGTGATGGACACTGTTATTCTCTTTTCCAGGCAATTTCACTATCTTCTAAATCAAAGGCCTAAAGAGTTATAAACTTTGCCAAAAGTGCCCGACGATAGGGTGATTGTGTGAGAACACACTAAGTAAGAGTTGTGAGCCTGGGAGTTGTGAAGACGTGCCCAGAGGACCCTGTGTTTCACTGTGTACACTTAGTAGACCACATGTTTTCCTGGCTCCTGACGCATAGCACTTACTCAGGTAATTGCCAAGTTGTTGCCAAGTTGAATTAATCTTGGAATAAGACACTGATGCCAAGAGAACCAGTTAACTCTCCCAGAGTGGGCCTGAAACACAAAGTGCATTCTGACCCCCAGTGGTACTCCCCTCCTGCCCAACAAGGTGTCACTCAGGGTGCTTCTGATAAGTCAGTTCTTTGGTATGTTTTCCTCTGCAAGCTGTTCACCTGGATGTAGCCTCAGATTGTAAAATCCCAGGAGATTCCACAGGGAGAGAAGAAGTGGGTCTCCTTTCCCCAGGAGAGTGTCAGGGCTGCCTGCACGTGACTGTGTGTCCTGGTGTGTCTAGGAAGGCTGTGATTCGTGCCTGTGGTAGTTGTTAGCAGTGCCCCCAGGTTCAGACAATAAGCTGTGTGGTAGCCATTTGCTGAGTTCAGAGGACCAAGGAGCGTCTGAGTCCTTCCACTCACGCCCTTCATGGGGGGGATGTCTCCCAACAGACTTGGCAAACCGATAATGGCAGTATAGCATGGTGAGTGTGGGCACATGATAGAATACTGCACAGTATACTCGGGGCAGTAGTTCTCAGTCTAGGGAGGTTTTGAACTCCCAGAAATGGGAGATAAATTGCTTATGTCCAGGTTTTTCTAGGGAGAGGAGCCATCCCCTTCCTCAGATTCTGAAAGCCATCCATGCCCTCCCCCCCACCACCCCGCCGCTAGTGGAAGGCTGATAGCACTTGTCCACCTGGATTGAAGCAGGTGCACAAAGGGCCTTTTGCTAAAAACAGCTCTTTAGAGGAGGGAAGATAGCTCTGTGCTTGGGGAGCGGGGTGAAGTGATTTCCATAATACAAACTGGGGGGCACGTTTAGGCTCTGTGAGGACTTCTTTCCACACACCATCCAGCAGCCTTGGGATTTTAGTTTGAGGCAGCGTTTCCTGTGGTATTGGTATATATGTGCACCTTTGGGGGATTTCTTTTGTTAGGTTTACTGTTAGTTTTAAGTGCCTGGAAGTTTCAAACTTGAGACACATTTAAAATAAGTGGTGTCACAAGTTCAATTTCCATACGATCATCACTATTTTTAACCTAATAGTCTGTATGGGCCATATAGTAACTTTTCCATGTCTGTAAACAGCTGTCTTTTGGGTTCTAGAAGGGCTCGGACAGGAAGCCAGATGGATCAGCACAAAACTTGAGAAGGGAGAAGAGAACAACAGACAAATCTCTTGGGTCAGTGGAAGTCCCCGGTCAATGTGAGGGCTGTATTCCAGAACAGACTTTGTAGAGTCATTTGGCGCTCAGGTCCCGTTTTCCTGCAGAACAATGGTGATGTGTGGCCGTTAGTCCGACGGCAGGTAGCAGGAGCTCATGTTCTACATCGGGCCGGCTCCAGGACTGGGCAGCAGAGTAGAGACTCCAGCTTGGACTGCACTCAGTGGCCAGGTGACTCAGTTTCCTTCTCTGTGAGGGGTAACATTGTCTGAAAGGTGATGTAAGCGACTAGATCCAGTGCCTGGCAGAGTAGTAGTCTCGCCGCAGGGGTAGGGTGGCTGTTGATTTTGCTGCAGAGTTGTTGTGAAGACGTGATTGTGCTGAGTCCGTTCTCTGGTATGTGTTGGGTGACTGGCCCCTGGGCAGTCTNTCTCTGTGAGGGGTAACATTGTCTGAAAGGTGATGTAAGCGACTAGATCCAGTGCCTGGCAGAGTAGTAGTCTCGCCGCAGGGGTAGGGTGGCTGTTGATTTTGCTGCAGAGTTGTTGTGAAGACGTGATTGTGCTGAGTCCGTTCTCTGGTATGTGTTGGGTGACTGGCCCCTGGGCAGTCTCGTGGGGAGTGGGACATGGGTGTTGGAAGCCATCAGCTTTGTCTCATCTCGCTGCTGCAGTGACTTCTAGAGTGGATGCTGTTTCCCCATATTTCAGATAAAAAAACTGGAGTCTGGCAAGTTTATGTAATTTGTCCAGGACCCTAAGGCCAGCAGGCAGTGGAGCAAGGATTCAGGTTCTGATTCAGAGGCCCACACTGATCCCCATGTCCTGGAAAGACATGGTTCACTTGCTTGAGTTTGTATATTTGAAGCTAGGGGCTCTTTTTCTTCCATTGCTTACCCTAGGATTTAAATCCAAGTTTGCCAAAATGCACAGAGCAATTTGGTTGGACCAGTCATGACAATGGAACCTTTTGGCACCTGGGCCCCAGAAAGGGGCTGTTATCATGTTACTCGCAAGCAGCCTTGGTGCCAGGAACAGTGAACAGGATAGTATGTTGCAAGGCTCAAGTAGCAGTTGTGTGGATTTTAAGCTAGTTTAAGAGGACACTTAATTTTGGTTACTAGCTGATTTCAGAGGCAACTTGGTTCCTGAGGTTGGCGTTAGACTGTACTGTGTGACAATCGGAATTTGTCTGAGGCTTAGTGACCAGTTGTATGTGACTGCCTGCCTTTAGGGTCCCTGGGGTCAGCCTGAGCAACAGGGAGTGAAAGTCCCTGCCTCTCTATGGAGAAGTTTCTTACGCGCAGTGTAGTAAAAGCTATGCTAGGGTAGGCATAGGACACTGAACACCAAGGAAAATCTCATACATCTCACTTATATGAGCTAAGGTGGGGCCGGAGGCTGCTGGTTTGCCACTGGCCCCCGACTGGTTGCTGTATGCCCAATGCTGTGTCTGGAGAAGGTGAGGATGTGGGCCCTGTCTTGGTAGCTTTCTCACCTTGCCGGTCGCCCTGGTCTGCTAGAGGGATATATGTGGTGACCATCTCTGCCCTGTGCAGGGAGGCAGCAAAATACAGTGCTTTAGGACTGACTTTTAATGTTAATAATTCCTTCAGCAGGCCTGCCTCTGGACAGTGTCGTTAGAAGACCGCAAAGGGAATCGTTTTCCAAGCTGTCTACTTTTAAGTGACTTTAAATGGATTGGTTTGTAAATTCCTTTCACTGCTGGCTATTTATTTATTAAGTGATGAATTTTAAGTGATTTGTCCTTATGTTTGCTGAATTTTAATAATTTCCATTATCAGCAAAAAAAATTTTTTTAACTATGGGTTCAGATACCCGTTCTTGATATGTGCATCTTTAAACACATGTTCTCCTTTTGAAGGTGTACATTTAAAAAATATATTTTAAAACTTTGGTTATATATTAATGCATAAATAATTTTATATAATTATACAAATACTGGTATGTGTGTTTTCAAGTTTCATCAAGGTACCATGTAACATGACTGTGGCATACATTGTTTTAAATAAAAAAGTCTTGAAGACTCAGGTGAACATTAAACCTTTCACTGTTCCTGCTCTTTCATACCAGCTTGATGGTGACCCCCGGCCTGGTGGACGGTCAGTGTTCGCTTGTAGGCTGTGTAGTGTTGGTTGGCTATTTGGTGTTGACTTCACACACGCACACACACACACTCTCTCACCCCAGCTTATGCAGCCTGCATTTAGAACAAATGGGACAATTTTTGTCTTTGCACATTAGCGTGGGAAAACCAGGAAATAGTTTATAATTCAATCTAGTTAGTAAAAATAGAAAAGAAATCTTCTAGGATGACAGTCAGTGTTTTTATATTTGAAACTACTGAAACACGTATGATTTTCTGCCAAAGTTGTTTCCTGCAGCATGCCCATCCTGGAAAGGTACTTCTTGAGAATCAGGGTGCCTGGAGGCCTTCTGGCGTCCCTTGGTGGCTCCAGAAGGACCTGCAGTTTAAAGATCACCCCCAGTGATTGTGACTTGGCAGTCACAGGCCTAGCCCTGGAGAGACGTATGCAGGAGCAGAGACAGCCTGCATCCTGGGGACTGTCTGAGGCAGTCGGGTTTGTGTTCCAGACCCTGTGGGGGGCTCCAGACAGTGGTCAGGCGTGTTGCCTTCTGTGTTGCCACCTTGTTTCTAATGCACATCATCCTGAATTTCAAAAGAAATTACTTTAAGAGCCCACAAAACTGTTGCTTGTGGTGCCCATCTTCCTGCTCATTGTCTGATAAGCTTGGGTTGCCCTGGGAGGAGGGGGACATGCTGGGGCTCTTGCCACCCAGTGGCTCCTAGTGTGGAGCTCCTGATGCCCCAGCTCAGTGAGCCCAGCCTGGCCCCATGGAGGCCTGGGCTGTGGTGCCTGGTGCCACTGGTCTGTGGAGCGCAGTCTGGGATGTGGAAGAGCCGGGCAGCCATGGGTCTGAGCCCTCCTGGGGCCAGGAGACCCACACGAGACTGACTGGCCCTTCTGCTGGATGCTCTGAGTGTGTTCTTTTTTTTGCAGAACCGTGGGTACTGATGGATGTGGCCGAGAGCCCTGACCGGGACCCTCGCTCTCCGGAGGACGAAGAAGAGGAGCAGCAGGGGCTCTCGGATGATGACATCCTGAGGGAAAGCGGGTCTGAGCAGGATCTGGACGCGGCGGGTGGGAGGGCTTCCGACTTGGAGGATGAGGAGAGTGTGGCCCCGGGACTGAGCCAGGAGGATGAGGAGAGTCGCTCCGACGAGGACGACCAGGACTCTGAGGCTCAGGAGCTGAGCAGGGGCCCAGCCAGCCCCCCACGAGCTGAGGGGGACCATGCCAGCGACCTGAGGGACGAGGCCTCGTCGGTCACCAGGGACCTGGATGAGCACGAGTTAGATTACGATGAGGAGGTACCTGAGGAGCCAGCCCCCGGCGCGCAGGAGGACGATGCTGAGAAGGCCGGGCCCGAGGATGATGAGGAGCGCGGAGAGGGGGCTCCTGGGGAGGAGGGGAAGGCGGGGGTCCACACCGTGGAGGACAAGGAGCTCCCGGAGGCCTCCAAGGAGAAGAGGAAAGAGGATGACGATGGGGAGATTGACGATGGGGAGATTGATGTGAGTAGGCGCGGTGGGCTCCCCGAGGAGGGGTCGGGCGGCTGGCGCTGGGGCTGTTGCCCTGGTGGTGAGGGGGCACTGAAGGCACAGAGACTAGCCTGGCCTGGAGTCGGCAGCTGGCAGAAGTTGCACAGACCCTCAGTCATCTGTCTGGTGCTATTGGTTGGATCGTGTTAAAACTTTGGATTTTTTTTTTCAAGCACTTTGTGCTTTTTTTTTTTTTTTTTTTCTGTCTTTAAGTATTATTTGAGTTAGTGTTCAACTAGAACCATTGTGGATTTCAATTCCTGTTACATTCTTGCGACTGAGGAAACCTCTTTCCGGTTTTGTCTATTATTTTGGCCATTTTTCTCTTTGACTTCTGCTGAGGGTCTTCTCTAGGCCAGGCTTCCTTGAAAGTGTCTCCTTGGGACTGCAGAAAATGGGATTGTGTGTCAGAGCACTTTGACTTTTGACCATCACATTCTTTTAACTTTATTTATTTATTTTATTTAAGGAGAAGGTATCTGGTGGTAATTGTCTTAGTTGTGGGCAGTTGGCATTTTATGATAGATAATCCTGATGCAAGAACTTCCATCACCATCTTTTAAGAGGTTGAATTTTGGGGAGGGAAGAATCTGAAGTCCTGCTGAGAAATGCTTTTACTCAAAGGAGGGGAGAGACAGAGCAGATTGACAGAACCTGGAGTTTTAATATCCCAGGAAAGAGATTCTGGGAGATTATGAGAGAGGCACGGAGGGGAGAGGTGTGAGGAATAGCTCCCAGAAATGCTCTGGATTGCCGAGGGTGGGGGTTGTTGGTTAAGTGTGTGAGCTGGATTTGCCTGACAGGCTGGCTTCTCTGGCAGCTAGTATGTATGCCGTGTCTTGGGGCCATGGTTGTGCCTGGTATTGCTTCTCGAACTTCACGAGAACAGAACTTTGTGGGGCATTACAAGCTCATGTGTGTAGTTACAAGCTTAGAATTTTAGATCTTTTGTCTTCTCACAACTAAGCGTAGCAGATGGTCTCCTAAGCCAGTAGCCACTGCTTGTTAGTGTTATACTTACTTACAAGGGTGCTGTCGGGACGTTGTCTGTGAGCATTCTTAGGTTCTGCCAGCTGTGCTTCCCTTGCAATTTGGAAAATTCTCAACCAGAGGGTTGCCAGAGGAAAAAGAGATGCCACGAGACTCCAGTTAATCAGTTTGGATGACATTTGGGGCAGAAGACGAAATCATTGATTGAAGTTGCCCATGAGTTTGGTCTCTCAGTTTACAAAAAGAAAAGCTGGGTCAGCGTCCTGCCTATAGGACGTGGGGCTCCTAGTGACGGGACGTGCAGCCAGCGGGTCTGGGCAGTCCTCCCCCTTTAAGAAAGGACGAGGTGCAAGCTCTTCTTGCTTCAGTTGTAAATGGTCTGTACGGGAAGTTCATCAACTTCTCAGCCTTTCCATGCTCACGTGCGGTCAGATATCTTCCCACAGGTCCTGGGGGCTCTCCCACTGTACTCAGTTAGATGTGGTGACCTAGGATGTGGCGTTGACCTGAGCTGGCCCAGGAAAACACCGTTGTTTGGAGATAGCTGGTTTCTTCAGAAACAACATGAGAAGTAGACATCCAGGTTGACTTTCTTGCCCACTTGACCCTAGATGGTTTGTTTGGTTTGGCTTGTACCTGCCTGGCCTCTAAAGAGGGCCCCAGAGCCCCACTGGCCCCAGGCCCAGCTTCATTCAGCCACAGGGTGGCATGTCCATCCACAGGTGCCCCCATGGGCCCTCTAGTGTGCTGGGCTCATTGTGATATGCAGGGGTGTGACCAGGCAGAGCAGAGCCTGTCGCCCCTCCAGACAGGTAGGCCTGAACAGGGCTAGGCCCTATGAATGGAGACTCGGGCCCTCATGGGAGCCCCTCTGGTTCACGTGTGCCCAGCTGCCTGCATTCCAGGCTCCTCCCCATTCTTTGATGACTTGCTTAGATGTTACGCCCTTTCTGTGGGCTCTGCCCCTGACTGGCGTGTCAAGATTGGTGCCTTTGCTGTGATTCCACAGTCTGAACTGACTGGGTCGTCAGTGTGTGTTCCTGTTGCTCTTTAGCACCTTCATCTCCAAGAACACAAGTGATTTGTCCTTCTTTTAACTGAGAAGTGCTTTTCTCTGTTGGGGTACACTGACCTGCTTTTTGACTTTGTAGGCTTTGGGTCACTGGGACAGGTCAGTTCGTTTGACGGGAGTAGGCTCCCTCTCCCCAGCTTTTCCACTTTCTTGGTAGTTTCCTTGGTAGTGACATCAGTTTGTACAATGAATCTTTGACATTCTTCTGTTTGAACCATGTGGTTTATAACTCAGGCCTTGAATGACTTGTACGTGTTTTGGTGAGCTACGTTCAGATACCAGTGTCCTTCTGGAAGTGCCACTTCCCTGCTGCAGTGAGAGGGGATTTTGCAAACATGATTGTGGGCCAGCTATTTATAGCATCTAGCTTATTTGCGGAGGGGGCCGAGGGTCCCCGCCAAATGACAGCTGAAGCATGGATGAACTTGACTTAGCGGTCTCACCTGTGCTGGCAGCTCAGCCAGCCGAATGGCACGAGCGGCCATGTGTGCCTGTGTGGTCCTGCACAGAGCCTCCTCCCTCCAGGGTCTGTGACTTGCCTCTGCAGGCTCCAGTGCTTCCATTTTTGGCCCTTCCATCGTCTCCTCCGCTTTGTGACTTGGTTCTGTTTTTATGTCTCGCATGTCATCTGGTTAACAAAACTTTGGCACCTGGTGCGTGCCATCCACTTGGGAAGGGGCAGGGTATTCTGTTCCCTTCCTGCTTTGGTCAGTGACTATCGCACTGGTAGGGTGGCTGCTCAGAGACGGTGGGACAGGGCCCACACCCCGAGTGGACTGTCCACACAGCTCCTCGGTTAGAAGTGATGGCTCATGGCCCAGCCAGGGATGAACACAGCTCGGAAGCCTTTTCTTTGCATATGGGCTTTGTCTTTTCTCATGTTCACATCTGCCTGCTCCTTTCATGTCTGGACACAGTATCTTCTACCAAAGGATTTAGGGGCTTAGAAATCTGGGGCATTCGCAGCACTGCCCTCTGGTGGGAGTGGAGAAGCAGCCGTGGAGGCCTGGCCCCAAGGGATTCAGTCAGGCCTCCCACCTCCCTCTGTTTGGCTAGTCCGTGCTGGACCACTGTGCTTGCTTAGCCAAGCAGCCCAGAAGCTCTGGGCTAGGCAGGCTGCCCTCCAGCCAGCAGATCCTGTTTGTGGTTTGTGTTTATTGCTTTGTGCACTGGTCCTGGGTCCCCTCACAGGCGCTGCTCCACACCCCATCACCATTTGGAAACCAGAACATCATCTTTGGCCCCGAAGGGTGTGCATGCAGGATTATAGACCTGAACTGCTACCTCACTATACAGGTGCAGAATCGTGGGTTCAAGGAGCCCCTGGATGGCCTGGCGGCCCCTGGGCCTCTGCTCTGGGGCACATGCCTGCATCTGCTTCCTTATCTGCTGTGGCTGGGGAGATGCTGGGTTGGAAATGAGTTCTTTTTGTTGTTGAGGTCATACCCCAGCTTTGTGGTTTTGTTTTAAGGAAAATAACCCACACAAAGGAGAAGGTAGAAGTCACTAGTGAGTGCTCCCCTTGCTCACATTTGACGTGTTGCCTCTGAGAGGTTTTTCTTGTCACGATGCTGAGTGCCCACCATGTGTGTCCCCTGAGGCCCTGGTGGGAGCTCTGGGTGCTGGAAGGGCGGGGAGGAGGTCAGGGCTGGGGCCTGGGGGCCAAGTCCACGGTCATGGTAGCAGGAGAACCCAGGCCACCCCATGCCCTGTGCCCCATGCGTGCTCACCCCAAGGACATGCTGCCGGGCTCTCCCTGGATTTGTAAACTGTAGGGGGGCCTGGCACAAGCTCCCTGAGTTAGTTGTTGGTGCCCTTTTAGCTGTTTATAGACCCACCAGTTTGCTTCTGGGGACACCTGCTCTCTGCTGGCTCCACTCTAGGTCACGGGATCAGGGGCCACCCGCTGGAATTCCTGCCAGTTACAGCCCTGACCTGGTGCTGGGAGCACTGTGGGGCTGCCTTTAGAGACATCCTTCTTGAGTTGTATTTGCTTGAAACCCTTTATAAGATTTCAGAACTCCTTGTGTTCGTCACTTGAAAGGCCATTGTGCTAAATGAACGGTTAGTTGACGATTGAGAATATTCTCCTGCTGGGTGATTTATTGATGCTTTCGTCTGTCTGGCGTCTGAGAAGTGGCTGAGCTGGGCAGTTGGCTCTTGATTGCTCTTGTGAATATCTAGAGTAACGTCTCTGCAGAAACAGATCTCTAACCTGATTGAGTGCACTGGCTGTGAATCTTGGTTTTTTAAAAGCAGTTGCTCTGTGCTTATCATTTCAGTTCCTGTGCATTGATTTCCAAACAGAAGAATTGAATGAGTTCTGACCTCTCAAAAGAGTTTTGTTTTTCTAATGAGAACAAACAGAATCCGTTCTCAGCTCCAACGTGAGCATCTGTATGACCCGTGACAGAGCACATGAGGCAGTAGTGTGGGACCCCGTGCCTGAGGAAAGCAGGAAGGAGGACAGGGCTGGGAGACGGGCTGGGGGGACGAGGGGGTGGTGTTGAACACGGAGTACAAACTTTCAGTTATTAGACGAATAAATTCTCAGGACCTTTAAAAAAACTTATTACTTTCTCTAAAAGAAATCATTCTGCTGGCTCTCTTAAGAGAGATAGCTCTTAGCTCTTTTTTTTTTTTTTTTTTTTTTTGCAAAATACTTCTTGATAACTTGGTGTTTTTAAGGCAGAAATTATACAAATATTTAAGCTTTGGAATAAGTCACCTTAAGTCCAGGGTTTCTCTCCAGTGTTTCTTCACTCAATGAAAAGTGTTTACTGTGAGTCCGATGCTGCACCTGGAGCAGCAGCAAATGAAAAGCGGATGGTGCCATCTGATGAGCAGCCGCGGCAGCTGGGGCTGTGTCTGGCGTTGGGGGCTATGGGGTCTCTGACTCAGGTTGTGTGTTACCTGCTGGGGAGGAGAGGCGAGAACATAGTCAGGCCAGACTCACCACGGTCACAGAGCTGTGGGGAGCGTGCGGAGGGTCACACGTGTGGGTGCCCATCCAGAAGCAGTCCCTTGGCTGAGTGGGACGGACAGTCGTTTGGACGAGGGCAGTGCTGCAGGAGATGAGAGGAAGGTCTCCCAGGCCTCTGCCCTGCTTGGGGTTCCCTTGTGTTGACCACACGAGGGCGCTCTGGAACGGGCCAGGGCTTGTTGACCAGGTGGGGCTCTATCCTGGACTTCGCATCTTAACTACATCAACAGGGAGCTGGATCCCTGCTTGGGTTAGGAGCCATCCTGGGCTGGGGTTTCAGCTCAGAGGCACAGGTAGGGGGCTGGGGAGGGTGCAGAGCAGTGGTCCAAGTTGCTCTCTGAAATCCCTGGAGGAGAGACCCACCCCGACTGTGGTCTTAAAACCCTCCTGCGTTATAAAACCAAGGTTAGGAACTCTGGGCCAGAATAGGAAGAGAATGCCCAGGTCTAAGCTGAAGTGGATCTGCTCGCTGACCTGAGTTACCTAAATTCCCTCCTCCTTGGCCCTAGACTTGTAAATTAGAGAAAGTGCCTAGTTTAAAGGACACAAAATATTTTGTCCTATAAAGTTTAAGTGTAAAAAATATTAAAAACCTGCAGTGTGGCCATTTCCTGCCCAGAATTGCTAATTAAGAGAACCGTGATGACAGCCTGGCCTGTGTCGCGTGTCACATACATCACAGAACGTTGTTTCTTGGTCTTCTCTGTGATGCTGCAGTCTGTGGGTGAGCTTTGATTATCCCCGTTGCCCGATGAGGAGGAAGCTCAGGTTTGGGAGTGTGTATGAACGTGGCTGCGTGAGTCACGTGGCCGTACCCTTTCTGGTTTAAGGAGTGCCATGTGCATTGGTAGGTGTCCCTCCCACCTCGTCACCTCATTCAGATGAGCCTCTTTTCAAGTGACATTGTCTCTGTTTCAGGACGATGACCTGGAGGAGGGTGAGGTGAAGGACCCCAGTGACAGGAAGGTGAGACCTCGTCCCACCTGCCGATTCTTCATGAAAGGTAATTGTCTGCGTGAGGGGCCTCTGTGTGGCCCATTGATATGACCTCGGCTATTCCCGGGACAGAGGTGGTGGTTCAGCCCTGAGCCTGGGCAGGGCTGTTCTCGGGGCCGCGGTGGCCGTCTGTGGTGGTGGCACTGGCAGAGCCTTGCTCTCAGCCGTGGGCCTTTCCTGGTCACTCTCATGCCTTGCTCAGAGGGCAACCAGCCCGCTTGTTTCGCCCTGGGCTCCAGCCCATCCGCCCAGCACAGACCTGTGTCTCCACTGTAGACAGCATCACTCCTCGTCTGAGTGGTCCTTTTCTAAGGCCACGTGCCCCAGCTGCCAGCTGTGACATTTCCCAACTCTGTAAGGAGAGTTCCCACTTGTTACCAGGTGTCAGAGGCTGGAATGGAGCCTGTAGAAGGGTCGGCCTCTGAAGGCAGCAAGGCCCCTCCATCTTGCAAAGTGGATGGAGTGAGTTGAGTGGCTGTGACAGAGAAGGTGTGACAAGGGGCTCTCAAGCCCAGAATGCATGTGTCGGGGCTGCTCCAGCACAGCGCCGTCTGGCGTGTCTGTGAGGGAGCGGCCCCTTGCACTGGAGGAAGGTCTTCTCCTGCCCAGGCTTGCTGTGACCCTAGATGCCTCGCGCACTGACCCAGCCCACCTGTGCAGCCTAACGTTCACGAGAGCTTCCTGTACTTCTTTTCCAGATGTTGTGACACCATTGTCCACTCCTCCACCAATATCAAATTCCATACCATTCAGAGGCCAGGTTAAAGGTACAAAATATACGATATTCATCTCTCTAGTACCGCACAGTCCCCCTGCTCCAGAGGCCAGACTCCTATCTTCTGGATACAGAATCCTGCCGTGACACCAGGGGTAGGGGGAGGCTCTGAGGGCAGGACGCGGCTGTGACGGGCTCGCAGGGGCTGCGTGCTACCTGCACGGGGGGCGGGG
>SJYA01002361.1:571654-640368 GCA_006410615.1 Neotragus moschatus
TTTTTTTTTTTTTTTTTTTTTGCAAAATACTTCTTGATAACTTGGTGTTTTTAAGGCAGAAATTATACAAATATTTAAGCTTTGGAATAAGTCACCTTAAGTCCAGGGTTTCTCTCCAGTGTTTCTTCACTCAATGAAAAGTGTTTACTGTGAGTCCGATGCTGCACCTGGAGCAGCAGCAAATGAAAAGCGGATGGTGCCATCTGATGAGCAGCCGCGGCAGCTGGGGCTGTGTCTGGCGTTGGGGGCTATGGGGTCTCTGACTCAGGTTGTGTGTTACCTGCTGGGGAGGAGAGGCGAGAACATAGTCAGGCCAGACTCACCACGGTCACAGAGCTGTGGGGAGCGTGCGGAGGGTCACACGTGTGGGTGCCCATCCAGAAGCAGTCCCTTGGCTGAGTGGGACGGACAGTCGTTTGGACGAGGGCAGTGCTGCAGGAGATGAGAGGAAGGTCTCCCAGGCCTCTGCCCTGCTTGGGGTTCCCTTGTGTTGACCACACGAGGGCGCTCTGGAACGGGCCAGGGCTTGTTGACCAGGTGGGGCTCTATCCTGGACTTCGCATCTTAACTACATCAACAGGGAGCTGGATCCCTGCTTGGGTTAGGAGCCATCCTGGGCTGGGGTTTCAGCTCAGAGGCACAGGTAGGGGGCTGGGGAGGGTGCAGAGCAGTGGTCCAAGTTGCTCTCTGAAATCCCTGGAGGAGAGACCCACCCCGACTGTGGTCTTAAAACCCTCCTGCGTTATAAAACCAAGGTTAGGAACTCTGGGCCAGAATAGGAAGAGAATGCCCAGGTCTAAGCTGAAGTGGATCTGCTCGCTGACCTGAGTTACCTAAATTCCCTCCTCCTTGGCCCTAGACTTGTAAATTAGAGAAAGTGCCTAGTTTAAAGGACACAAAATATTTTGTCCTATAAAGTTTAAGTGTAAAAAATATTAAAAACCTGCAGTGTGGCCATTTCCTGCCCAGAATTGCTAATTAAGAGAACCGTGATGACAGCCTGGCCTGTGTCGCGTGTCACATACATCACAGAACGTTGTTTCTTGGTCTTCTCTGTGATGCTGCAGTCTGTGGGTGAGCTTTGATTATCCCCGTTGCCCGATGAGGAGGAAGCTCAGGTTTGGGAGTGTGTATGAACGTGGCTGCGTGAGTCACGTGGCCGTACCCTTTCTGGTTTAAGGAGTGCCATGTGCATTGGTAGGTGTCCCTCCCACCTCGTCACCTCATTCAGATGAGCCTCTTTTCAAGTGACATTGTCTCTGTTTCAGGACGATGACCTGGAGGAGGGTGAGGTGAAGGACCCCAGTGACAGGAAGGTGAGACCTCGTCCCACCTGCCGATTCTTCATGAAAGGTAATTGTCTGCGTGAGGGGCCTCTGTGTGGCCCATTGATATGACCTCGGCTATTCCCGGGACAGAGGTGGTGGTTCAGCCCTGAGCCTGGGCAGGGCTGTTCTCGGGGCCGCGGTGGCCGTCTGTGGTGGTGGCACTGGCAGAGCCTTGCTCTCAGCCGTGGGCCTTTCCTGGTCACTCTCATGCCTTGCTCAGAGGGCAACCAGCCCGCTTGTTTCGCCCTGGGCTCCAGCCCATCCGCCCAGCACAGACCTGTGTCTCCACTGTAGACAGCATCACTCCTCGTCTGAGTGGTCCTTTTCTAAGGCCACGTGCCCCAGCTGCCAGCTGTGACATTTCCCAACTCTGTAAGGAGAGTTCCCACTTGTTACCAGGTGTCAGAGGCTGGAATGGAGCCTGTAGAAGGGTCGGCCTCTGAAGGCAGCAAGGCCCCTCCATCTTGCAAAGTGGATGGAGTGAGTTGAGTGGCTGTGACAGAGAAGGTGTGACAAGGGGCTCTCAAGCCCAGAATGCATGTGTCGGGGCTGCTCCAGCACAGCGCCGTCTGGCGTGTCTGTGAGGGAGCGGCCCCTTGCACTGGAGGAAGGTCTTCTCCTGCCCAGGCTTGCTGTGACCCTAGATGCCTCGCGCACTGACCCAGCCCACCTGTGCAGCCTAACGTTCACGAGAGCTTCCTGTACTTCTTTTCCAGATGTTGTGACACCATTGTCCACTCCTCCACCAATATCAAATTCCATACCATTCAGAGGCCAGGTTAAAGGTACAAAATATACGATATTCATCTCTCTAGTACCGCACAGTCCCCCTGCTCCAGAGGCCAGACTCCTATCTTCTGGATACAGAATCCTGCCGTGACACCAGGGGTAGGGGGAGGCTCTGAGGGCAGGACGCGGCTGTGACGGGCTCGCAGGGGCTGCGTGCTACCTGCACGGGGGGCGGGGTGGGGCGGGGGGCGGCAGTGGAGCCCCGTCCTGCGGTGGCCTCGAACGAGCCCATCCCTCATACCGAGGTGACCAAGGATGCCAGCGCCTGGGAGCGCTCGGGGACCTGGTCAGCGTGCCCTCAGGCGTGTCCTCCTGGCTGTGCTAATTCTGTGCTGTTTGTTGCCGCCGCGGGGTGGCCCCGCTGTGCAGCCACGTGCGCCGTTCCCTGGATGCGAGCGTAGCCGCCCTAAGGATGCAGATGAGTACGCAACACCTTCTAGAAAGTAAATGCTTACAGCTTCTCCAAGCCTGTGGTATTTGAAGTATCCGTATTTCAGAAAACTTAAACTTAAGCCAAAGACTTCCTTGCCATAAAGACTTCAGTCTATCTCTGGACTTTCTGGAGTAAATCATTGGAGCCCATGGAGCCGAACACACACGCATGCACACACATGTGCTGCAATCATTTCCAGTTAGCACTGTGCACAGACCCTGTGGTTAGAAGTCTAGCCGCGGCCAGGACCTGCTGGAGGCCCTGTGGCAGCAGGGCAGGAGGCTGCAGCATCCACCTTTGAGGGCACAGAAGCTCTGGTCAGTTGCTTGGTGTCTCACTGCTGAAGGACTTGCCAGAGTTTAGCTCCAGAAGCACACATACTACAAAGCGAAGCTGGTGGCCGTACACAGAGCATCGGAGCGTGCTTGAGGGGGTGCCCTCTCCAAGGACGTCTACTGGCGGGGAGGTGGGTCACAGCACAGGAGGGGAGGGGCCTCAGGTCCCACTGAGTGCCTGATGGGGTTTCAGGGAGTAACACCACCCCGCCAAGTGTCAGGCCTTTCTTGGTAGAGAAGTCAGAAGCTACTGCTAAGCAGCGTTTTTTGCAGTTTAATTGGGCACATTCAGTAACTTGTTTCAGAAATATACTTTTTAATTTATAGTTACCCTTCCCCAAATATTCTATTCATTCTATAGAATAATGTGGTAGATACTTCTTTGGATGTTTTGAGACATACCTCTTACCTTTCCTTAGATAGAAGAAAGATATTGGGTGTAAACGTTTTTGCTTGTATGCAGTTTAAAAGATAAGTTGAGATGAATGCTTTTTGGTTCTCTCCAATAGCAAGAGTCACTGTAAAATAAATGAAATTTGCTGTGTCTGGTGAGGATGTGGACAAACAGAACCTCATGCCCTGGGCACAGCCTGCTCAGAGTGTGTGATGGAGAGGGCTGCATCTGAGCCAGCCGCTCCTCTCCTGGGTGTGTCCTGAGTCACATAGAGACCTGTACACAAATGTTCATAGCAGCATAGTCACAACAGGCAGAAGGTAGAAACAGCTCCAGTGCCCATCAGCTCATGAAGGGATAAACAGGATGTGGTCCATCCATACCAGGGAATAATAAAAGCAATATGGATGAACTCGAGGACACTGCTGGTCACTAATAGCCCAGATTGTACGATTCCGCTTATGGGAACTGTCCAGGGTGGACAGTTCCATAGAGACAGAAAATGGGCTGATTATTGTCCAGGCCAGAGCAGGAGTGGCAGCCATTGAGTACAGGGTTTCATTTTGGAAGGTGGGATGTCCTAGAATTATGTAGTAGCAATGATTGCACAACTTTGTGAACATACTAAAACCCAGTGAATGGTGCCCTTTAAATAGAGGTATTTTATACTATGTGAATTATATCTTAATTTGAAAATACTTAAACAATGTTTTTTAGCTATATTTCTATTACAAGTTGTGATCTGCAGATTGTTAAGTTGCCCAGATGGACACATTGATATTTGTAACCAATGACAACACCAATGTACTTAGGAATACAAGTTGAAACATTTTAAAGGACCAGTACTTTGTTTATGGTATATTGTCACCTCTCACCTACTTCATCAAAACATGAAGTTGAGTCCACAGGCATAAATAGCGTTTTTGTAAATTGTCCTGCTCCTGGGTCTCTGATTACTTGGCTGTCAGTAGAGAATCTCAGGGATGGGGGAGCCTGGTGGTCTGCTGTCTGTGGGGTCGCACAGAGTCAGACACGACTGAAGCAACTTAGCAGCAGTAGCAGCACCCAGCCTGTTTTGCAGACCAAGCCTCCTGTATCTGCTTCTTCCTGCGCCCCCCCCCCACCTCCCACTTTCTTGTTAAAATTGTGGTAAAAAACACAACATAAAATTTACTACCTTAACTGTTTTTTAAGTGTCCATTTCGTTGGCTTTCATTGTGGCCATCACCACCATGGGCCTCCAGAGCTCCTTTCATTATGGGAACTGCAACTGTCTGCACTAGACATGAGCTCCTGGCCCTCGGCCTCTGCCCACCTTGTCCCCATGAAGTTGAGTACCCCGTGTGCTTCACAGAAGTGCAGTCTCATCCTTTTGTGGTGGGCCCATTTCACTCAGCACAGTGTCCTCAAGGTTCACCGCACTATAGCAGTGTCGGAATTGCCTCCCTCTTCAAGATGGAGTAACAGTCCATGGTGGGGGTGGATCACATTGTCCTAACCCAGCGCCCATCGGTGGGCACCTCGGTTGCTTACTTGTTGGACCTGTTGTGATAATGCTGCTGGCACATGGGTGTGCAGACGTCTCTTTGACACCCTCCTCTCCAGTCTTTTGAGTATGCCCCCGGAAGTGGGATGGCCTGGCTTTGTGGCAGTTATAGCTTTAAAGTTTTAGAAACTACCCTACTGTTATCCACGTGGCTGTACCGTTTCACATCCCACCACGTTGCCTGGGGTTTAAGCTTTCTCCTTATTGACGCCCGTTTTCTGGTTTTGCAATAGTGAGTGTCATCATGGGTGTAGGGGGGTGTCTCCCCTGGGTTCTGATTTGCATTTCCCTCTGAGTAGTGATGTGGAGCATCTCTTCAAGTGCTTTTTGGCCATTTTTCTTTGGGGAAGTGCTCACTGCCCATTTTTTCATCCCTGCATCCTCTGGTGTTTAAGGCAGGAGGTCTCCAGGTATGTTCTTGCAACCTAGGGGCCCCTGAAGTCAGTGCCTTAGTGAGATTGAGTGCACCACTCAGTAGGGGCCACCTACTGCACATGCTGTGAAACAGTGTCTGTTATTAGTTTGAGTTTCGGTCTTTTCGTAAATAACTTTATCGAGGTACACTTGCCCTGCGGTAAAATCCACCTACTTTAATTGTCCAGTTTAATGGTTCTTATTAGTTTATCATTTTGTGCAGCCAGCACCAAAGTCCAGGTGTTATTTCCTTCGCCCCACCACAACCCCTCAATGTGTGTCTTTTTGCTTTTCAAACAATACTGCAAGCGCTCATGGAGCTTCTTCACTGCCCCTGAAGTGTGAGGGGTGCCTCGAGGGAGGGCATGCCAGGTGTGGCCATGAGCCCAGTCCTGTTGCCTCCAGGACACCCAGAAAGCCAGGACAATGGCTGCTGATAAGGTCAGGCTCTCAAGTGAAAAATCAGTGTTAGGAAACTTGACAGCTTTGCAGGATTTGATGACTTTTCCAAGCGACTGTTGTGTGATGTCACAAAATCATACCTGGGTAGAAAGCCATTCACAGTTCAAGGTGGACCCCCCAAGGAGTCAGAGAAGTTCAGTGGCAGGGGTTGGGGAGTTCCTGGCCAAAGCCTTGGAGGGCGTGCAGAGTCTGGAGTGGCCTCATGGTCTCCCAGCAGCTGCACCTCCTCCCATGAGCCACCCCCAGAGCAGGCTAAGTTTTCTCAAAATATGTTCATAAAACCTTTATGTTAACAAATATTGTTAACAGAAATTTCATAAGTTATATTTTATGTCTTTAAATTTTCTCAGTTTTAATATCAATAAATATAATCATTATGGAGACTCTGGGATCCTGAGACCAAAAAGTTACACAAACCACTGGTTTCAAGTCTGTCATTTATAAAGAAGCAGCCCCCCCCCAAAAAAATAAATACTGAAGCAGCCCAGAAACTATTTTTATTCTTTCAACTGCCATAATGAATAATGACTATTCCTGAAGAAGTCAAAGCAGCTCAGCACAGATAACCTGGTTGTCTGTCTCTGTCACAGTTCTGTGAAGAGGGGCGCACTGGCGTCTGGGTTCTTACATTAAGTTTGTGTTCTTTGAGTTTTATGCCTTTTAGAGGAAGCATTTGTAGAACTTGGGTTATTCCTTACTAGATTTTTATATATTCTGTTTTCTTTTCAAGAAATATTAAAAAAAAAAACAAAACCATGAAACACTTTAAACTTATTTTGACTGTCCCTATTTTTATAATTTATTCTGAGTTGTTCAAATTAACAGGAAATTGGACCGAGGACTATCTAAATAAGACCACTGTCTTATTTATAAACAAGAAAGTCTTTGTTTAAAATTCTAGTGTGAAGAAAGCATTTTGTGTGGAAGTTAGAGAGTGTAAAATCATCTCTGCTGTTGTGGGAGGCACCACAGGTGCAGTGCCATGCTGGTTAGAAATGCCAGCAGAGGCACCTCACTGACCTCTGGTCAGAGTAGCAGTCAGAACTGTAAGGTCTGGTGGTGTTTCTAACCAACAGGGGCTCCTGGGTCTGCTGTGTGGGGCATGATTTTTGTCATTTGTGTTCGGGTCTTTGGTGTCTGCTAAGATTGAGGCGGGATAGGGGGTATGGGGGTGGTGTGTGTGTGTGTGTGTGACTGATAGGCACCTCTTTGGTGTCTGCTAAGATTGAGGTGTGTGTGTGTGTGTGCGTGCGTGACTGATAGGCACCTTTGTTTACATGTATTCCTGTGACCACTTCACTGAGTCCTTTTTTTTTCCCCCCTTTTTGGCCGCACCACTTGGATTGTAGCCAAGTCCTCTGCTTGTTCCCTTTGGGCTCCTGTCCCTGTCTGTGCAGACCCCTTACCGAACTGTAATCCTGTTTCATCGTACATTCACAATCCACATAAATTTTCTGGTAGTGAAATTTCATTTAGAAACAGGAGAGTTTTTAAACCTATAAATCTATTTTTGCTTCCATTTCCTGGAGAATTTTTCCCCCAAACAAATTGCCTTCTTACATTATGAAAATAATGTGTGCTGACAGAGAGTCAGAACAGTTATCCCAGTACAGCTGGGGTGTGTCCTTACAGACTTCTTTCTGCATAATTGAAAATTCACTTTTCAAAAGGCTGGTGGGATTGCACTGTTCCTGCCACTCTTCCTGCCTGCAGGCGTGGGATGCCTGCCCTTGCGTGTATGTGGGCCGCCCACACTTCCTGGAGCAGGCGCCTCCCTCTCTCCGGAGGCCCTGGGCCCAGACACTGGCAATCTCAACTCCTCTCTCTGCTCATTCACCGGCTCCTCCTCCCTGCCCTTAAAACCTGAGGAACCAAAGAGCTTTTTTGTTAGTAGGTCAGGGGTGATGTTTTTGTTTTGTTTTGAAAGTTCAAATACAAACAGAACGAAGAATAACCTATTCACTTACCCGCTACCCATATATGTATTTTAAATTTTAAATATTATAGAAATGCTGTGGTTTACTTTGTTAATATTTTTCTGTACTTGCAGTCTTTTTATTATTTTTAACTGCATGAGCAGTGTGAATTGTGATGTGAGTTTATGAGAGTCGGGCGATGAATAAGTGGATATTTTGGAATTCTTTATTTAGATGTATGACTGCATATTCTTTTTTCTTTAAAACTGTCTGAGTCTCTGGGGTTTTGAACTCCCTGTAGTGTGTTTCCCAGTCTCTGCCTTACATGTGATCTCTCAAACATTTTTAGAAATTATAAACTTGGTTATTTTTGCATTCCCAGAGAAGCAATTTTTTTTAAAGCATACATTATTCCTTATTTAATTTGGAGCCATATGTTATTATGTTGGTTTTAATACAAGTTGAAATGCTCATAATGTTTAAAAGGTAAAATTTAGTGTTTCCTTAAATATCAGATGATTCTTTTTCTTTAATTTACGTGATATAAGGAAAAACATTTTTTTGACAGAAATATTCAAATGAAATATTGTGTTTAGGAGTGAATATATATTAAAAGATGGCTTACAATTTAACTACATGCTAACCAATTGAAAATGTTTTCTGAAACCACTTAGATGTTGTATGCCATATTTATTTTTTAAGCCTGCGTACATATTACCTATTCAAAAAATTTAAAAAAAAAACCATTCACTCACAAATTTAAAATGAAGTCTTCTTTTCTGTCCTGAAAAGTCAAGTGGTTTTCCTGAATCTTGGTGTTCTATTGCTGAATAATGCTAAAAGTCAGCCCTTTTAGTTCTTTGTTGTAAAGTATAAACACCCCATTTATTATAGTTGTCTGTGTGTTTTCCCTCTAACCCATTTTTTTTAAGTACCAGAAATAGCCTGCAGTGGCTTGCTAGGAGAAATGCAGATGTACAGAGCTGGTAAAGATCACCCTGACATAAACTGGCAGAATTCTGATCGCTCTCGTACTTCTCGTTGATTTCTGTTTCAGTATGGGGCTCTCTTGAGTCAGAACTGCGACCCTGTCAGTGCACCTTCGGGTGTATATGTCCTGAGCCGTGAACCCCAAGGCAGGGCCACCCCAATTACTGGGATGCTCTGGGTGTCTCTGTTTAGGGGAGATGAGCTGCTCTCATGGTGACTGTGGGGGCAGGGTCCTGTGTGAGCCCTTAGGTGCTGCTTGCAGGACGGCCTAGACTGTCCAGGCCTGCCTGCATGGTCTCGTGGGATGGACAGGGCTGCACTCGGCCCGCTGCCTGGGTGTCTTGCCGGTCACCAGTGGAGCAGGGGGAGCTGAGCTGTGCACATGGGCCAGGCCCCCCCTGACCTGCCTCTTGTTTCCACAGGGAACTGCACCTGGGGCATGAACTGCAGGTTCATACACCCTGGAGTCAACGACAAGGGCAACTACTCCCTCATCACAAAGGCTGAGCCCTTCCCACCCAATGGGGCCCCGCCGCTCGGACCGCACCCCCTGATGCCTGCCAACCCATGGGTATGTGAACACCATGAACGCCATTCCTTGCTGGAGATCACATCTAAACTCTGTTTTTGATGTTCCAGCTCAAAGACATGAATACGCCTTGTGTGTAAGACATTTCTAGGCTGCCACGGAGGCCAGAGCTGCCTTCCAACCCCCTGATTGTCCCCAGCTAGAGGTCACCATAGGCTTGGGGCAGCCGGTCAAGGGAGGGAGGCTGAGAGAAGAGAGCAGGCAGGACCTGCTGGGGTTTTACTTGGTATTTTTCCTCCCCCATTTCTAAGTTTTGCTTGCTGTTGTAACTTTTTGCTTACTGTTCTTCATAGGGCGGGCCTGTAGTAGATGAAATTTTGCCTCCACCCCCTCCAGAACCCCCAACAGAGAGTGCCTGGGAACGAGGACTCCGGCATGCAAAGGAGGTAACAGACCAGCAGAAAGCTGCGAAGACAAGTACTAGTGGTGGTCCTTGCACAAAGCCAGCATTTCTGTCTCTCCAAGGCTGCTAGGTCATCTGGAGGCCAGGGGGCACGTGCCGCTTCCCCTGTGCCCTCTGTATGTGGAGAAGCCATCTTTCCTGGGGAAGCACAGTATTCTCCCGCCTCCCCCTCCTCTCTCATGCTCAGCCACACTTGGTACCTGGCACCTGGCTTCTGGTGCCCAGGCTTACCCCTCTTGGCTCTGGGCCTTCCCTTCAGGGAAATGACCAGCTAAAGCGGAGCCGTTCCCGCCCCCTCCCAGCCCCACCCCACTCTGGGTGCCTCTCCTGCCTAGAGCACCTTCCCCTGCCCCCTCACTGAGTGCATGTCTGGAGCCCTCAGTTCAAGGCCAGGACTTAGGAACAGGAAGTCAAGGTGTGCTGGGCCTGCAGGGATGGGGCCCTCGTGAGGTCCCGTGTGCATCCCAGAGCTTCAGCAAATCCCTACTGGGCACTTGGTCATGCTCCTCTGGCACGCCAGCCCACGCATCAGGGATCAGTCAGGATAGCACTCTCTGTGTTTCCTTAGCAGTAACAGTGTTGACTTCTCTTTTTACAATGGTAGGTTTTGAAAAAAGCAACCATTCGAAAAGAACAGGAGCCTGATTTTGAAGAGAAAAGGTTTACAGTGACCATTGGTGAAGATGAGCGAGAATTTGACAAAGAAAATGAAGTTTTCCGAGACTGGAACTATCGGATCACAAGAGATGTCAGAGACACAGCGTAAGGAGTGGTTCTGCCTCTGCCTCCCCCATTGAGAGCTCAGTGTCCCTAGCCCGGTGGGGCCCAGGCTCTGGGGAGCAGCACTGCTGCACAGAGGTTCCCAGGGGCTGGGGTCCTGTCCACACCCCTGGGCTGAGAATGGCCTTCTTGAGGTGCTGCAGACAGTTTGCAGCTGACTTTCCTTGTTTTTCTTCTGGGAGAATATGTTTGAGTGCCATGCCAGGGCCTTGGAACTGTAGAGGGCTCACATCCACTGGGGTTCCTATGAGCTCTGAGGGGGTTTACAGCTGTTCCTAAAGCCCCTGGGCCCCAAGTCTCTCCCACCTTCCCCTAGGCTCCCCAGGAACCAGGAGAAGCTGTGAAATTTGTCCCAAAACCCAAGAGTGTGGCAAGTTTCTTCATTGTTGATTCCAGACATTTTATCACGGGCCTTTTAAATGGATTGCAGAAGCGCATGTGGCTGAAACCCCTGTCAGCCCTTGAGGAGCTGTGTGGTGCCCTCACACAACCCAGGCCGCAGCACCTACTCCGTACCCAGCGTGGCTCAGCTTCAGGCAGGGTGGGCCCCGTCTCTCCCTGGCAGGCGGCTTCAGCAGCTCCCTGGTCTCACAGCAACACCGTTTGAGGGTCCTTCCTGCTGGAAAGCACAGCCCTGGTTTGCGGCTGAAACAACAGTCAGGGGCCACAGCTGCCGTGTAGGCTGGAGGGTGAGGAAGCTGTCTGGCTGTTGGGAGTGAACAGGGCTGTCACCTGGCAGCGCAGCCCCGGGTTCACGCCCCCAGGCCCCCAGGAGTGTGGGTGGAGATGCCCTAGAAGGCAGCCACTGAAGGCCTTGCGGAGGCGGTGCAGGCTGCAGGGGACCGTGGGCCTCTCTGAGCACCTCTGTTTCTCCTACAGTTTACCCAACAGGAAGGGTTAATCTGGAGCCAAGAAATGCCTGAAAGAAGCTTGAGGGCCCAGCTGCTGTTGGGTGACCATCCCCTTCTCACATGCGAGTGTATGCACACACACACACACACAGACACACACTCTCTCTCTCTCNTGAAATGCTCATAATGTTTAAAAGGTAAAATTTAGTGTTTCCTTAAATATCAGATGATTCTTTTTCTTTAATTTACGTGATATAAGGAAAAACATTTTTTTGACAGAAATATTCAAATGAAATATTGTGTTTAGGAGTGAATATATATTAAAAGATGGCTTACAATTTAACTACATGCTAACCAATTGAAAATGTTTTCTGAAACCACTTAGATGTTGTATGCCATATTTATTTTTTAAGCCTGCGTACATATTACCTATTCAAAAAATTTAAAAAAAAAACCATTCACTCACAAATTTAAAATGAAGTCTTCTTTTCTGTCCTGAAAAGTCAAGTGGTTTTCCTGAATCTTGGTGTTCTATTGCTGAATAATGCTAAAAGTCAGCCCTTTTAGTTCTTTGTTGTAAAGTATAAACACCCCATTTATTATAGTTGTCTGTGTGTTTTCCCTCTAACCCATTTTTTTTAAGTACCAGAAATAGCCTGCAGTGGCTTGCTAGGAGAAATGCAGATGTACAGAGCTGGTAAAGATCACCCTGACATAAACTGGCAGAATTCTGATCGCTCTCGTACTTCTCGTTGATTTCTGTTTCAGTATGGGGCTCTCTTGAGTCAGAACTGCGACCCTGTCAGTGCACCTTCGGGTGTATATGTCCTGAGCCGTGAACCCCAAGGCAGGGCCACCCCAATTACTGGGATGCTCTGGGTGTCTCTGTTTAGGGGAGATGAGCTGCTCTCATGGTGACTGTGGGGGCAGGGTCCTGTGTGAGCCCTTAGGTGCTGCTTGCAGGACGGCCTAGACTGTCCAGGCCTGCCTGCATGGTCTCGTGGGATGGACAGGGCTGCACTCGGCCCGCTGCCTGGGTGTCTTGCCGGTCACCAGTGGAGCAGGGGGAGCTGAGCTGTGCACATGGGCCAGGCCCCCCCTGACCTGCCTCTTGTTTCCACAGGGAACTGCACCTGGGGCATGAACTGCAGGTTCATACACCCTGGAGTCAACGACAAGGGCAACTACTCCCTCATCACAAAGGCTGAGCCCTTCCCACCCAATGGGGCCCCGCCGCTCGGACCGCACCCCCTGATGCCTGCCAACCCATGGGTATGTGAACACCATGAACGCCATTCCTTGCTGGAGATCACATCTAAACTCTGTTTTTGATGTTCCAGCTCAAAGACATGAATACGCCTTGTGTGTAAGACATTTCTAGGCTGCCACGGAGGCCAGAGCTGCCTTCCAACCCCCTGATTGTCCCCAGCTAGAGGTCACCATAGGCTTGGGGCAGCCGGTCAAGGGAGGGAGGCTGAGAGAAGAGAGCAGGCAGGACCTGCTGGGGTTTTACTTGGTATTTTTCCTCCCCCATTTCTAAGTTTTGCTTGCTGTTGTAACTTTTTGCTTACTGTTCTTCATAGGGCGGGCCTGTAGTAGATGAAATTTTGCCTCCACCCCCTCCAGAACCCCCAACAGAGAGTGCCTGGGAACGAGGACTCCGGCATGCAAAGGAGGTAACAGACCAGCAGAAAGCTGCGAAGACAAGTACTAGTGGTGGTCCTTGCACAAAGCCAGCATTTCTGTCTCTCCAAGGCTGCTAGGTCATCTGGAGGCCAGGGGGCACGTGCCGCTTCCCCTGTGCCCTCTGTATGTGGAGAAGCCATCTTTCCTGGGGAAGCACAGTATTCTCCCGCCTCCCCCTCCTCTCTCATGCTCAGCCACACTTGGTACCTGGCACCTGGCTTCTGGTGCCCAGGCTTACCCCTCTTGGCTCTGGGCCTTCCCTTCAGGGAAATGACCAGCTAAAGCGGAGCCGTTCCCGCCCCCTCCCAGCCCCACCCCACTCTGGGTGCCTCTCCTGCCTAGAGCACCTTCCCCTGCCCCCTCACTGAGTGCATGTCTGGAGCCCTCAGTTCAAGGCCAGGACTTAGGAACAGGAAGTCAAGGTGTGCTGGGCCTGCAGGGATGGGGCCCTCGTGAGGTCCCGTGTGCATCCCAGAGCTTCAGCAAATCCCTACTGGGCACTTGGTCATGCTCCTCTGGCACGCCAGCCCACGCATCAGGGATCAGTCAGGATAGCACTCTCTGTGTTTCCTTAGCAGTAACAGTGTTGACTTCTCTTTTTACAATGGTAGGTTTTGAAAAAAGCAACCATTCGAAAAGAACAGGAGCCTGATTTTGAAGAGAAAAGGTTTACAGTGACCATTGGTGAAGATGAGCGAGAATTTGACAAAGAAAATGAAGTTTTCCGAGACTGGAACTATCGGATCACAAGAGATGTCAGAGACACAGCGTAAGGAGTGGTTCTGCCTCTGCCTCCCCCATTGAGAGCTCAGTGTCCCTAGCCCGGTGGGGCCCAGGCTCTGGGGAGCAGCACTGCTGCACAGAGGTTCCCAGGGGCTGGGGTCCTGTCCACACCCCTGGGCTGAGAATGGCCTTCTTGAGGTGCTGCAGACAGTTTGCAGCTGACTTTCCTTGTTTTTCTTCTGGGAGAATATGTTTGAGTGCCATGCCAGGGCCTTGGAACTGTAGAGGGCTCACATCCACTGGGGTTCCTATGAGCTCTGAGGGGGTTTACAGCTGTTCCTAAAGCCCCTGGGCCCCAAGTCTCTCCCACCTTCCCCTAGGCTCCCCAGGAACCAGGAGAAGCTGTGAAATTTGTCCCAAAACCCAAGAGTGTGGCAAGTTTCTTCATTGTTGATTCCAGACATTTTATCACGGGCCTTTTAAATGGATTGCAGAAGCGCATGTGGCTGAAACCCCTGTCAGCCCTTGAGGAGCTGTGTGGTGCCCTCACACAACCCAGGCCGCAGCACCTACTCCGTACCCAGCGTGGCTCAGCTTCAGGCAGGGTGGGCCCCGTCTCTCCCTGGCAGGCGGCTTCAGCAGCTCCCTGGTCTCACAGCAACACCGTTTGAGGGTCCTTCCTGCTGGAAAGCACAGCCCTGGTTTGCGGCTGAAACAACAGTCAGGGGCCACAGCTGCCGTGTAGGCTGGAGGGTGAGGAAGCTGTCTGGCTGTTGGGAGTGAACAGGGCTGTCACCTGGCAGCGCAGCCCCGGGTTCACGCCCCCAGGCCCCCAGGAGTGTGGGTGGAGATGCCCTAGAAGGCAGCCACTGAAGGCCTTGCGGAGGCGGTGCAGGCTGCAGGGGACCGTGGGCCTCTCTGAGCACCTCTGTTTCTCCTACAGTTTACCCAACAGGAAGGGTTAATCTGGAGCCAAGAAATGCCTGAAAGAAGCTTGAGGGCCCAGCTGCTGTTGGGTGACCATCCCCTTCTCACATGCGAGTGTATGCACACACACACACACACAGACACACACTCTCTCTCTCTCTCCCCCTCTCCCCCTCCCTCCCTCTCTCTCCCCCTCNTCCCCCTTTAGGTTGCTTGTGCAGATTCCACTTTCTGAGTCGTCTCTCCCTCCTCCCCTCCGATCTCTCTCTCTCTCTCCCCTAATCTCTCTCCTTCTCCCTCCCTCCCTCTCCCCCTCCCTCCCTTCCTCCCTCCCCTGGGCTCCAGGCCCCGTGCAGGTCCTCTGGGTCAGTGTGTGGGGAGAGCCCTCCTCCTCTTCCAGGGTGTAGGAGCCATCCTGTCCCCATGGTTGAAGGTCTGCCTCTGTCACCCACACCAAGGTCTGTGCCCAGACCTCCTGTTTTATTCCTTGGGTCTGTTTCTTCATGACCTGGGCCATCTGTGATGTTGTGAGGTCTCAGAGGGTGTCTTTTTCCCCCTAATTTTTGGCTGTGCCACGTGGCATGAGGAATCTTAGTTCCCCGACCAGGGATTGAACCCGTTACCCCTCTGCAGTGGAAGCGTGGTGTACTAACTCTTGGACACCAGGGATATCACACAGAGGGTGTGTCTTACCTTTCCCAGGGTTTCTTGACTGGTCTTGCATGTCTTGTGTCCATGTGAACCTGAGGATCAGTTGTCTACCCACATGAAGAACCTTGTCAGCATTTTTACTGAGATTGCCCTAAATTTGTAAATTAACCAAGGGATTTGTAAATTAACTGACTTCTTGGTGATGGTCGGTTTTCCTTTGTGAAGATGAGGGATGTGATCTTATTCATCTGTGCTTTTGTGTCTTTTGAGAGTATTGAAGTTTTCCTCAAGTAGGGTCTGCGTGTTTCTGGTTAAATGTATTGTTGCCTTGATCCTCAGTATGCTNTAACTGACTTCTTGGTGATGGTCGGTTTTCCTTTGTGAAGATGAGGGATGTGATCTTATTCATCTGTGCTTTTGTGTCTTTTGAGAGTATTGAAGTTTTCCTCAAGTAGGGTCTGCGTGTTTCTGGTTAAATGTATTGTTGCCTTGATCCTCAGTATGCTTCCTCCTTTCTTGCTGGTTAAATGGGGTTTTCTCTGCCCTCCTCACTGGCTGTTGTCTAGAATTATCCATGTGCCTTACTGGGCTCTTCTTGCCGCTTGAATAGGCTTCACCATCACGTCATGGCTTTCACATACGGTGTCATTTAATTTGCACATTGAGGTGGCTTGGGGGCTCCTGGAGTCTGATTGCAGCGGTGCCCCCAGCACACTGGGTTGTCTCAGAGGCACTGGCCTTCCTTGACCATTGGGATCTTAACGGGAGTACCTCCCTGTTTCCAGTGAATAAGGTGCTGGCTTTAGTTCTTCAGTGTATAAACATCAGTATCTTATCACATTAAGAAAGTGTCATTTCATTCTCTCATTGGGAAGGGGTTGGGTTTTTGTCACAAAAGTTTTCACCATCTGTGGGTGTTATCCTTTGATTTCTCTGTAGGTCTATGATTTTGTTTAGTATATTCAGGTTCTAATATTGACTCAGCCTTGCAGTCTCTCTTTTTTTTAATGTGGTGTCTAAATCTTGGCAGATATTTTATGTAATGTATTTGCATTAACGTTCCTAAGTGATAAGCTTGACTTTTACTTGCTCTTTTTCAGACTTGAGCCTTACGCAGACCCTTACTACGACTACGAGATAGAGCGCTTCTGGCGTGGCGGGCAGTATGAGAACTTCCGGGTGCAGTACACAGAGGCCGAGCCGTACCATAACTACCGGGTATGTAGGTTGGAACTTCACTGGTGGCCCCTTTAAATCACCCCATTTTCATCTTTAGGGCTTTATACGGGCTTAATTGCATGAGCGTAGCGTACTGATTTCAAGTCCCAGTTGACCATCTGTGCAGAACAGATTCTGCTCCATGGACTGACCTTGTGGTGACTTGAACAGCTCCTTCCCTGAGCTGGTCTGTGCTCTGGCTTTGTTTTCACCGGAGCTGTGGGGTGGGCGAGCAATGCCAGTGGCAGGGGGTGTGCCTCTCTCAGGCTCAGGGCCCCCCTTGATGGGTCGTGGCCATTCCTTTTGGCACTTCTCTGAGATGTGGTAGGTTTATGAATATATGTGCTTCATGCTCTGAGCCTTTGGCCCTGTGCTTCTGACGTAAAGCTGTCGCTTGGAAGAGGTCATTAGAAGCAGGTTAGTGGTTTCTGTGCCACAACATAAGTGACAGCCATGAGTTTTTAGGGCCAAAGGGGAGTGACTGGCTGGGGACCCCATCAGATGGTGAGCCTGTGGCAAGAAGAGGACCTGGCCCTGCTGTGTCCCTTCCCTGGTGGTTAGAGCAGACTCCTCATTCAATGGGGCCAGCAGCCGGCCTGTGGGTGCCTCCTGCCAGCCAGGGTAGCCTCAGAGTGGGGGGTGGCATGCTGGGGTCCCCTGAGCCCCAGGCTGAGCTGCCTGTGCACAGCCTTGGTGTCTACCTCTCGAGACAGGAGCTGAGGTCCAGGAGGCCTGCCAGGCCCACAGACTTGGTGCTAATACTGGAGAGCCTGCTCTGCTGGCCCCCCATGTGACCTCAAGTCCATTTCTGGCTCAGAAACGAGACCCCCACGCAGGTGTTCTGTCTCCTCCACCCGCTCTCGCGTCCTGCCCACGCCTCCCCTTCTGAGGGTCTGATCCTGTGTGTTGCGTGTGTTTGGCTTTTCCACAAAGGAAAGAGAGCGAGAACGGGAGCGGGAGAACAGACAGCGCGAGCGGGAGCGGGAGCGCGAGCGGGACCGGGAGCGGGAGCGGCGCCAGCGGGAGCGTGAGCGGGAGCGGGAGCGCGAGCGGGACAAGGAGCGGCAGCGGCGGAAGGAGGAGTGGGAGCGCGAGCGCGCCAAGCGGGACGAGAAAGACAGGCAGCACCGCGACCGCGACAAGGAGCGCGAGAAGGACAAGGAGAAGCCCAAGGCCCGCTCCCCACAGCCGCCCAGGTAGGAGCCGTGCCTTCGGAGCCTGGGAGCGGGAGGGCTGTGGGAGGGGCAGCGGCCCCCACGCAGCTCCCAGGTGGAGGGCTGGCCTCCCCGCACGGCTCCTTGGAGCCCATACTGTCTGGACCGCTTCTTTGGTTGTACAGAAGCTTTCTAGTTAGATGCAGTCCCACAGGTTTATTTTTTTGTTTGCCGTGTGTGCTTTAGACGTCATATCTAACATTGCTAAGACCCATATCATGAAGCTTTTGCCCTCTGTTTTCTTCTAAGAGTTGTGTGGTTTCTCATCTCACATCTTTTTTAATCCATTTCAAGGTAGCTTTTATTAGTGGTTTAAGATAGGGTCTAATTTCATTCTTTGCATGTGACTGTGCAGTTTTCCCCATTGAGTGTTTTTGGCTCCCTTGGCAAATATTGCCTGGATATGTAGGGCTTTGTTTCTGGCCTCTGCCTCCCACTCACTCCTGTGCTTCTGTTTTGACACCAGGGCCACACTGCTTAGGTTACTACAGCTTTTAGCACAGCTTTAATTAGCAGGTGCGGTGCCTCCTGCTCTGTTCTTTCTTAGGATTGCTTTGGCTATTCCAAGTCCTCTGTGGTGCTGTACAAAACTCTAGGGTTGTTTTTTCTGTTGTATGAAAAATGCCATTGGAACTTGGGTTAGGACTGCACTGGATCTGTGGAGAAGGCGATGGCACCCCACTCCAGTACTCTTGCCTGGAAAATCCCATGGACAGAGGAGCCTGGTGGGCTGCAGTCCATGGGGTCGCTAGGAGTCAGGCACGACTGAGCAACTTCACTTTCGCTCTTCACTTTCATGCATTAGAGAAGGAAATGGCAACCCACTCCAGTGTTCTTGCCTGGAGAATCCCAGGGATGGAGGAGCCTGGTGGGCTGCCGTCTCTGGGGTCGCACAGAGTCGGACATGACTGAAGCGACTTAGCGGCAGCAGCAGCAGCAGCACTGGATTTGTAGATTGGTGTGGGTGGCACAGACATTGTAACCATATTTTTCTGATTTATGAGCATGGTGTGTGTTTCAGTGTTTTGTGTCTTCTTCAGTTCCTTTCATCAGTGTCTCATGATTTAATTTATTCCTAAGTATTTTATTATTTTCTATTATAAATAGGATTTTTTAATGTAGCTTGTTATTAGTATATAAAAACACAACTGGTTTTTGTACGTTGATTGTGTATCCTGCATTGGCGCTGAATCTCGTTCATTAGTTCTAACAGTTTTTGGTGGAAAAGCCAGACTCTTATCCCTGATTCTTGTCCTTGCCATTGAACAGAGTCCTGTTGTGCGTTTCTGAAAGTAAACGTCAGGACCACACAGTCTTTCATTCTCATCTGTTGTTAAGCGTGGGTTCTGTTCTCATCCCTAGGTGACAGTGAACTGACCTCCCTGAATTTGCAGTTTTCCCTAATGTTGGGCAAAGTGATAAACTTTCAGAACATTCAGAGTAAATCATATTTTAGATGCATTGAAAGAGTTCTTTCTTTAATTTTTCTGTTGTGGGGCCCTTTGAAGCCCCTTTTTGGTAGACACTGCCTTTTGTCCACACCGCTGGCCAGCCTCTGCCTCTTCATGGCTCACCTCAATCTTTGCTCTGCCATTCCCCTGCCTCTGGGCTTTACCTGCTACTCAGAGAGGTCAATCCCCACCCCACCCCCATTCCTGCTTTATTTATTGTTTTACACCTCTTATTTCCTCCTGACTTCATAGTACTTCCTTATCTATTGTCATCTGTGGTCTTTGTAGAGTGGAACCCCCACAGGGCACTGCAGTCTCAGGGCCTGGCACAGGGGGGCGCCAGTTAGTCTGTGTGTGATCCCAGGGCCTACCCAACTTAGGAGGAGTCTTGTCTTGAAAGACTCATTGTACGTTAAAAATGCGTCTGATCTACTAACAGTGTAAAGTGTGGAATCTTGGTGAGACTTATGGAAAGTTGTACTAAGGTGGAAAGCTGAAGGGTTTCCTAATTGCAGAAGAGTTGTTTGGTGTATTGCTGTCTGCCCTGTGGTCATGTGGGTGACTATGACGAGGAGCTGTGGCTCATTGCCCAGGAAAGATCAAAATGCAAAATTCAAAGCACAGCTTCTCCTGAAGGCATGCCGCTTTCCACTGTTGTAAAAGTCTAGCCATCATAAGTCGGGGACTACCTGTAGCTCATGGAGAGATGTCTGTGTTCACTCTCCATGGGGAAGTCTGGGGATGTCAGACCCACGAGGAGGGTTTCTTGAAGGCAGTGGCAAGTCTTGGCCTGGCCTCCAGCAGCGGAGCACCGAGAGCAGCCGCCAGGTCTGATGTCTGCACAGCTACAGGGTCTCCTATGAGGAAGGGCTCGGTGACAACACAGCTGGACTAGAGGGCCAGGGTTCAGGGAACTCGGTGAATTCCTCCTAGAATCAGAGGCAGCTTCTGTCATGGGCTGGTGTGCTCTGCTGCCGGCCTCTGACCTGGTTCACTTCCCTTCTTTGTGCTCAGTTCTTCCCTTGTGGACCCCCTACTGCCCTCAGCAGAGGGGCACATTCCATCACTTGGCCTCAGTTCAGCCCGGCTCACTGGTCTTGGAAGTCTTGAATTTCATCTTTGATCACCCTGGCTGGGGCCCCGCCAGCCCTGCCACCAGCCTGAAGGCTGAGGTTTCACCAGAGCAGAATTTCCAACACAGCCTCCTGTTTCTTTTCCTTTGATCAGCCCAAGCTGGTGTGACCACTGTGTCAGGAGGTGGCCAGGCTCCATGCCATGATTCCTTTACATGACGTCCCTTTTATGGAAGAGTTTGTTTGCTTAGCCTCTAACAGGTTGGGAGTTTTTCGTCAGCAGCTGGATGGAGAGAATGTGGTGGCTTCCCAGCTTGCGCAGTGGTAAAGAACCTGCCTGCCCGTGCAGGAGACGCAAGAGGTGTGGGTTTGACCCATGGGTCAGGAAGATCCCTTGGAGGAAGAAATGGCACGCTACTCCGGTATTCTTGCCTGGAGATTCCATGGACAGGGGAGCCTGGTGGGCTGCTGCTCACGGGACCACAGAGTTGGACGCAACTGAGCACATGGCGTGCACACACCTGAGATAGCTTTTGCTGCCGTGTGCAGGCTCTGAACAGGGCGGCGTCTGTCGGGGAGGGTCCCACACGTGGGAGTAGAGGATGCCATTGGGCGTGGCACTGGATCTTTCCTCACATCCACGACCAGTGAGAGCTCCCGAAACCCAGCTCGGCGCCGGAAGGCAGCACGCAGCAGGGTGGGTCCTGGCTCTGCCGAGCCGGGCCCCCTCACCCCCGCCCCTCACCTGCCCGAGCTGCCTCCTGTGGAGCGGCTGCCACAGGGACCGCCTGTTGGTGCTTCTGCAGGCCTCTGGGCCAGCCCCCGTGTTGCTCATTTGGAGTCAGTACCCCCGCCTTCATCGAGGCTCACCTTCGTGATTGGGCCTTTCTAGGCATCTTACCCACTTCTATAACTGGGCTGTTTTTAGAGTGAAGCCTGTAGCCAGTTCTGTGAGAGGATCACTGTGACGGAGGAGCACTTCTATGAAACCTCCTCCCAGTGCATACAGCCAGGCTGGCGGGCGTGCTCTGTGGGTAGGGCGCCACAGAAAGGAGGATGTTCTNCTTCTATAACTGGGCTGTTTTTAGAGTGAAGCCTGTAGCCAGTTCTGTGAGAGGATCACTGTGACGGAGGAGCACTTCTATGAAACCTCCTCCCAGTGCATACAGCCAGGCTGGCGGGCGTGCTCTGTGGGTAGGGCGCCACAGAAAGGAGGATGTTCTCAGACAGGCGGATGAATGTCATTCCAGACCCAAATAGTAACCGGGACCTTCCCAAGGACTCGCCCAGATTGCCTGTTATCTTCAAAGCTGTTTACTGAGCATTCAAGTGCAGTGAGAGGTTTGGGGTCCCTTGGGGGTGAAATGGCCAGCTTCTCAATCTCCTAGGGACCAGGGTTCTTCATGAGGCAGTGCTATTCCCACTTCCTCACACTCTCTGCGGCCTGGTGACCGTCACCTGGATGCCAGGGAGGTGACCTGCTCAAGCGCGCCTACCCGAGAGTCTCAGGGCCCTGGGAGCATGGAGTTTACTGTTCGGTTGACCGAACCACAGCCCACACACTCCGTTTGGCTCAGACTGGTGCTTGGCCGAGGATGATGGCCACTCAGGTCTCCTCTGACTGTTCCGTGGGACACGTTAGGTCCCCCTCTGCTTTTGGCGGCCTTTCCCTCTGTTTCCTCGAGCACCTCACCTCTTGCTGTGGCAGCTCTGCCTTCAGTGCCATCTGTCTTACTTGTGGAATTCATGGGATCCCATGGTGGTGTTACCCGCCTTTGCTAAATAACCCCGAGGGCTCCAGGCGCTCACACCCAGACAGCTGCCGTGCTGGCCAAGCCACAGGGGCCTCCCGTTCTGCACTGGCTCCATCCTTGCACTTACGGAGTTTGATCCTAGCTCGGACTTTCTGCTAGCAGGAGACACGCTNTCTCAATCTCCTAGGGACCAGGGTTCTTCATGAGGCAGTGCTATTCCCACTTCCTCACACTCTCTGCGGCCTGGTGACCGTCACCTGGATGCCAGGGAGGTGACCTGCTCAAGCGCGCCTACCCGAGAGTCTCAGGGCCCTGGGAGCATGGAGTTTACTGTTCGGTTGACCGAACCACAGCCCACACACTCCGTTTGGCTCAGACTGGTGCTTGGCCGAGGATGATGGCCACTCAGGTCTCCTCTGACTGTTCCGTGGGACACGTTAGGTCCCCCTCTGCTTTTGGCGGCCTTTCCCTCTGTTTCCTCGAGCACCTCACCTCTTGCTGTGGCAGCTCTGCCTTCAGTGCCATCTGTCTTACTTGTGGAATTCATGGGATCCCATGGTGGTGTTACCCGCCTTTGCTAAATAACCCCGAGGGCTCCAGGCGCTCACACCCAGACAGCTGCCGTGCTGGCCAAGCCACAGGGGCCTCCCGTTCTGCACTGGCTCCATCCTTGCACTTACGGAGTTTGATCCTAGCTCGGACTTTCTGCTAGCAGGAGACACGCTTCCTGGGAGCTAAGGAACCTTGTTTATCTTTCTCATCTGACTCCAGTCTTTCCCAGTCGTGGCTTACTTCCTCCTCTGGGAAAGTTATGCCCAGGGCATTCTCGAGGAAAAGTGGATCTGTGTGGATCCTGTGTTCTAACTAACTTCTTGACTGACGCACAGAGTTACAGAGTTTGCCCAAAAATGGAGAGGCTTGTGCTCTCTCTCAAGTTCTAACCCGAGTTCCTACAAGCAGCCTTGGTGGGAACTGCGTCAGTGCATGAGGTCACAAGAGTAGTCAGGCTATGACTGTGCTCCATGGTGGGAACGCGCTGGCCCTCAGGGCCACCCTAGACTAATGCTGCTCCTCAGCATTAGTGGGCTTGGAAATGATGCTCCTCGCTGTGGAAACAAAGTCTTCATGGCCCCACCCAGAAATTAAAAGTCCAACCTTGCGGTGGAGTCAAAATTTGTTTTCAAGTCTAAGGAATAAAGCGACGGGTCTGTGGTCCCAGATGCCCCTCCCTGGGAACTGCTCTCACCTTCCCAGGCCCCTGCAGGGGGAGTCAAGGGGCCTGTTCTCTCCCAGCTCATCTGTGCATGGGTCCCTGGGAGCCACTGGCCTGGAGGAGGCTGCTGGGCAGGTTATTCAGGCTCATGGCATCCTGGGGACCATCCTGGAAGCCGGCTCCACGTCCACGGGGACCCAGGGTGACCTTGTCCAGAGTTTGGAGGTGAGCAGTTTGTGGGGAAGGGCCCGCGGGAGGCGTGACAGAGTGCAGTGGGTAAACCCACTGATGTGCTGCCCATTCGCTGTCTGCGCGTCTCTCTGAGCTCGTCACCCTTCCATCTTAAAAGAAAACCTTCCTCCTTTTTATCTTTTCTTGTCTTTGACCTCAAGCTAGGCCGCTGTTCAGGGGTTTGCAGGTACCCCTGCTCTGGCCGCCTTACCTCACATTTCTGCCCTGGCGTCTCGAGGGGACTCAGGCCCTTTCTCGTGACCTTTGCTCCTCAGTGTCCTTCAGTGTGGCCTTGAACAAAGGCTCAGGAGCCTGGCAGATAAGATTGCTCATGGCTTTGGCCGCGGGGGCGGGCTGCTCAGAGATTACGGCAAGGTGTTTTCCCCTCTCTGTTCAGAGGGTTTATGCAAATACCAAATCTGTTCTGTCAGCTTTCAGTGCCAACATGGCTGACAGCCGTCCTCCTCCCAGCTGTCCCTGCGCACGCAGGTTTCCTCTCGTGTGGCCCTGGCTTCCTGTGGGCGGATGGCCTGTGGGAAGAGCCCGGTACGCCTGCCGTCCTGCGTTCCCATATGGTTGCTGTTGCGGCTGCCTGGTTTCCCGGGTCTCTTTCAGCTCTCCTCAGTGTTGTAGGAGAGCAGGACAGCCCAGGCCACGGCTGCATGTCGGGGCGCCAACTTGGCCCCGTGGCCCCGTGCTTGCTCTGTGCTCCCCAAAGCCTGACTGGGCACAGGCCTGCCTGGTGGCCCTGCCCTTCCCCAGTAGTCTAGGGACAGCTTCGCCAGTCGGTATTGCGAATGAACTCTGTTGATTGTTCATCCAGTCCTTCTTCCCAAAACATCTGTCTTTAAAATGATTGTTTATAGTTTGTATCCAAGTCTGAAACCACTTCTCCCTGGTTTGAGACCCCAGTTGGGGGAGGTGATTTGGGGCCCAGCTGGCTTCATTCACCTCTCACTTTGGTCTGCAAAGTGTCCTGTCCCACAGGTGTTCACCTGCGTGATTTTCTATATCCAGGTACCACCTACACTATTGATTCATATTTTAAGATATGTCCCAGGAATTCTGTGGTAACCCAGTGATTAAGAGTCTGTGCTCTCACCACTGAGCACCCACATTCAATCCCTGGCTAGGGAACTAAGACCCCACAAATTGCATGCTGTGGTCAAAAAACCTTCATGGGATAAAAAAAAACAAAAAACAAAAAAACTTTCACCTTTTAAACTTAAATATATTTTAAAAGGAAATTTTATACCCTTAACATGTGACAGACACCAGATCACTTGTCCTGGTGAGTCACTGTAGAAACAAAGTAAAAAATAAAAATAGTTTTTTTCATACTAATTAAAATCAGGAGCCCAGTTTCCCACATTTTGGGGAACACGGGCGGACTTGCAGAAGGGTTCCCGCATGTCCTGGGCTCGTCATCGAACTAAAGGAAGGTGGCACGGGCCTTCAGCTCATTCATTGCAGGGCCAGCTCTGGCCTGTCCATGACACTAGCCAGAGAATGTGGGGCTCGAGGGATACCTCCAGGCCTAGTTCTGGCGCTCATAAGATAGCCAGACCATCTTACTGCAGCCAGGGTGAGGAAGCCTTGCCTTTCAGAGATTGGGGGGCTATGCAGCCACCTGTCTGGCCATGGGTGCTGTGTGCCGCTAGGGGAGAGGGTCCAGCGTTCTTCGGCTTCCCCGTTGCTGACGCACAGCCCTCAGTGCTCACACAGTTCCAGCGTAAATCACGCACACCTTCGGTGCCCAGCTGTTTCTCTTTCCCTGTATTGGAAGCGCCACAGGTTGACAGAGCTGGGCCATTTTGATGACTCATGAAAATACCAGTGACCAGGGTGTTTCCTTTGCTGTTGTCTTTTCAGAATGAGAACAACACAGGAAGTATAAAGGTGAAAGCAGCCTGGGATGGCCTGGGACTGGCACGAGTCAGACGCGGGTTTCACTTCCTTCCTGGACACACTTCCAGGAGGACACACTTGGAGCCAGCGGGGCAGTGGCTCAGCATGTGGGGGCCGAGTTACAGGGTCTTATGCCTTTCAGTGTTCTTAGGGTGGTTTTAAATGCTGGGTTTTGTTCCTAGTGGGGGCTCTTAGCAGATAGTTGGCATGGAGCCTGCTCACTGGTAGATAGACTGATTGAAAAGTTCTGAAGATATCAGCAGGCGGTGATTGTTTTATGTTGTGTGAATAAAACTGATGTTTTGCTGGCACTCATGGAAAGTGGGGATAAATGTCAGGACCCTGTTCATATGTCTGACACAGTTCTGATCCAGAGCCCCGCGGGTGTGCAGAACACTCCAGAAGCCTCTGAGAATTAGCGTGTCTGGAATTGTCATGATGTGGTGGTCCTGTGTGCAGATCGGATTCTGAAATAAGAAAAGGCAGATGAATGGGGGAGCACAGCCCCTCTGAGGAAGAATCTGTGCCTGGAGATGGCATCGCCCACACCTTCTGGAGGGAAAGCAGGTTCCCAGCCTGTGGGCGGGAATGCGCCAGGCTCACAATATCCACACACACCGCCCCCCACCCTGGCCCACACAGAGCGTGGCAGCCAGCACACCACACTGCAGGGGCAGGAGGCGGGTTAAAGAAGAAAGACAGTGCCTCTCAGTCAGCTAGAAGCCAGCCTGGCTCAGGTGGAGAGGGCTCTATGAGCCTGAACGAAGCTGTTAACACTTGGAACAAGTGTCAGCAGCACCAGTGAGTGGAAGCCGGTAGCCTGGGAAAGTACCTGACAGCAGAGGGTTCCATCATCATACCCCAGGAACTTCCTGGAAAACTGGCCAAGCATAGGCATGGCCAGAACCCCAGGTGGCCTCCCGGAAGTGCTGTGTGCGCAGAGCTCTCAGGAGTCAGATATGCTCCTCTCTGGGCACGGTGGTGCTCCTGGTGACACGGGGCCTGTCTTGCAGGCAGGTAGTGTCGGGCAAGCACCACGCTGAGCCCAGTGTGAAATGCTTTCACTTCGAGGGAGAATATTTGATAACTTAGCAAGAACCTGTAAAAGGTTGCCTCTTGTGGCCCCCTGATTCCACATCTTAAAAATTTACCCTTGAAAAGACAAGGTGTTCATAAAGACTTAATATAAAGGGTGACTTTATTGTTTGTGTTTTTTAAACACAGACATAGCTAACAGTAGAGAAACGTCCAGGCTATGTAACACCTGACAGTGAAGCACTGCTGACTTGGCCAGGGAGGTCCACTCCGGGCGGGGCAGTCCCCAGGCAGCCCTGGCTCTGCCTGCAGGGTCCTTGGAGAATGAGCACAGGCAGAGGGGACGCTCGGATGTGCCAGGGACGGCTGTGCCAGGAGAGCTGGGTGACGGGGGTTATGGCCCTGCTTCACTTTCTGTGACTTTTATCTGATCGATACGTCACAAGGCCAGCAGGTACCTTGGTATTGAACTGCTGTCGGTCTGGGACCCTGTGCTTTGGGTGTTGCCCTGCGGAGCTGCCGCCTGGCCCCTACCTCTGTTCATGCGCTCAGGACCCAGCTGATCCCACCCTCCGGGCAGGCTCGGCCATATGCGTTTCCGACTGGTGGTGACCCGTGGTGGGGGCGGGTTGTTCTGACACTGTTGACTTGCCCTGCCCGAGAACAAAGGAAATATCTAGGGCTTAGGTTTATATTTACAGAGTTTCTAACTCACTTGAAAACCAGGATTTCTTCAGTCACATTAGCATTCTAAGTGCTGACAGTGCTGCCACCGGTGCGCCTGTCTCTAGGGTGCACATGCACGGGCCCCTTCCTCCCACCCCGCCCAGCGCCTGTGTGGTGGGCAGGGTGGGGATTCCGAGGGGTGCTGCTGGGTGGCCGGCTCCCCCGTGGCCCTGTGAGACAGTGCTCGTGGAGAGAGCCCTGCATGTCCGGTTCCAGGGGAGGTCTCCCGTTGACAGAGCACCTGCTGCATTGTGTGTGTGGCATCCCTGGAGTGAGCCCTTAGGTCCCGGTCTCTCTTCCCACAGTTTCTTTCACCAAATGAGAGTTGTCTGGTAGGAGGTGGCCCCAGACCTATTAACCCCTCATGATTTCAGCCGTCAAGCTGAGCCACCAAAGAAGGAGACTGCGTCCACAGGACCCCAGGTGAAGAGAGCCGACGAGTGGAAGGACCCCTGGCGCCGGTCCAAGTCTCCGAAGAAGAAACTCGGGGTGTCGGTCTCCCCTAGCCGCGCTCGACGGCGTCGAAAAACATCAGCTTCGTCGGCCTCTGCTTCCAATTCCTCCAGGTAAGGGAGGTCAGCAGGACTGAGTGTGTCTGTCTTCTTAGCGAGGCCAGGTTCTAGAGCATCGCCAGCTAACAGGACTGACACTTAGCACTGAGGCGAGGCCTCCATGAACCCCAGAATAAATGGTGAGGTGAGCCAAGGTGCAGGCAGCCCAGAGCGGAGCACAGGCCTGGGCAAGGGTCAGCAAGAGACACTGCTAGAGGAAGAGCCAAGAACAGCCTGACCCGGTGTCCAGTCAGTTCACCTGTCTCCTGCGAGCTCAGGTTGGCAGCTCTGAAGTGTGTGTGCGCACCAGATCTGCACAAATAAGTGAGGATGCTGTGGGTGGTGAGAGTGGGGGTGCTCCCTGAACACGGAGGAGGCTGGAGGTGTCTGTGGACTCAGCATTTCCACTACCTCCCCTGGTGGACACACAGATACACACGTGTGTGTCTGTCAGACTCACTCATCAGCACTCATGGGCACGTCTCCTGGCTCTGCCTGAGAGCCTGGGAGCTATGTCACTCTTGACCATGAGCATACCCAGCACCGAGATCTTGGTTTCTGAGCACCTCTCCCACAAGAAGGGGGCTGGACTGCAGCGTCCACGAGGTGCCCCACGGGTGGTGTGTCTGTGTGAGTGGGGGTGCGTCTGTTTGAGCCGGGGCACGTCTGTGGGAGCGGGGGCAGGGAGGGGAAGATGCCTCACCTCTGCTCTCCCCGGGCCAGGTCCTCCTCACGGTCGTCGTCCTATTCCGGCTCCGGCTCTTCCCGCTCCCGGTCCCGCTCCTCGTCCTACAGCTCCTACTCCAGCCGGTCCTCCAGGCACAGCTCGTTCTCAGGCAGCCGGTCCAGGTGAGCTGTGGGGAGAAGGTGGGACCCAGCTGAGGAACCTGGGGGTTCTGGCGATCCCAGGGTGTGGGGCTCACCCTCAGCCGGCCCTGTGTGAACAGTGCCTGATGCTGGACCCACAACAGAGCCCTCTGTCTGAGCTGTTCTCACAACCTCAGGGACACGCTCTTCACTGCTGACCCTTCCCCCAGGCTGTGTCCGAGAGCCCCATGCTCAGGAGCCTCCCTGCCAGCTCCCCCATGGCAGCTGATGGGGTGCTGCCTGCCCCCAGCATCTTTCACCAGAGGTGCATTTCAGGAAATGAACACGAGCCACCCCAGGCTGAGCAATTGCCCCTCGGGGTGTGGACGGTGGGGTGCCCTCCTCACACCTCTGCTCCCCAGCAGGTCCCGGTCCTTCTCCTCGTCCCCATCGCCATCCCCGACGCCCTCCCCACATAGACCTGCCAGAGTCAAGGGGGAGCCAGCTCCGCCTACCACGAAAGCAGGGTGAGTGTTGCCAACGGGCCCTGGGGAAGAGGGGCAGGCCTGGCCTTTCGATTTCTGGACCTCAGGCCATGGGCCACATCTCTTCTCCATTGGGGCCGTAGCCCTGCCAGGCTGCTTGTTATCCTTTACCTTCTTCACTGCTCCTGCCATTGGTCATGTTGGTGCTTCTCAACAGACATGTTGAAGGGAGGGGTTAGAAGCGTCTAGAACTTGGCACGCAAACTGCATGGCAACTGGCGTGCAGGGTCAGGGAGCACTGCCTCCTGACGCCGGCTGTCCCTGCATGAGTCTGCCTCAACCCTGCTGCAGGGCTTTCTCCTGAGCAGGGTCAGCTCTGGGGCCTCAGGCAGCCCCCTGTTAAAAGTGAACGGTATTGGGGTACAGCTTCCATCTCAGACACTCCAGCCACCTCCCCAGTGCCATCGGCTGTGAGACCCCAGCGCAGTGCCGGGCCCAGCCCCGAGTCTCACAGCTGGGGTCTTCATGTGGGCTCAGTCCTGCTGCCGTGCTGGGCAGCTGCCTGTAACCCAGACGCTGTGTCCCGCTAGCAGGTTCTCCCTGTGGCCCATGAGTCCCATGCGGGTTCAGGGTGCTCAACACTGGCAGGGTATCTTCTCCACACACCAGTGAAGAACTGCTTTGGGGCCATTTTCCTGCCTGCCTAAGGTCCCCACACACACGCACACCCAGCCTTCCCGGAGGGCCACCGCCCCACCATGCAGGGCAGGGGTCAGGGTGCTGTTACTGAAGGAGCGTGGCCTGGCTCATGGGCTCTCCTCCAGAACTCTCCCAATGGCCCCCATCTTCCTTCTCCTGCCTTTGAGGAAGAGGCAGGGTGATGCTTGGTGTGCGGTGGGGTCTGCAGAAAACAGCGCCACAGGGCAGGGGGCGGGGGAAGTGCTTATGTGTGGTACCCACGCCCTGAGGTTGGCCAGCAGGGCTGAGGCCTGCCTGGCTGGTCTGAGCTCCCTGTGTCCCACATGACAGAGAGAAGCTGCTGAAGAAGCCAGCCCCTCCTCCAGCCCTACCGCAGGCCCCCAAAACCACTACCACTGCCCCTGAGCCCACCAAGCCCGGCGGAGACCCTCGGGAAGCCAGGAGGAGGGAGCGGCAGGCCAGGAGCCCCCCTAGGAGGTGAGTGTCCCGCCTTCCAGAACTGGGGGAGGGGTGCTCCCAGGGACTCGGCCTGTCCTCCAGCCTTGGTGTCCCAAAAGGTTGACAGCGGAGTCCCATCCTGGTGGTGCCGGGGGAGTGGGGACTAGTGGGGGTGTGGTTTGACTCACTTTGAGGGGGAGTTCTCTATAGAAAAAATCCAAGCCCCGCCTGATTTCGGTGGCCAGTCCCTGGTGGAGTGTTGGTCTCGGGCCAGTGAGCCCCGGCTTTGGGGGCGCTGTGTGTTGAGGCCCCAGAAGCATGAGCTGCGGCCTCTTGGTTGTATTGCAGGCGCACGGTCAGTGGCAGCGGCAGCGGCAGCAGCTACAGTGGCTCCAGTTCCAGATCCAGGTCATTGTCACATCTCTGCCGCCCCTGTACCGTCCCGGCAGCTTCTACCCTCAGTCAGGGCCCAGGAAACCCCACAGAGGCCACCTCGGGTGCGCGCGGCCCCTGCCTCGGGCTGGCCCCACGGCTCTGCAGAGCTCTGGCGAGGATGAGCAGGCCAAGGCAGCTGGGGGACGGCCTGTTGAAAAGATTTGAGACAGGGAGAAGCAGAAGAGAATTCTGCCATTTAGTTTGAAAAGAAGATGGTATCAGATTAGTGCTGAGATTCCTTGAATTCAATTTTCTGTTTCACTTGTAGGCAGCAGGTGGTATACACATTTGCCTGAATCTGTCCGAGTAGGTCTGTGGTCTATTAAAGACCTAACTTTCAAGAAGACTGGGCTCTGGGCTTCCCTGGTGGTTCAGTGGTTAGGAACCCGCCCACCAGCACAGGGCGTGTGGGGCAACTGAACCTGTGCACCACTAGAAAAAGCCCTCGAGCAGCAGCAGAGACCCAGCACTGCCAAAAATACTACGTACGAAAGGCTGCCTCTTGCCTTCCCCGCTGGAGCTCGGGATGTGGGGCTGGCGGTTTTCTCACAAGTGGAGCCCTCATGTAGCCTGGGCTGTGACGGGACTGGACCGAAGAGACCATCCATGTCTCAGCCCCTCGGGGCGTCTCTGACGTAGCGTCTGCTCGTCCTGCATCCCATCCCTGCACTCTGTTGTGTGTTGGTCACACCCAGTCGTGCATCCCTGCCCAGCTAACAGAATGGTCACCATGAGCACAAGGGCCTGGCCCCAGCCATGTAGGCGTCCCCTCACTGGGTGGCACCTGTAAACTGTCCAGAGCCCCTAAAGACTCAGGCTGGTAGGTTCCCCTTCCTGGGGCTTCGGGGCCGTGTGGGCACAGACGTGTTTGTGTGTGCAGATCGCTGAGCGTGAGCAGTGTGTCCTCAGTGTCCAGTGCCACATCGAGCAGCAGCTCAGCGCACAGTGTGGACTCGGATGACATGTACGCAGACCTGGCCAGCCCCGTGTCCTCGGCTAGCTCGCGGTCCCCCACCCCAGCCCAGACCAAGAAGGAGAAAGGTAGGCGCCCACAAGGTGTGCCGGGCCTTGGGGGTCCAGAGAGGAGAGGCGGTGTGGGCTGGTCGGCCTCTGTCCGCTGATGACACCTCCCCAAGACAGCACGGAGGCAGCGGCCTCACTGGAAGAGAGGCTGAGGGGGCATTTTTCATTGGCAGGAAAATCTAAGAAGGAAGACGGTGTGAAAGTGGATAAGCGGAAACGGGATTCATCCACACAGCCGCCTAAACCCTCAAGAACCGCCGCGGGCGGCAGGTCCTCCCAGCAGCCCACCACCCCCCAGCAGGCGCCACCAGGCCAGCCCCCAGCGGCCGCATTCATTGCCCACAAGGAGATCAAGTTGACACTGCTGAACAAGGTGGGGTCACTGAACAGGCAGTGCTGTTGGTACCCCAGGACCCATGGCTGGGCCAGCTAGTGGCTTTCCACACCGCCTGGCTCGTCCTCCCCTGATGGACAGCCTCAGAGGCAGTGCCATGTGGGCAGGGGGTTGACTGTGGGAGGTGAGCCGATTACCACAGGACAACCCTGGGACCTGGGTCAGGGGGCAGAACAGACATGGCCTTTCTGAGTTGGCATCCATAGTGCCCAGGGGACTGGAAGGCCTGAATCCCATCCCTGGCATGGAGGCCTGGAGACCATGAGCCCTACCTCCCCTGGGGCCATGTGGCGCAGGGGCCCCCAAAGAGGGCCCGAGGGAGCAGAGAGCAGGTGGCTGCCTGCGTCCACTCAGGCCCTGGTCCTGACTGCACACCCATCATTCCAGGCCACTGACAAGGGGAGCAGGAAGCGCTACGAGCCCTCAGACAAGGACAGGCAGAGCCCACCGCCAGCCAAGCGTGCCAACCTCTCCCCAGACCGAGGTGAGCCTCTGCCTCTGGAGCCGCACTTCGTGTGCCCTGAGAAGTGTTGAAGCCCCCAGGGGGCTTCTGACTGGGTGGTCTGCATCCATCAGCATTTAGTTATAGAAGTGAAAACCATAATACTTCTAACAGTAATACGATATTGTGTTTGAACACAAATAAGATTTTTTTATGGAAAATAATATTTTCAGAAACATAAGCTAGCACTGTGTTTTTTTTCCCACAACCTGCTTATGGCTGGGGTCGTCTCTTGTGATCACACAAGTTGCTCGACCTAGGAAACCCCACCTGGGCTTGTGAGGCCATGAGCGTGTGGAGGGGGCGGCATCTCAGTGCTGCAGGCGTGCCTTGCCGCCCCCATGCTGTTCGGCCCAGTTGCAGAGAGAGCCACTGGCCCAGGCAGAGCCTCTTCCTGGGTTGCTCCACAAGTAAAGTGAAACCCCAAGAGTTGCCAGGGCATCTTTCCCCCTAAAATAGGAGGAGAGGGCCCAGCACACCCACTAGGAGCACGAAGAGGACACAGCGCACCCCTGAAACACACCCCCCACCCCCCCCAGGCCGCCCACATGCCTCGAGTGGTGGGACCTCTCTGCGCGCCCTCACTCGGGCCCCACACTCAGGGCAACAAGCACTCCTCTTGATCTTGCCTGCAGTCTGTAAGCAGCCGTGTGTTTTTGTTCCCCACTTGAGGACCTGCACTGTGAGTTTCTTCCAAGTCAGCAGAGGAGGGTTTTGGTCTGCCTGGCCTTGCACACTGGAAGCTCCTTGTTCTGTATGACGCTGATGGTGGCTCAGGAAACCAAAACCCAAATTAGACCTGGGCACTTTTGAGAATGAGGAAGCTGAGCTGAACAGCCGCCGCTCTTTGGCATGGGGTCACCGAGTACCAGAGAGAGGCTGCCCCTTTCCTGCTTGTGCCTACTAGCCCCTGCGCACCTGGGCCCATGTGGAGCTGGGACCCTGGTCTTATGTTGTCCCCTGTCACTCAGGTTCTCGGGACCGGAAGTCAGGTGGGAGAGTCAGTTCCCCGAAGCCAGAGCGGCAGAGGGGCCAGAATTCCAAGGCCCCCTTGGCCCCGACAGACAGGTGAGTGTCTCCCCACAAATCCCTCTCCCCCAACCCTGGGCACAGCACATCGGGTTCTTGGCCACAGAGAGGGCCAGCCGAGCTTCCTCCCCAGGCAGAAGCCTGAGCTGTCAGGACTAGCTCAGGGCAGGCTCAGAGGTGCTGGGAACGTTATGCTGGCTGTGTCTTCACCCTGGGCCACCAGCAGGTCCTAGAGTGCAGAGCAGTCCAGGAGCACATGGCTTGCGGCCGGAGGAGCAGGGGCCAGTTGGCAGCAGCTCTTCCCTCCCTCCCACTCAGCTCGAGAAGCAGGAGCAGGGCTCACCTGTTCCCTGGAACCAGGTTGAGTCCCTGTGCACCAGCACCCCGGGTTTGGGTGGGGGGCCAGGCAGGAGGGGCACGGGCACAGCCCCACACCCCCAGCCCCCGGCCCATAGCGCTGCCTGAAGTCAGGGTCAGCAGTGTGGGTTCTAGGCACAGAGCAGGAGGACCAGGTTGGTGGGCTCCAAGCGAGCCCCAGTGCTGTGCCTGCCACCTCCCAGGTGTGCTCCGCGATCAGGGCATGGGAGGAGCATGGGGGCCATGCTGACTCGCCAGAACCTGAGCTGGACCCCGGACGCTCATCTGTGGTGGGGGCCTCATCCGCTGGGGAGGGGGTGCCTTCTGTCTAGCAAGTACAGCTCCTAGGACCCAGGCCCCTGGCAGGAGGCTCTCAGAGAGCAGCCCTCTCTGATGGCCTCCTCACCCCTGCAGGAAGCGCCCGCTGTCACCCCAGTCCAAGAGCTCCAGCAAGGTCACCAGCGTGCCTGGCAAAGCCTCGGACACCAGCACCACCGCCACTGTGGGCACCAAGTCAGGGAAGGCCAGCACACTGTCACGGCGGGAGGAGCTGCTGAAGCAGCTCAAGGCTGTGGAAGACGCCATCGCCCGCAAGCGGGCCAAGATCCCCGGGAAGGTGTAGCCCGGGCTCTGCTCCCCGAGGCAGGGACTCACCTGTTTTTATAAATAGGGTAAGCGCAGCCATTTTGGATTTTGCAGTTTATGTCTTATTTTGGCTGTGATTCTTTTTAAAAATTAAAAAAGAAAAAAAAAGTTTCTCAGCTGGAAAAGAAGCCACACATGTAATGAAGATGATGCTGAATCCCAGACTGAACCAACCCCTTGCCAGAGCAGAAGTCCCGCGAGCCAGGTGGGCGAGGGCACGGCAGCAGCGAGGACCAGCTCCGATTTTATGTCAGTTACAAGTCCTCCCTCCGCTCAGGCAGGTGTCCCCAGCTCTGCCCTCCTCCTGTAACCAGGAACACTGAGTGCTGCCGAGCGTCTTCCCCACCCCACCATCCCCAGGATCAAAAATATATATATTCTTGACTGAAGTCTGATTGGGAAATCCTCCTGTCTTTTATTTTAAGCATCAAATTGTTTTAGTTGATTTAAAAAGGAAAAAAAGAAAAAGACTGAAAAAAAAAAAACAGGCCGAGGGTATTGTTGGGCATCTGTCAGATGTGGAGGGTCTTTTTTTGAGGGGTCTCCTAAAATAAAATATTTTGATAAACAGCTGTGTTGCCCTGGTGGTGATGTTTGCCTGTGCCCAGCCCCCCTGCATCCTCTCCTTGGTGATGCCGACTGGGCTTCGCTGGCTGAAGAAGGCCTCTGAGATGCCCCTGGAGCTGCTAGCCCGGCTCCGCAGCATGCTTGCCTGATTTCCTTGCAGTGGCTGGCCTGGCGGGGCTTCCTTAGGGCTGCCATCTCTGCTTGGACTGGAGGCCACCTTCCTGGTGGGCCCTGGACCGGAGATTACTCCAGCCTACAAGCCAGTTCTCCACTGAGTGCCTCACATGAGGTTGGACCCCACGCAGACGTGCAGGTGTCTGTGCATGAGACATCCCAGCGGGGCTGCACTACTGGCCCAATGCAGGGCAGGAACACCGCTGTGCCCTGCTCAGCCCCTGCTCCCCTCCCGGGGGACCAGGACCACTGGAGGGAGACCCTCCCTTGTAGGTTGACTGCAGAGTGGTGCCAGGGTCCTGGGAATGCCCCTGCCCAGACCCGTATCAGGGCCTCTGCCCTTGGAAGACTACCTTTAAAGCAGCTCCTGTGAGTCCTGGCAGACAACTCACCTCCCAGAACTTCACTGTGGGGGCGTCAGGAGGAGCCACCTAGGGCTCTGGCCTGGGGTTGTGACCCTGGAGCTGCATGCAGTGACCAGGTCCTCTGCCCCAAGGCTGCATGGCCCTTCAAATGTGGGACAGGAGAGCTGGGCGGGAGCCAGTGCCGCAGGGCCTCCAATGGCCTGTCCACAGCGCCAGCCCTGCATAAGGCCTCTTGCACCACCGGCCTCATCATGGCATGTGTCTGGGTAATTTTTCAGGTCTTATCTGGTTTGCCATCAGGTCAAACCCAGGTGCAGAGGGAACTCCCATTCTCTAAGTGGGCGGCCTTCGAGGACATGGGGACGGAATGCGAGACACCTTGGGTTGATAGCCTGGCTCTGCACGCTAGGCCCCAGGCAGCCAGGCAGTGATGACCTCTGAAGCCAGGAGTCCACAAGTGAGCCCCCAGGAAGGTCTCTGCACTCAGCCGAGGGGCTCGCCTGACCTGACCTTTCATGCCTGGGCTGGACCTGTGGCCTTGGGTCCCTGGATCAGGGCTGGGTTTAAACTGGCAGCTTGGCCTCTGCCAGCTGAGGGCAGGGACCTGTCCCAGGAGGGCTGAGAGCACACCCTGAGCCAGCTCCACCACAGGTCTAGTGGAAAGAATATTCCAGGCCAAGCTTCTGGGAAAAGGGAGGCTCCGTGGTGTAATGGGTTCTCAGCATCTCTGCCCTCCGGGGAACGTGCGGCCAGGCTCTTCACCTGCCAAGATGGGAGCCACGACCTGTTCCTCAAGCCCAAGCTCTGCTTCCCGCCCCTCCTCCAGCCTCCTCCTCCATGGCAGACCCCGCCCCTCCAGCCTCTTCCTCTGCGGCAGGCCCCGCCCCTCCAGCCTCCTCTGCAGCAGACCCGGACCTGACCCGAGCCTTTCCTGCCCACTGGCATTCCTCCCACCCCAGGGCCTTTGCACACACTATTTCCTGTTCCTGGAACTCTGACCCAGCTGTGCCCCACACTTCCTCTCGCAGCTCCAACCTGTCCCTTGTCCACTACCCGAGTGCCATCCTCGAGCTGGCCCTCTGGAGAGTAAACTGATACCCCACCCTTCTGAGTTTTCTCATGTTAACCCTCCTCTTTTTTTTTTAATTTTTATTTTTTATTTTACTTTACAATACTGTATTGATTTTGCCATACATTGACATGAATCCGCCACGGGTGTACATGAGTTCCCAATCCTGAATCACCCTCCCTAACCCTCCTCTTCTCCAGGGAAGGGGTCAGATCTCAGCTACACCTCCCCACCCCTGGCTAGTGAGCTGACCAGCCCCCCATGAGGAGCAGCAGCCCTCAGGACCTCTGCCCACCAGCCCACACCGCAGGTCCCACCTCCAGCTTCAGATGAGGCCTTCTCCCCTTCTCTTGAAAGGGTGNTCACCCTCCCTAACCCTCCTCTTCTCCAGGGAAGGGGTCAGATCTCAGCTACACCTCCCCACCCCTGGCTAGTGAGCTGACCAGCCCCCCATGAGGAGCAGCAGCCCTCAGGACCTCTGCCCACCAGCCCACACCGCAGGTCCCACCTCCAGCTTCAGATGAGGCCTTCTCCCCTTCTCTTGAAAGGGTGAGAAAAGGAAGACACCATAGTTTTAGGTTGTAATTTTTCTAACTCAAATGTGAAGTATAGTCTCCAACGAATGAGTGAACACATCGAGCTAATGGGGCAGCTCAACTCAATGACAGTGAAGTTCTCTCGGGTTTCTCATGATGGGGGTCACACCTGCCTGCCTCCCCACGAGCCTGCTGTCATCTACCGCTGACTTGGAAACACCCTCCTGTCCTGTGCCAACTGTCCAGCACCCCAGCCCCTCAGGCCTGTATGCCCCAGATGACGGCAGTCCGCCTTCATTGGCAGGAGGAGTTGGGCTGAAAGGAGGCACAAGCCCTTAGTATACAAGCTAGGACCTCTACCCTGGTCAGCCAGCCCCTGAAGGGCCATGGACTAGGACAAGGCAAAGAGATTGCTCCTGACAGTGCAAAGTTTGGGGAGCACAAGAAAACTGGACTGTGGAATAGACTCACCATGGGCAGCGCTGCCTGGGCCCAGTGGTCGAGAAGGCCATGCTACAGGGAGGAAGTGGGAGAGGATTGCCACCCCTGCTTTACAGATGGTATTGAGGTCTGCCCCTAAGTCTCTCCATAAGATGGGGGAGAACTTTGAGCCTAGAGTTGCAAGAGCCTAGAGCTGCAAGAGCCTAGAGCAAACCTGTCCTGCAGTCCACCTCCCCACCTCAGGCCCACTTGGGCTGCTCCTGTCCAGCCAGGGCTGCAAGGGCTCCGAGTCACAGGCAAGGACAGAGGGACTGTTCCTGCTGAGTCTGTCCGTGCGTCTCCTGCCCTGGATCTGCCTTTTTCTCTCTCTGCTGCCTTCTATCCTCAGTGTCTGCCTCTGTCTGAGTCTCCTTGGATCTCTGTGCCTGTCTCCTTCCATCCCTCCTCCTGTACCTCCATTTCCCACTCTGTCCCCCCTCCATCCCCTTTCTGCATGTCTCCAGGCAGGGACTTGGGAGCATGGCCCTATGGGTGCAGTCTGGGGACAGGGATATGGTGGGTGTGGTTTAGTGGCCTGGAGGCGGAGCCATCCAGGACACCTCCTCAACAGCTTTCTGGCCTTCCTCCTCCTGCAGCTCCCTTTCCAATCTTGCCCAACCTGGTACTGGTGTGCTTGCCTCAGCCACCCGCAGGAATGAGGCACTGCTGGGCCCCGCCCTCTCTTTCCGGCTGGTGCCCCAGACCCCAACCCCAACCCCAACCAGCCCACCAGTGCCCACAGAACAGATCAAGGCAGTGGTGAGGGAGGCACATGGCCTGGTCTCAAGATTTGTGCCTGACTCGCCCACTCGCTCAGCTATTCAGAAAGACACAGAAAATGCCAGAGCTCAGCCCTCAGCGTAGAACCACTGTGTGAGCGAGTTCTACAGCCTTTCACTTCCCTTTCCCTGTGTGGGGACCCCAGCCGTACAAAGGCAAGGCCACTGCTGGGGCCACATCCCCGGTCTCCAGGCAGCTTCTCCCCAGGGGCTGTTGCCAGGCACAGGTACCACGGGGCCCAGGCAGGAGGGACTGGAATTTCTGAAGTCGAGTGCCCTGTAGGAAGGTGGGGTCTTTCTCAACCTGAGCATCCGGCCCAGGGGAAGATATAAGGGGCCCTGTTGTTCCTCTAAAACCATGTCGAGGTCCTAATAGCCCCAGTGCCCGTGAGGAATGTGCCTTTATCTGAGGAAAGGGTCTCTGCAGCCTTGGTCAAGTTCAGATCTTGATGATATCATCCTGGATTAGGAGAGTGTGAAAGCCGTGGAGGAGAGACACCTGGGGAGAGAGGCACCCACAGGACCTCCGAGGGCCACAGGAGCCACCAGGGCTGGGAGAGAGGCCCTGCCTACACTGACCTGGGGCTTCCGGCCTCCAGACCTGAGAAAAGACACTTCTCTTAAGTTCCCCCCCCCCAGATGTGACGAATACAAGTGGTGAGCTCCCCACTGCAGGAGGTGTATCAGCAGAAGGTGGGTGGCCACGGGCAGGGGCGTGGTAGGCAGGAACAGCCTGAGGACTCAAAGTGTCCATCCATTCATCGGGAAGAAGCCAGGAGAACAGCTATGAGAACAGCTATGACGCAGCGCCTGCTTCGGAAATGTTTACTCCAGATCAGGATGTGGAGGGAGGGTGGACTGGAGGGCCAGAGTCACGCACTGCCCAGTAGAGGCCCTGGGAGGGCCCAGGTGTTACCCTGCCTCTCCCAGTACTGTCTCAGGGGTCTTCCTATCCACCAAGTCTGGGCCTCCAATCTCAGACTGGCACCTTGATGGTGTGCATTCTGCCTCCTGCGGGCAGATGGGAAACCAGGAGATCTGATCCCAACCTCCACGGCAAGGCCCTCCTCAGCTGGACATGTGGTACAGATTCGAGAGACCAGGGCAGATGGGCCCTCCCAGGATGGTGTCTAAACCTAGCATTCAAAACTTTGCAGAATCTGGCTCCAAACCGTCTCCTTTTCAGGATAACGAAGTCCCCCACCCCAGCACCCCCAGCCAGCTGCACAGAGTTGCTACAGGTGGGCTCCTGGGGCCTCCTTAGAAACCTTCCTAGGGCACCCTGCATCTTAAAAGTTCAGGGTATCATCACCCCCTCGTACTTAGACTTACACTTTGTTGATAAAACCACAAAAGCCCAACAGAGAAATCTGAAGACGCTCACCAGCCACTGTCCATTCTGGAACCTCCCTCTTGGCAAGAGGAATGGATGAGAGAATCAAGCCTGGTGGGGGACTGGACAGCAGCGCAAAATGAAGGAGCCCCCCGTCCCCCGGGCACCAGGTCCAAACAACAGAAACATACAAGTGGCTAGGACTCAAGCTTACAGAAGGTTCAAGAGTGTCAGGCAAGACCCCTCATTCTCAGTCACATTTGGAAGTGCTCTGCCCGAGGCAGTGTCCCCCTGGGGGGTGGTGCCAGGGAGGATGGGGTAGAGATGGGGATGGCGAAGAGGGAGGAGGAGGAGGGGAGGGGACGGTTGCAGGGAGGGAAGGAGGAAGCTCAGCTAGGCACTTCCCGAGGAGGAAGCGGCGCCCAGATTTTCCCCAGGTGTGGCCCCAGGTATAAAGGGCACCACAGGCCAGCCGCCGCCAGGTCAACCACCATTGATGTGCTGGAGCCGGGAGCCCAGAGCCCAGCCCCTGCTGTGATGGTAAGACGCTCCTCTCCCCGTATCCCCACCTGCACAGGGCTGCCTGGTCCCGAAGGGCTGGTGGTTCACTGACCCCCCTGGCTGAGGCTGTGGAGGGTAGGGTCCAGGAAACCCATCAGATCTTGGGGTCAAAGGGAGCCAGGATCCTGGATCCTGGGTTCGCTGGTGAGCTTGGGCTGAGAGGCTGGCCCCTCCGGACCTCCTGTTCCCTCAGCTGTAGAGGGAGGCTACACCTCCCCCACCCCATCCTTTCACCGGGAGCAGAGCCGTGGATGGCAGTGGAGGGCCCCGTCCCTGACCACCCCTGACCACCCGCTGCCTGTTCCACCAGCTTCTCCCTGGCCTCCTGCTTCTGCTCTGGCTTCCTGCCATCCTGGCTCGCCACAGCCCCTCTCTCCAGGTGGGGGCCCACAGCCACCCCCACAGCCCTGGGACCCTGCGCTGCTACTCCGCCGAGGAGCTGCCTCTGGGCCACGCCCCCCCACACCTGCTGGCTCGAGCTGCCAAGTGGGAGCAGGCGTTGCCAGTGGCCCTGGTGTCCAGCCTGGAGGCTGTAGGCCGCAGAAGGAGGCGAGCAGGGGCCCCGGCCGGGACTCAGTGCCCTGTGCTGCAGCTGGGAGAGGTGCTGGAAGCTGACGTCCACCAGCGCTCCATCTCGCCCTGGAGATACCGGTGAGGGTGGGCTCCCGGGGCCTGGGCACTCTCCCCATGCCCTCCTATGAGGGCAAGGGTGAGGCTCCGTGTGAGCCAGCCCTCGCCCCATGACTCAATCGCAGCCAGACCTGGGACATCAGGGTCCCCTGGGTTATTTGGGGGCCCCTATCTGAGTCTCACCTGAGGGGTGAGACAGGGACAGGTGGGGAGAGAGCTTCCATGCTCGGGGAGGCCATGGGGCACATGCACACCCGCACTCACTGGGCACCAGCTGTGTGCCACGTGCTCTCAGCGCCCCACACCGCAGGCCCTGGGCCCTGAGTGCATATGGCTTTGGGGAGGGGCATGGGCAGGGAGGGAGGCGCCCTCCAGGCTCTCTGACACCCCGCTTGTCCCCGCAGCGTGGACACAGATGAGAGCCGCTACCCACAGAAGCTGGCTTTCGCCGAGTGCCTGTGCCGGGGCTGTATCAGCACCAAGACGGGCCGCGAGACGGCCGCACTCAACTCGGTGCCGCTGGTCCAGAGCCTCCTGGTGCTACGCCGCCGGCCCTGCTCCCAGGACGCCACGGGGGCGCCCATGCCTGGGGCCTTCACCTTCCATGCCGAGTTCATCCGCGTGCCCGTGGGCTGCACCTGCGTCCTGCCCAGGTCGGCCCGGTGACTGCCGCGTGGCTCTTGAACTGGCCTCCAGGGAGGCCCTCCTATTTATGTGTATTTATTGGTTATTTATGTGCCCCTTGGGTCTTGGGCAGGTACGAGGCTCCAGGAAGGGCTGGCTCCAGGAAAGGCTGGGGTGGGGAGTGGGGCGGGGGCCTGCGCCGGGCAGCCCCCACTTCGAAAGACACAGTTTACCCTTTTACAGAAACAGCCAGGCTAGAAGGAACATTTTCACTGTTCTAGGACTTGTTAAAACACCTACAGAAAAGGGAAACTGTTCTGATGGCTGCCTCCACCTCCAGGCCCCTGAGTGCCCCTCACCCCAGCCCCTTGGGAGGAAAAAGTACCCCTGTGTTTCTAAAGCAGCTTTTTATTTTCCACATGAATCTATGTTGTTTACTTGATAAACTGACACAGACCTGGATGACCCAGAGGGCAGTGGGTGAAGCCCATCTCTCACTTTCACCCCCGCCAGGCCCTCTATACCCATCTGGGGCCCAAGGGGCAGTCACTGACCACTCCCCGCCAGGGGCAGCCACTAGTGTGGTGTGTCCTAGAAAGATCTGCATGAACCCAGGTGCACCCAGGGCGGGGTAGGTTTCAACAGAAGAGCCCAAGTGTGCCCTGATGGATGAGCAGTGGCTCCTGGGCCTGGCGATGGGCCACATTCCCAAAGCCCAGCCCTCTATTCACAGACATGGCTGTGGTCCCTGGGGACCACCTCCCCGCCCCACAGACAGGTGTCCTCAGGGTAACTTCAGGGCAAGTGGTCAACTCAGGGGGGACACGTCTTTAACCTGGCTGAGTCATGTTCCCCCAGCCCCAATAGGGACCCAGAAAACTCTAGACACCCCACCTAGGGCTTCTGTCCACTGTAGGTGAGCTGCCAGAGATGGGCAGCCAGGCTTACCAGCTCAGGTGCCCCGTCAGCTACCGAGGAACTGCCCGCCCGCTCATGGCAGGATATCCTGGATCATAGCATGTTCCTGGCAGTCTAGAGGCTGAGTGAACAGCCTCAGAGTCCTGGCTCAGTCACGATCCCCCCTTTAGAGTCTCCATCTCCCTGCTGCCTGTGATGCCCCTCAGCTCCGAGGGCTGACACTCGGCTGCAGGGCTGCAGGATGGTTGTCTGCACCCCCCTGCCGTTTTCACCCGATGATTGACACCTACTGTGTGTAAGGCCCAGGAAGGCGGGTGGGTCTCAGAGAAGGCTTCCTGGAGGAGGTGACTGTCTTGAGCCTGGAAGGCGTCTTCAGTCAGCACTTACGCCCTGAGTTTCGGCCACGTGCCCAGCACTGGGAACGGAGCAGTGACAAAACGCTCAGCCCCCTGCCTGCCCTGCAGGTGACTCATGGCCACAGGACCCATGGCAAAGTGCTTGGCCTGTTGGTGGTGAACACATCAGGAAGAGAGAGGCTGCAGTGGAGGCCACCTGAGGACGACCCGGCTGGCCACCCAGGGCCCCGTGCTCCAGGCAGAGGGAGCAGCCCATGCAGAAGCTGTGTCTGGGAGGTCAGGGTGGCTGGAGGCCAGCAGGCAGGGTGATAGGGTCCAGAGCAGTGGGGCTGGGGGTAGGGTGGGGTCTGCCCTGTGTTCCTGTGAGTCTCTGGGCTCTGAGCCAGGCACTAGGCAGGCCCAGGTAGTGCTGGGAGTGGCCAGGGGGCAGAGAACGGTGAATCCGCTGGATTTATGCTGAAGACAGAGTGTTGGTTGATGGGCAGGGTGCCCTCCGGGCCAGAGATCCCAGGGACCCTGGTTCTGAAACTGTGAGAGCAGGAAGCCAGTGACTGAAGGATTTTCCCAGACTTTGGGGGACTGGGTATCCAGGATGGAAGGGCTTCCCAGGCTGGGTGTGAGCTGATGAGCTTTGGGGCCCCTGCCAGGGCTTGTATGGTGTGTGTGTGGTGTGTTGGGGGAGTAAGCAGGGGACATGCGTGGTGTGTGTGTTACGGAACCAAATTTGGGTCTCTTGTCTGTTGATTACCCCCTACCCTCCCTCACTGTCCTTAAAAACCTTTCTCTGAAAGCCGAGGGGGCTGGGGGTCTTCTGAACGTGAGCCTCTTGGCCTCCTGGCTCAGCACCTGCAATAACGCTGCCCTTTCCTTCACCACGACCCAAGTCAGTAGGTTGGCTTTGCTGCACGGGGGTAAGGGGACCTGCATTTGGTTTGGTAACAGTTTTGGCGACCCAGAATGGGCGGAAGTTCTTGTGCGGGCATCTTGCCTGTGGCACATCGACCCCGGGGTGGCCTGAGGGGTGCTCCACCAGGTAAGCCCTGGCAGATGGGGGATCTGGGAGGACACAGGCCCTTCCCCCAGACCTGAGACGTTCATTTCCGGAGCAGAAACACAAACACAGGGAATTCCAGGTACATGATTCATGGAACAGGTGGGGCACAGAGACCCCAGCCCTGCTGTCAAGGAACTCCAAAGAGGCTGCAGGAAAGGGGGCACCCCTGGCTGGGCGCCACACACCCCCACCCACCCACTGGCCTGCCTACAGGAGGAAAGACCTTCAAAGCTTCAGCGGGCCAGAATAGCTTGAGGTTCTGGTCACACAACCTCGTCGTTCACCGGCATGGGGTTTTCCTGGCCACCCGTGGGGACCCCCGCCGCCTCCTCACTTGGCTTCTTGCGAGCCTCAACTGGGGGCCGGGGTGGAGGGTTGCTGGGCGGCTGCTTGATGGTGCCCCCAATCTGCGGCCGCTCCTTGGGCTTAGGCTCGATGGGGCTCCACTGCTCCCCACGGATGGCAGCCTGCAGGACACACGGGCTGGGCATGGGTCCTCCTGGGCCGCCCCCCACCCAGTCCCTGCGCCCCCCATCCCCCACTAGGGTCCAGGATAAGACTGAGCTCAGCAAGATCTGAGGGCCTGTAGCTCAGTGAGGTTACGTGCCAGGGCTGAGGCTACATGGTCAGAACCCAGCTGTCTCACCAGCCAGGAGACACCTCAACTCGAGAGGGGGACAGTGGAACCCTGGGGCTTCTGAATGACCCCTGGAGGCCACTGCCAGGTGCACAGCCCAAGACCAGGCTTCCTCCCAGGGACTGAGGGCTGGGAGCAGGACAGGAGCCCAGGCCTAAGGGGCATGATGCTGAACCGAGGCCAGCAGCTCTGGGTGGGGGTGAGAGGTGGGCTGGCAGGCACAGTGTGGGAGGCCAGGGGCCCAGGTATGTCGAGGGGGGAGACTGCAGCCCAGAGAACTTGCGGAAATGCAGAGTCCTGGGCCTGCCCCACGGCCACAGGCCAAGTGGACCTAGAAACGTGTATCTCTAACTTTGTATTACATAAGAGTTGATTTTTTTAAAAAAATGATGGCATATACTTTATGAAGCATAAGAATGAAAAGAGGTTCTATAATCACACCTAAGTTAAAGACAAGAACACTCTCTCCCAGAAGCTAAAGCTAGAAAGTTAAAGGAAGAAAATGCAGGAAAATACAGCAGACAGGCAGTGGGGGGAAAAAAGCACAAACCATAAAATAGAAAAACAGTTTAGACGACAAACTGTGTTCTGCTCAGTGAAGAATCCATGAGTAAAGGTGGATCCCTAACAGAGAGGAAGTATCCTCAAAAGCTAATGCACATGCGCGATCCCTGAAAACTAACAAGAAGACAAAACCCCAACATAAAAATGGGGGAAAGATCTAAACAATCGGCACAGAAAGACAGCTGTGACATACGAGGGGGGCGCCCGAGGTTGGAATTAGTAGAGCAATTAAGTCAAAACTGACTCTGGGAGGCTGGAGGCTGTGGCTGGGTTGGAACCCATGGCTTAGTGAGCTGATAGCCGGCAGGCAGCATGTGAACAGTGGGCATTCAGCAACCTGTGCCTGGCAGGGATCCTCGTCCCTCCCAACTCCACGGTCGTACCTCCCCGACCCCTCCTCCCCACCTCCCAGCCTCCCCACCCTGCTATAAAGATGGCCTTAAGGGGCCTTTTGCATAACCTGGACTCCAGGCAAACCCAGCCCCGCACGGCTTGTGGCACCACCCAGACATGAGTCCCAGGCAAGAGCTCCTGGAAGCACCCTGAACTGGATAGAAAACTTTGAGCAATGGATCCCACTCCAAGCAGGGCCCTGCAGGCCAGCCACGTCCCCTCTCCGAGCTTTTGCCACTTGTCTGTAAAGTGGGGGGCCCCCCTCCCCTGTCGAGACTCTGTGGCATGGGTTACAGGAGGATGTAGGGGAGTGGCTAGCATGTTAGATGGGCCACACACGGAGGCCACAGTGTCTCTGTCCCCACAACATAAGCCAGGACACGGGCTCAGCTTGCAGGACCAGCCATAAGGCTGAGGCTGACTGCAAGGATTCTACCCACCAGCAGATAGATGCCGCTTGCGATGGCCAAGCAGGCTGTCCCCAGGATGGTGGCGAGCAGGAAGCCAGCAGGTACCGCTAGCCTGGAGTAAGGGTGAAGGGCAGTCAAAGGGGACAGGGGAAACAGAGGACAGTCAGAGGAGGTCCACAGCTCCCCCGCCCCCAGCATAGGTCAGACAGCACAGGATCTCAGGACCCTGAATGGAGGGGAGGCCCAGTGCTGCACGGCTGGACTTTTAACTTCACCCCTAGCTGTTCTCTGCCTGGTCTGCACCTTCCTGAGTCTTTGGACAGGGCTCTTGGCCCCTGGCCACCCCCTGGGAAGAGGTCTCTCCAGCAGACTCACAGGGGGCAGCTGAGCCATCAACCCCAGGGCACCAATTATCTGAGTTAAGCTATCAGGCTGGGGTGAAGTGTTAATGACAGATACAGGTTTGGGGAACCCCTGGCAGAGCCTGGGACCTGGGCTTTTGTTTGGAACAGGTTCTGGGCTGGGAGGGGCCTGATTGACCCCAGCAGTCCTCTGCCGGTGGCGCTGAGGGGTCCCAAGTGGGCGCAGGCTCACCCGAGGTGCAGGAAGGCCCGGATGTAGTAGTTTCTGGTGAGGGGCCCAAACAGCTTCACCACTCTGGTCAGATACTTCTGTCCACTAGGCAGGAAGGGGAGACAGATCACGTCACCCTCCACCCACCCCAGCCTCTCAGACCACCCGGTGCTTCGTCCTGGGGAGGGGAGGGGGGGTCTCAGGCTCAGTGGCAGGGCAGACCCTGAGTGGGCTGGTGCTAGAGCCTCGGAGAGACAGGAGTGACAGGCTCCTCGTAGTGACAGCTGGTGGGGGTAGGAAACTTACCACCTCTCCATGGTGGAGCCCTTGCTCCTCTTCCCTCGGGGGTACTCCAGCAGGCAGACCAATACGCCCGCTGCTCTGAAGCGCAGGTTAAGGAACAGCCCAGATCAAGCCTGAGAGGCCCCAGGGAGTCGGCTCTTTTGATGAGAGAACAGAGAGTGTGGCCACTGCCTGAGGTCCACAGGATTCCAACAGGGCAGCCTCCCTCCCTCATGCCTGCCTTGGTGTCTGGAGGGCTTGTAACAGCTGGACTAGCCGGGACAAGTAGGGCTCGGTGGACAGGACAGGCCAGCTGGGAAGGGTGACTGATAGAAGGGAATACGGAGGGACCATGAGCATTCTTGGGCCTCAGTGTCAGCCCTCAGGTGCTGCAGACACCTCCCTCCCTTGCCAGGGCCCAGGCCCCCAGGCTCTGTCACCTCCCTGCTCGGAGCCCCTCCTGCCTTCCAGGGGCAGCAGCCTTTCTGGCCCCGACCCCGACCTGGGTCTGCAGCAAGAGGATACATGGAGTAGGCGCCCAGGTACCACTGGGTGAACTGACCAGCTGTGGCCACGATGCCCCCCGTGATAAGGACTGTGGGCAGAGGAGAAGGAAGTTAGTAGGTGCTGTACCCCATCCCTGCAGGGGGTCTGGCCCCTTCCCCAGGGCCCCTCCCCAAGGGGGCAACCAGTCCACTGCAGAGCTGCCCTATCCACCCCAGTGTTAGCCCAGGAAGGGGAGCCAGGCGGGGGAGACCTTGGTAGATGATGGGAGTGGCTATAGGCATGGGCATTGGGATCCTTCCCCAAGAGGAGGATTTGAGGCAGGGAGGGGGCTAAGGAGCTGCTGAGAGGGAGGCAGGGCTTGGCTCCAGCCTGGACACAGCCCCGAGGCCTGTGAGCCGTGGCTCCCTGAGCGTTTGCTCAATGCCTTTAAGGACCACGCTGTTGGTGGTTGACTTTGTACCAGCTGCATGGACCCTCTATCCTGGCCTCGGGTGTGTGGGCTGATCCTGTCTGTGTGCTTCGTGTGATGTCGGGTCTGGGTGGGCCTGGTCTCTCCGGCCCTGTGTGCACCTGATCACAGCCCACCTGCCGTGAGTGTGTGCATCGCCCCCGTTCCTCCCCAGTGATTGTCTCCTACGGCGGTAGCTTCAGTGTACCGCTCAGGGGCGTGATGCACACTCACACTTGTCACTCCATCACGGCCACCCATCCTCAGGGTTCCAGTCACTTACTGAGGTATCACTATGACATAAAGTGCACAGACTTTTAACACGTGTGACCCCCACCATGTGACCTCCACCCATATCAAGATTCTCCCCCACCCCAGGTTTTCTGAGGGCTCTTCTTTTGCTGGCAGAAGGTTGGTCCAGGCCCTTTCTGGGGTGGTTTGCACAGAGCTCCGGCTCCCTGTTTGTCTCATCAGGTAGTTTCCCACAATTTATTTATGCATTCTCCTGCCTTTGGGACATGTCAGTTGCTTCCAATGTTGGGCTTTTATGAATCAGCTGATAGAGTTAAATTCTTCACCCTTTAAGCAATCTGATAGTGAATTTGACACATTTTATTGACTGTGATTGCAGATAACTTACTTTATCTTACTTGGGTTTCCTCTTGAACAGCTTTTCTTGTTGCTTCTCCTGCCTTCTACTGACTTGATCAAATTGTAATTTTAAAATTCCTCTTCCTGAACTACTTGTGGACTTTAGAAGGTTTATCTTTAATCTCACCCCAAATTAGCCACAATTATTAATTATTTACAGTCAGTGTCTTCACAGTGGCATAGCCATCTTCCCTCTGGATCCAGCTTAGCCCTCGCTGGAGCACACTCTTCAGCACTTCTTTCTAATGACCTGAACTTCTTCGTTGGTGGGAAGAGTGGGAGAGGGCAGCCCCTACCCCTTGTGTAGCACAGGCCTGAGTTTCTATCGGTCTTGTCTTCCTTGTGACTTTCTTCGTCCAGGCTGTGGTGGCAGATAACACAACTCCTTGGAGGGGACGATCATTCGGTCTGTTTCTTGCTCAGGCAGCCTTTGCCGGTCTGGCCTCAGAGTCCCACGAGGTAAAAGCTCTGACCTCCCACCCCTCCCTTCAGCCCCTGAACCCTGGCCTCCTTCTGCTGGTGTCAGGTTCACACTTGCTGTGCTGGAGGAGGGAAGAGCCATTGCGCCTGCGTTCAGGCAGTGGCTCGTCCACTCGACCTGGGCATGTAATTTCCTTGGCCTGGGCCTGCGTCATTAGCTGGAGCCTCAGCTCCCAGAGGGGCCTGGGGTCTCTTGATGCGGACAGACACTTCAGATCATGGTGAATGAGGTGGGTGGCGTGGCTGTCGGGCTGGGAGCTCTGGAAACACTTCTCTGAGCAGGTGGATGTGGGCAGAGAGGTGAAGTGGGGGGAGCCAGCCCTGTGGCAAACACCAGGGTGGTGCACCCCCGAGGCCAGAGGGGCAGGGGCAGAGTGATGGGAGATAGAGGGACTGTTATCTGATTAGATGGGATTCTCTACAACATGAAGGGCCGGTGGGCTGAGATGCTCATGGGGTCTGTAGTTGGTATTGAGTCCGGAGTTAGCAAGAGGAGGAATTTAGAGCCAGCTTGTGGGGCCTGTGGTTGGTACTGAGTCAGGAGTTAGCAAGAGGAGGAATTTAGAGCCAGAAGGTTGTGAAGGAAGACAAGCAGTAGTCATTGCAGTGGTGATGGGGAGGAGTAGACAGTAGCGGGAGAAGACAGCTCTGGGCAGAAGCAAGGAGAGCCATGTACTGACCCACTGGGTTCTCCGCCATCTAGAAGCCAGAAGGGAGCTGCCCTGCCTGGTACCCCCATTTGCCCACCCCTCAAATGTGACCTTAAAGTGCTCCCTCCCCACCTCCAGCCTAGCTTCGCAGGCTCCTTTCTTCAGGTGGAGGCCTCAGGGTGGGTCCCAGGTGAGACCTGGTGTCTGAGACCCTCCTCATCACTTTATCCCCGGATCCTCCCGCCCGCCCACTCCCACTCGGGGCGGGGCCTTCCTGGGAGGGGCGGAGCCACGGGCGGCTTACTCAAGCCTCAAGCCCCACCCTCTCATGAGAAGTTGAGTCCAAGTGCGTACAGCACTGTCTACAACCGCGGTTGAGCACAGGGAAGCAGAGGGGACGGCGGCCTTCCTACCCAGAAGCAGGCCCTGGGAGGTGGGTGGGAGGGGTCACATGGGTCGTCTCCAGCTGCCTTGTGCAATGCCCTTCTGAGCAGACTCAGGGTTGCGCCCCAGGAGACAGAGAGGTCACCCAGTTCCATGGACCAAGCCTCTGGCCAGGAGGCAGGAGGAGCCCACCTCCGCAGCCCAGGAGCCTTAGGGGAGGGAGCTTCCACCCCAGGGCAGGAGGGTCACTCCGGGCAGGGATGGGTCATGCTGGATTTTCCCAGCCCTACTGGGCGGTGTATTCTCCGGAAACCACGGGGGCAAGCGCTTCTTCCCCAGACTGAACTTCCTCTTTTGTGTGTGTGTGGGAGGGGTGGGGGGTGGGGATGAGGGCAGAGGATGGCGGTGTGCGTGTGCACGGGGTGCAGGGGCAGGAGGGCCCCGAATCCCCCTCCCCAGCCCCAAGGCTCCTCTTGGCGCTGCAGCCTCCTCCCAACAGAGGCCCCCAGCCCCCTTCCCGCCGGCGCTGTAGGTCGCCCACTGGAGCCTCCGGGCCCAGGGCCCGGGGCCCCACCCCAGGCTCCAGCCGGATGTCTGTGGCTCCTTAGGACCCCTCCTCCCACCTCTTCTCCAGCCTGCCCTTTCCCCTTTACTTCTCGCAGCCTGGGGTCTCCAGGCCTCTACTTCCCCAGCCCCAGCGCCCCCCTGCACTGCCGCGGCGCCCCGCCCCCAGGCTCAGCAACCCCCGCCCCAAGTGCAAGCGCCCCCTACTCACTCAGCCCGGACGCCAGCGCCTGCTCGTTAGCCCACATGGCCCACTCGATCTGCCCCATGGCGGCAGATCGGCTCGAACGCGGATCGGACTCTTCAGACCCCGCAGCCCCAGAGCTCAGCAAGCCTCCCGCCCCGCCCAAGTTCCCCAAGTTCCGGCGCCGCCCCACCCCGCCGCTGGCTCCGCCCCAACCCGGTTCCCCAGGTGACAGGCCGGCGGCAGGTTGGGGTCTTAGGAGCCTTGCCCCCACTCTCTCCACGGGACCTCAGGTCTTCCTCCCTTGCAGGCCCAGCCCGCCCGGCCTCGGTGGACTCCTGGAGGGGAAGCGGGGCTTCAGGCCAGCCCCTAAGCCTCGTGGGGAGCCTCCTGGGAGGCCCGCCGCATCAAGCCCTGGGCTAGTGCAGGTGTGGTGGCCTTGGCCCCACTGGTAACCCTGGACTAACTTGCAGGGGAGGGCGGGGGAGTGTGGGAAGCTAATGGGAAAACCCAGAATGTAGCAGTGCTGGACCCTGTCCTTTGTCACCTCCCTCCTTGGACTCCCTTTTAGGGGCAAGGTCAGAGGGCTCAGAAGCCCTCCCCCTACTTCCCCCAGCTGGGTTAGGACAATGGAGAAGAATGGAACTCACTTGGAAGGGGGACGTGGCCTGAGCTTAAAGCCAAACCCGAACCATTTCCCCAGCCTGTCAGCCTTAGTGACCACGTCCACCCAGCACTGTGTGGCTGTGGCCTGTGCTGAGCATCCCCCCAGTGGTGGGGAGGCCCCAGCCCCGCCCCCCACAATGCCCGCCCAGTCCCCTGGGTGAGGGCTGAAGGAAGCACACCAGGCCAGGTGGAGTCCTTGAACTGCCTTTACTCTGGCCTTGGCACTGCTCCCCTGTCCTGCAGACACAACACTGCACCCGCTCAGGAGCCTGGGCTCAGAGTTGAGGGAGCACTTCATGGAGCTGTCCTGAGGTCATCCCCTGCACGGTGACCCGGCTTCCAGCTCTGAGGGGTACCCTGATATGCCATCACCTCCTGTGGCAGTGGGGTGCCCATGAGTCCAGGGCCTGAGAGCCCTTCATGATCGATGCACCAGCAGCTCCCTGCCGGCTCAGTCCCCTGGTCTTGGATCAGGGTCCAGGTCCCCATTTCAGCAAGCGCTGGGTGCAGGTCAGGGAAAGGTTGAGGCACTTGGGGGGGCTGCCCCTGATCATCTGGGTGGCTGCAGGCGTCATTCCATTGCCCAACTCAGCCACAGTACATGCCCTGGCCCAGAGCAGGCAGTCACCCACAAATCCCAACAAGCGTGGCCTGTTGACCACCACACCCAGCTCCCAATCCCAGCAAAGCGGCCCCTTCTCCCAGCGGTGGCTGGGCCCCATCGAAGCGGTGGTCAGGCAGCTGGCTTTGGCAGACCGTCAGGACCCAGGAGATGAGCACCAGGGTCGTCCAGGACCCGAGGCCCGGGTCCCACCTGTGGGGTTAAGAATCATCATCAGGGAGGGACAGGGCGCACCTGCCCTTCCAGGAAATGCAGGCAGGCCAGACACCCTGGTGATGCGGGCCCAGGGCCCAGTCCTCAGGGAGAGGCTCAGTGCCTCTGGGCAGACGTGGAGTGGATAGAAAGTCCAGAGCGGTCGGCAGAGGCCAAGGCCTGGAGAGCATAGGCCACAGGTCTGGGTGTCAGATGGGACCCTGACTTGCTCTGGAGGGTACACCACAGTCCAGCCCCACCCCTGTATACCACAGGCATCCATCAGTCCTTAAATATTCTCCGTGAGTGACTGAGGAGAACACTAGGTGCTGTGAAACCAAGGAGCAGGGTCACAGCTACCTCACTGGCCCTCCTGTGGATGCCCTGGGGCGAGCCTGCAGGGCGCATGCAGTGTGCAGCCAGGACTCACCTGGGTGGCAATGATGTATCTGATGCTGCCGGGGACAGAGTCCATGCCCAGTGCAGCTTTAAGCTCATCTGAGAGCAGGATGGGCTCCACGGGCAGCCCCTTCAGAAACCTGGGGGAAGAAGGCAGGGCTGGACTGCAGTCCAAGGATGGCAGAGGTGGGGCGTGTGCAGCACAGGCAGATGCAGGACTGCTGGGAGCCGTGACTGCCAGCGGGGTCAGGGCCTTTGGGGCTGATGAACAAGGGTGCTCAGCCTGTTCTTAATGCCACTGGGCTGCACACCTAGAGGTGGTTAAATGGAGGGTACAGGCACACCCGGAGTGAGAAAGCCAGGGCCTGGCTGTCTCTGAGGGGAGGGCTTCAGGAGACCTCCACGAGGCTATAGTGCTGCCCCTCGCCCTGGCCCACCATGTTGCCGTGCCCTGTGGGGACACAGCTTAAGAAACGGCCTCAGTTCAAGCTTAATTCTACAAACCACCCCCGTGGTAACCAGGGCAATGAGTCCAGAGCCCCCATGTCCTCAATCGTGGGGCCAATCCCACACAGTGTGGGAGCAGTACTCAGCTCCACCTACCAGAAGCCTCACTGCCTCCTTAGGGTGACAGATAAAAAGAACCTACTCACGCTTCTCACATCCCTAGTGGGTCAAATGTCCCCACAATGAGAACAGGGCCCCTTAAACAGCTGGGAGGGAGAAATCCAGATGCCCTTGTCATCACAGGAGCCGCCAGAGACAGGCATGTGCCCCTGGGGCTGGGCCAAGTGGATGAACATCCACAGCCACATGGGCACGCATGTGGGGACACTGCCTGTGGTCCTCATGGTTGCTGCCTGCCACAGCCTCCTGGATGGGGGCCTGCAACTCACTTTTCTCCATTCGACTCAGGGGGGAAGCTGTGCCTCACGGCAGCCACAAACTCAGCCACGGTGTCGTCCAGGGTGAAGACCACAGCATTGGGACCCGCATCAAAAGTGTACGCCACCTGGAACCGGGCAGTCAGATGGGCTCAGACCAGCTTCCAGGACCCACAGGCCACCCACTCAGGATGGGGAGTGGAGTTTTTCCAACATGGGGGCCGTGCTACCAATGAGAGAGAGATGGAGATGCAGCCCCCAGCAAAGCAGGCTCCGGGAAGCCCGCCTGGGGCGCCCAGCCCCGCACCTGCCTTGGTCTGCCCATGGTGAGCGTTGAAGCGGTGCACCAGCTGGATGATGCGCCGGGATGTGTCACTGAGGTAGGAGATGGGCGGGAAGGTGTCTAGGCAGGTGGCATGGAACTGGTTGCTGTCCTTCATGGTCAGCTGGCCAAAGGCCTGGAAGTCGCGCTCCCTGATGCAGCGGGTCATCTCGGCCATGCGCGCTGGCACCAGTGCCTCTGCCCGGAACTGCAAGGCAGATGGCCAGCCCGTGAGCTGCGTGGAGCCGCGGAACCTGGGTTCTGAGCACCCCTGAGGAGCCGCCCGCCCAGCCGCCCACTGGCCTCACCTTGAGCAGGGCACTGGTCTCCACGCTGGTCTGCATGCCTGCCGTGCTGCCCATTGGCTTCCTCTCGGCGCTCACCTGCAGCGAGGGAGGGAGGCTTTCACTGTGCCTGCAGCCCAGGGAGCCTGGGAAGGCCCTCTCGACCCCAGCTAGGCCCCCCACTCACCACAAGGATCAGGACTCGGAGCTCCGGCCAGTGTGACTCGGGGGCCACCTGACGGGCGACGCTGTCCTTCCCATCAGGGCGCTCCCCCATCTGCCACTCCACGAAGCCACCGTACAGGCTGCGGCAGGCGCTGCCTGAGCCCCTGCGGGCCACTTCCGACAGATCGCTGTCCACCCCATAGACCCGGGCCAGGGCGTACGCTGCAGGTGGAGGTGGGGGAGGCTCAGATAGGCTGGGGATGAGGGGTGGTCTGTGTTCAGTGCCAGAGAAGGGGGGCACCTGGGGAATGGAGCCTTGGCCCTCAGCTCCATGGCTGGCAATCAGCAACCACGTGCTCACAGGCTCACCCTCCACAGAGGGCTCTCAGGGTACATGAGCTGCTGGGAGGAGGAGCTCCCTGGGGACCAGGAGGCCTGGGGCTGCTGGCAGTGCTGGGCGTAGGCCAGGACTTCTTAAGGGCATGATGCCGGGATGTGGCCCTAGGGGGTCCACAAGGCAAGCTGTCTGCCCTGGTTCACTGGTCTCAGGGCTACATGGAGGACGTGACCCAACCACCCACTTCTGTGGTGACCAGCTTTGCCCCCAGCTTAGGGGTAGGGGGCCCTGCTAGAGAGTGAGCCACAGGAGGGCAGGGCAGAGCAGGGCTTCTGAAGAAGCAAGATGGGCTCCTAACAGGCCGTCTGACAGCCTGGAGCCGGCCACGGCCCTGGGGTTCTGCTACGTAAGCCAAGAAATCACCCCCACTTAGTTTAAGCCAGTTTGAGGGGGATTTTGTCNAGTGAGCCACAGGAGGGCAGGGCAGAGCAGGGCTTCTGAAGAAGCAAGATGGGCTCCTAACAGGCCGTCTGACAGCCTGGAGCCGGCCACGGCCCTGGGGTTCTGCTACGTAAGCCAAGAAATCACCCCCACTTAGTTTAAGCCAGTTTGAGGGGGATTTTGTCATGTGCTGGGTCCTCCCCTCAGAGCCCCCAGAATATCTCAGCGTTCAGAGGTGCAACATGGCTGAGGCCATGGCCTGGCGTGCAGGGCAAACACTCGAGGGACCTGTCCCAGGGAACCCACCTAGGCAGGCATAGCCTGCAGCAGAGGAGGCCAGGCCTGCAGCCGTGGGGAAGTTGTTCTCCGAGGCCACGTGCACCTTGTAGCTGAGGCTGAGAGGCAGTGGGTCCTCATGGCCGTCGCTCCTCCGCTTGCGGGCCAGGCGGCGGACTGCGGGGAAGGGAGACGACGTCTGGGTCAGCAACAGGGGGACTGGCTTCTGCCTGAGCTCCTTACACAGACCTCTCCCTTCTCGGGAGATCCCAGGCCCAGATCTGGCCAGGCTGACAAGCATCGGCGGCCCCTGAGGTGTGAGGTGGGGAGAGGGCAGGTGATAGCAATGCCTTTTATGTGCTCACACCCGCCCAGCGCAAGGAAGAGGAGCAGGGGTAGGGGCAGGCTTGTCCTAACCCCAGCATCCCCAAGGACCCTACTCACTCTCCCTCAGGCAGGCCTGGAGGCGAGGCTGCCCCACATCCTCCTCCTGGCCATTCAGCCAAATCCGGTCCTCTGTGAAGTCCCTGCTGATGGCGGCTGTCGTGGTGGTTTTTAACTGGGAAAGAAAGTGCAGGGCACCTCAGTGGTGGGTAGCAGACAAGCTCCCCTTTCTGTGGGGCCTTTCCTCCCCTGGTCCCTCTTGGTCGCCCACTCAGGGCAGTGGCCTTGCTAGAGAACAGGGACGTGGAGGTGGAGGCCAAGGCAGGCCGGGCTTGAGTGGTGGGGATGCCCCATGGGTGTCCATTACACAGGGCAGGGCCCACACGCCCATCTCCCAGCAGAGAATGCAGGGCAGGGACCTCCTAGGAGGGCTCAGCATGTATGTGCCCGTGTGCTGAGCACACCTCGTAGTGGGCGATGGGACGGATGGCGTTCGTTGGCTGGAGATGTACTGCTACCATCTATAAATAGGGGTTTTGTAAATATTTTTTTGATGTATATCATTAACCCATGCTCACCTGATCCTGGTGCAATGTGACGCTCAGAGAGGAGTTGATGGGCAGGATCAGCTCCTCATCTCGCTTCCCCCCTGGAACAGACAGCCCACCGCAAAGCCAGTCAGTGTCCCAGCCCAGTCTACCAGCACCCTGTTGCTCTTGCCCACCAGTGCCCCACCCCTCCCCACTGCCACCGCCACCCCAAAGATCCCCAAGTTGCCTGGATCTTGCTCATTCACTGCACAATCTAAGTCCTCCTCCTGGTGTGCCCTGCCTTCAGGAATCCCTCATCAATTGCTCCCCACTTCACTTCGCTCCTGAGAGCAGAACAGGAGGCCAGTCCATCCCCTTGCTTCACTGCTTCTGTTTTGTTTTTCACTCATTCAGCAAGTAGTCTTGGAGTGCCTGCGGGTGCTGAGTGCCCTGATTTAAGTCTCTTCTCTTTCCCTCCCAAACAGAAGAAGCCCCATTTACTGAAAATTTATTAAATCTCCCTGCTTATACCCCTGGAGACACTCTGGAATTACCCCCACTTCTGCTGAGCTCTTCCACTCTTGCATATCACAGCAAATATGGAAAACCTTCCAGAAAGCCCAAAATTTCAGATCCACTGTTAGGCACAGGTGGGGACGAAAGGGTCCCCACTTTCGTCTTTGGGGTGGCAGACAGTTACAGGACATGAGGAGAATGAATCCTGGTGGGTAACCCAGGAGAACCCAGAACGATCCCCCATAAATATGCCCAGTTGCTTGCTGACAAAAGTGCAAAAGCAGTTCCTTGGAGGAGGTGTGCGGCTTCTTCTGAAAATGCCTCTGAGTGACTAGATATCCATGGCCCAACACAGCCACGCCTCAGTCTCATGTCTTGAACAAAAGTACTCAAAATAGATCAGACTTCAATTTAAAATGTAAAAGCCTAAAACTTTTAGGAAAAAACATAGTTAACACACCTCAGGACGAAGGGCTAGAATCAAGACATCTCTGACTTGCTACCAAGGATAGAGAAGATGACACGTTGGCCCCCACCACTGTCTAACAACTTCAACCCTTTGAAAGGCTCTGTTAGGAGGATGAAAAGAGAAGCTACATGGTGGGAGAAAATATTTGCAAATCTTGTATGTAGCAAGGATCATTATCTAAAATACAAAATGAACTGTCAAAACTCAATGGTAAAAAAGCAGAGAGTTCAGTTAGAATGTGGATGAAAGTGCTGAAGAGAGATTTCACCTAAGACTCACGGAGAGGAAATGAGCACACAGAATGCTGTTCAACATCACCGAAGAGCAGAAGAAACAAGCTAAAGCCATAGTGCGATNTGAACTGTCAAAACTCAATGGTAAAAAAGCAGAGAGTTCAGTTAGAATGTGGATGAAAGTGCTGAAGAGAGATTTCACCTAAGACTCACGGAGAGGAAATGAGCACACAGAATGCTGTTCAACATCACCGAAGAGCAGAAGAAACAAGCTAAAGCCATAGTGCGATGTCACCATCAGAATGGCTAAAATAACAGCTGGTGACAATGCATGCCAGAAAGCTGGGTCACCCATATGCTTATATGTGATTGGCAGGAATGAAAAATGGTACAACCAAATAGGAAATTTTGTTTCTTTAAAAAACCAAACATGCAACCACTCTATGGCCTAGCAAGTGTGCTCCCCGGGCATTTATCCAGAAGAATGAAAATTTACATTGACACAAAAACCTGTACACAAAAGTTTACAGCAGCTTTTCCCATAATTGATCCAAACTGGAAACAGCCCAGTTGCCTTGCAAAGGCATACTGCCAAACAAATTGTGGCCCCTCCCCTCTGGGGACTCCAAGATTCACGCGGGTGACTCTCCAGAAACTAGTGAGGGAGAGGAGCCAATCCCGGGAGCATTCTTGAGACCTGAACAAGACAGACACCGAGAGCAGGTGGAGGTGGCAGGGTGGGCGTGGCCGTGGGAATCAAGCCCCACAGGGGCCGGCATCCTGTATGAAACACGTCCCCAGGTCTTCTGGCTGCACGTGGTGCTCAGCTCCGCGATCGCACCGCGGGAGGGTCCCCACATCTGCACGCGGACCCACAGTCACGTCCATTCGAGGGCCCAGCCCACCTGCCGCTGTCCGGGGATCCGGTCCACCGCCCAAACAAGCCCCTCCCAGCCTCAGTTTCCCTGTCCACAGGGGCCCCACATCCTGCGCCTCACGAGCCCACCACTCACAGTATTTGACGACCGCAATGTTGACGGGCGCGGTGCAAGTCACCACCACGATCGGCTTCTCTGAGGCCATGGCCGAAGAACAGAGCGACCCCAACCCACGGCCGCCGGCCTTCCAGACCCGCGCCGCAGCGGGACCGGCGATTGGTCTTCAACGCCCCACCTGCTCGCGTGTCGCCCAATTAAAGGCGGGCCTGGCCCATGCTCCACCTCTCAGCCAATGAATGGCATCGGAAGATAGGCTGGCGACCCTGAGCCCGCCCGCGCTGGCTAGAAAACGCGCGCCGATTCTGCGCAGGCGCAGGAATTGGTTCGCCTCCGCCCCCTCGNGGGACACTGCCTGTGGTCCTCATGGTTGCTGCCTGCCACAGCCTCCTGGATGGGGGCCTGCAACTCACTTTTCTCCATTCGACTCAGGGGGGAAGCTGTGCCTCACGGCAGCCACAAACTCAGCCACGGTGTCGTCCAGGGTGAAGACCACAGCATTGGGACCCGCATCAAAAGTGTACGCCACCTGGAACCGGGCAGTCAGATGGGCTCAGACCAGCTTCCAGGACCCACAGGCCACCCACTCAGGATGGGGAGTGGAGTTTTTCCAACATGGGGGCCGTGCTACCAATGAGAGAGAGATGGAGATGCAGCCCCCAGCAAAGCAGGCTCCGGGAAGCCCGCCTGGGGCGCCCAGCCCCGCACCTGCCTTGGTCTGCCCATGGTGAGCGTTGAAGCGGTGCACCAGCTGGATGATGCGCCGGGATGTGTCACTGAGGTAGGAGATGGGCGGGAAGGTGTCTAGGCAGGTGGCATGGAACTGGTTGCTGTCCTTCATGGTCAGCTGGCCAAAGGCCTGGAAGTCGCGCTCCCTGATGCAGCGGGTCATCTCGGCCATGCGCGCTGGCACCAGTGCCTCTGCCCGGAACTGCAAGGCAGATGGCCAGCCCGTGAGCTGCGTGGAGCCGCGGAACCTGGGTTCTGAGCACCCCTGAGGAGCCGCCCGCCCAGCCGCCCACTGGCCTCACCTTGAGCAGGGCACTGGTCTCCACGCTGGTCTGCATGCCTGCCGTGCTGCCCATTGGCTTCCTCTCGGCGCTCACCTGCAGCGAGGGAGGGAGGCTTTCACTGTGCCTGCAGCCCAGGGAGCCTGGGAAGGCCCTCTCGACCCCAGCTAGGCCCCCCACTCACCACAAGGATCAGGACTCGGAGCTCCGGCCAGTGTGACTCGGGGGCCACCTGACGGGCGACGCTGTCCTTCCCATCAGGGCGCTCCCCCATCTGCCACTCCACGAAGCCACCGTACAGGCTGCGGCAGGCGCTGCCTGAGCCCCTGCGGGCCACTTCCGACAGATCGCTGTCCACCCCATAGACCCGGGCCAGGGCGTACGCTGCAGGTGGAGGTGGGGGAGGCTCAGATAGGCTGGGGATGAGGGGTGGTCTGTGTTCAGTGCCAGAGAAGGGGGGCACCTGGGGAATGGAGCCTTGGCCCTCAGCTCCATGGCTGGCAATCAGCAACCACGTGCTCACAGGCTCACCCTCCACAGAGGGCTCTCAGGGTACATGAGCTGCTGGGAGGAGGAGCTCCCTGGGGACCAGGAGGCCTGGGGCTGCTGGCAGTGCTGGGCGTAGGCCAGGACTTCTTAAGGGCATGATGCCGGGATGTGGCCCTAGGGGGTCCACAAGGCAAGCTGTCTGCCCTGGTTCACTGGTCTCAGGGCTACATGGAGGACGTGACCCAACCACCCACTTCTGTGGTGACCAGCTTTGCCCCCAGCTTAGGGGTAGGGGGCCCTGCTAGAGAGTGAGCCACAGGAGGGCAGGGCAGAGCAGGGCTTCTGAAGAAGCAAGATGGGCTCCTAACAGGCCGTCTGACAGCCTGGAGCCGGCCACGGCCCTGGGGTTCTGCTACGTAAGCCAAGAAATCACCCCCACTTAGTTTAAGCCAGTTTGAGGGGGATTTTGTCATGTGCTGGGTCCTCCCCTCAGAGCCCCCAGAATATCTCAGCGTTCAGAGGTGCAACATGGCTGAGGCCATGGCCTGGCGTGCAGGGCAAACACTCGAGGGACCTGTCCCAGGGAACCCACCTAGGCAGGCATAGCCTGCAGCAGAGGAGGCCAGGCCTGCAGCCGTGGGGAAGTTGTTCTCCGAGGCCACGTGCACCTTGTAGCTGAGGCTGAGAGGCAGTGGGTCCTCATGGCCGTCGCTCCTCCGCTTGCGGGCCAGGCGGCGGACTGCGGGGAAGGGAGACGACGTCTGGGTCAGCAACAGGGGGACTGGCTTCTGCCTGAGCTCCTTACACAGACCTCTCCCTTCTCGGGAGATCCCAGGCCCAGATCTGGCCAGGCTGACAAGCATCGGCGGCCCCTGAGGTGTGAGGTGGGGAGAGGGCAGGTGATAGCAATGCCTTTTATGTGCTCACACCCGCCCAGCGCAAGGAAGAGGAGCAGGGGTAGGGGCAGGCTTGTCCTAACCCCAGCATCCCCAAGGACCCTACTCACTCTCCCTCAGGCAGGCCTGGAGGCGAGGCTGCCCCACATCCTCCTCCTGGCCATTCAGCCAAATCCGGTCCTCTGTGAAGTCCCTGCTGATGGCGGCTGTCGTGGTGGTTTTTAACTGGGAAAGAAAGTGCAGGGCACCTCAGTGGTGGGTAGCAGACAAGCTCCCCTTTCTGTGGGGCCTTTCCTCCCCTGGTCCCTCTTGGTCGCCCACTCAGGGCAGTGGCCTTGCTAGAGAACAGGGACGTGGAGGTGGAGGCCAAGGCAGGCCGGGCTTGAGTGGTGGGGATGCCCCATGGGTGTCCATTACACAGGGCAGGGCCCACACGCCCATCTCCCAGCAGAGAATGCAGGGCAGGGACCTCCTAGGAGGGCTCAGCATGTATGTGCCCGTGTGCTGAGCACACCTCGTAGTGGGCGATGGGACGGATGGCGTTCGTTGGCTGGAGATGTACTGCTACCATCTATAAATAGGGGTTTTGTAAATATTTTTTTGATGTATATCATTAACCCATGCTCACCTGATCCTGGTGCAATGTGACGCTCAGAGAGGAGTTGATGGGCAGGATCAGCTCCTCATCTCGCTTCCCCCCTGGAACAGACAGCCCACCGCAAAGCCAGTCAGTGTCCCAGCCCAGTCTACCAGCACCCTGTTGCTCTTGCCCACCAGTGCCCCACCCCTCCCCACTGCCACCGCCACCCCAAAGATCCCCAAGTTGCCTGGATCTTGCTCATTCACTGCACAATCTAAGTCCTCCTCCTGGTGTGCCCTGCCTTCAGGAATCCCTCATCAATTGCTCCCCACTTCACTTCGCTCCTGAGAGCAGAACAGGAGGCCAGTCCATCCCCTTGCTTCACTGCTTCTGTTTTGTTTTTCACTCATTCAGCAAGTAGTCTTGGAGTGCCTGCGGGTGCTGAGTGCCCTGATTTAAGTCTCTTCTCTTTCCCTCCCAAACAGAAGAAGCCCCATTTACTGAAAATTTATTAAATCTCCCTGCTTATACCCCTGGAGACACTCTGGAATTACCCCCACTTCTGCTGAGCTCTTCCACTCTTGCATATCACAGCAAATATGGAAAACCTTCCAGAAAGCCCAAAATTTCAGATCCACTGTTAGGCACAGGTGGGGACGAAAGGGTCCCCACTTTCGTCTTTGGGGTGGCAGACAGTTACAGGACATGAGGAGAATGAATCCTGGTGGGTAACCCAGGAGAACCCAGAACGATCCCCCATAAATATGCCCAGTTGCTTGCTGACAAAAGTGCAAAAGCAGTTCCTTGGAGGAGGTGTGCGGCTTCTTCTGAAAATGCCTCTGAGTGACTAGATATCCATGGCCCAACACAGCCACGCCTCAGTCTCATGTCTTGAACAAAAGTACTCAAAATAGATCAGACTTCAATTTAAAATGTAAAAGCCTAAAACTTTTAGGAAAAAACATAGTTAACACACCTCAGGACGAAGGGCTAGAATCAAGACATCTCTGACTTGCTACCAAGGATAGAGAAGATGACACGTTGGCCCCCACCACTGTCTAACAACTTCAACCCTTTGAAAGGCTCTGTTAGGAGGATGAAAAGAGAAGCTACATGGTGGGAGAAAATATTTGCAAATCTTGTATGTAGCAAGGATCATTATCTAAAATACAAAATGAACTGTCAAAACTCAATGGTAAAAAAGCAGAGAGTTCAGTTAGAATGTGGATGAAAGTGCTGAAGAGAGATTTCACCTAAGACTCACGGAGAGGAAATGAGCACACAGAATGCTGTTCAACATCACCGAAGAGCAGAAGAAACAAGCTAAAGCCATAGTGCGATGTCACCATCAGAATGGCTAAAATAACAGCTGGTGACAATGCATGCCAGAAAGCTGGGTCACCCATATGCTTATATGTGATTGGCAGGAATGAAAAATGGTACAACCAAATAGGAAATTTTGTTTCTTTAAAAAACCAAACATGCAACCACTCTATGGCCTAGCAAGTGTGCTCCCCGGGCATTTATCCAGAAGAATGAAAATTTACATTGACACAAAAACCTGTACACAAAAGTTTACAGCAGCTTTTCCCATAATTGATCCAAACTGGAAACAGCCCAGTTGCCTTGCAAAGGCATACTGCCAAACAAATTGTGGCCCCTCCCCTCTGGGGACTCCAAGATTCACGCGGGTGACTCTCCAGAAACTAGTGAGGGAGAGGAGCCAATCCCGGGAGCATTCTTGAGACCTGAACAAGACAGACACCGAGAGCAGGTGGAGGTGGCAGGGTGGGCGTGGCCGTGGGAATCAAGCCCCACAGGGGCCGGCATCCTGTATGAAACACGTCCCCAGGTCTTCTGGCTGCACGTGGTGCTCAGCTCCGCGATCGCACCGCGGGAGGGTCCCCACATCTGCACGCGGACCCACAGTCACGTCCATTCGAGGGCCCAGCCCACCTGCCGCTGTCCGGGGATCCGGTCCACCGCCCAAACAAGCCCCTCCCAGCCTCAGTTTCCCTGTCCACAGGGGCCCCACATCCTGCGCCTCACGAGCCCACCACTCACAGTATTTGACGACCGCAATGTTGACGGGCGCGGTGCAAGTCACCACCACGATCGGCTTCTCTGAGGCCATGGCCGAAGAACAGAGCGACCCCAACCCACGGCCGCCGGCCTTCCAGACCCGCGCCGCAGCGGGACCGGCGATTGGTCTTCAACGCCCCACCTGCTCGCGTGTCGCCCAATTAAAGGCGGGCCTGGCCCATGCTCCACCTCTCAGCCAATGAATGGCATCGGAAGATAGGCTGGCGACCCTGAGCCCGCCCGCGCTGGCTAGAAAACGCGCGCCGATTCTGCGCAGGCGCAGGAATTGGTTCGCCTCCGCCCCCTCGCCCCTCACACTCAGGCGAAGACCGCGCAGGCGTGAGCTCCGCGCAGGCGCCTGGCGGTGCAGTTCCCCAACCTGTGCCGAGGGTTCCAGGTGAATACTCTGCGTGAATGCCGCGCTCTGCGCCGTAAGACACGCACTCCGCCGCCTGAGGTCTCCCACGCCTCGCCGCCCTGGTTTCCCTCACTCAGCCGCCCGAAATTCCCCTCACCCGCACGCCCGGGGTTCCCACAGACTCCCCACCCCCTCACCAACCAGTTCCTGGGTGAGGGGCTGCTAAGGGAGGAACTTCTTCGGAATAGGTACTTTCCAGCCCTACCCCCCTCTTTTAAAGCTCCATACCAGCCGGGGTTCTCTTTTCAGGGTTAAAGTTCAGTCGCTCAGTCGTGTCCGACTCTTTGCGACCCCATGGACTGCAGCACGCCAGGCTTCAGTGGGTTGCCACATTTATAATGACTCTTATTGGTGTAAAACGTATATTTTAACCACTTTGAAGCTTGCAATTCTGTGGCATTAAATACCTTCACATTGTTGGGCAACCATCACCACTCTCCAACTCTAGAACTTTTTCATTTTCCTAAGGTCAAATTCTATTCCTTACACAATAACTCCCAGTTTCCCCCTTCTGTTTGTAAAAATTTATTTTTGGCTTTAAAATGATTCCGTTTTCAGTGCAGATAGGAGCGCAGACCCCGGGTTCTGTTCCTACAGGTATCAGCAAATAGCTTTCTTCTGATTAGGTGTTTTTTAGAGACCATCCTGAAGATGTCCATTTGCCATAACTTGTCCAACTGGCCCCCTGTTGGTTGACAATGAAGTTGTTACCAGTCTTGGGACACAAGCAGCTTTCTTGCGGAAGTGTTGAATCCTTTTTTAGGATAAATCCCTGAAATTGGAATTGCTGGGCCTAGCAGGATGTACCTTAGGTAAAGTTGATAGCTCTTAGCAAGTTCCCTCTGGAAGTTTCATTGATCCCAGCCACCTGAGTAAGGGATCTGGAACCTTCCCCAGCACAGCAGCTCCCCATCCACCTGACCTGTGAAAAATGGTATCTCATTGTTTTCAGTTGTGTTTCTGATGGTTGTTACATTTTTCCTGGAGTCACTGTTTTGTTTCATGCAGAGCCATTAAAACTTCCTTTGAAGAGCTGTTGGTGCATTTCTCTGGACAGTGGTCACAGTGTATTCTCTGAATTGTAGTAGCAAGGTCGCCTATGAGTATCAGTGATTTGTACAGTGTGTGGCAGTGATGAAGGGACATCTCACAGGTTCATGATGCCATCTGTTTTGCACCAAGTACTGTGCCAGGTGTCCCACTCTGGGGGACTTCATTTTACTGTTTATAATTTAAGTATTGACTATAGAGTGAAATGTGTCACCCCACACATATGTTGAAACCTAACCCCCGGTATGATGGCGTTAGGAGGGGGCCTCTGGGAGTGATGAGGTTATGGGGGTGGGGCCCTCATAAAAGATCCTATAGAGCTCCTCACCCTTTCTCCAGGTGAGGGGATCATCATGATCCAGGAAGGGGCTCTCATCAGACACCAAGCCTACCAGCACCTTGATCTCTTACTTCCAGCTTCCAAACTGTGAGAATTCAGGGGTGGTTGTTTAAGGCCCAAGTCTGTGGTATTGTTTGTTACAGCATCTTGAACAAACTAAGACAAAGACAGTATTATATGTACTTGATTTAAAGAGAGAATTACCAGACACTCTTCTGTGCTCATCCCCAGGTTCGGCAGCCACTTTATTTTTTAACTTATTTTGGCTGCACTGGGTCTTCATTACTGGGCATGGGCTTTCTCTAGTTGCGGCGAGCAGGGGCCACTCTTGGTCATGGTATGCAGGCTTCTTATTTTGGTGGCTTCTCCTGTTGCGGAGCACAGGCCTAGTTGCCCCGTGGTGGGACCTTCCCAGGCCAGGGATGGAAGGGAAACTGTGTCCCCTGCACTGGACTGCCAGGGGAGTCCAAAGGCAGCCACTTTTACATCTGTTATTTTCCTCCCTGTTACTTTTCTTTTTTAATTAATTGACTGTTTTGGCTGCACTGGGTCTTCATTGCTGTATGTTCTCTAGTTGCATCTGGCGAGGGCTACTCTCTAGTTGCGGTGCACGGGCTTCTCGTTGCGGTGGCTTCTCTTGCGAAGCATGGGCCCTAGAGTGCCAGCTCAGTAGTTGTGGCACATGGGCTTAGTTGCCCCGTGGCATGTGGGATCTTCTTGGACCAGCTATTGAACGTGCATCTCCTGCATTGACAGACAGATTCTCAACCACAGGGAAGCCCCTTCCTCCATGTTTCTAAACAGCCTACTTGTTTCCCTCTTTCTTTTTCTCCTTCCTTTATTATCATTTTCGATGGCATCTTTTGATTGTCACCAAGCAGAAATGAGGAATTGTTTTCTATCCCCACCACAATCCATCCTCCCCAATACAGGTAGTGTTCTCAGTGTTATGATCATGTGAACTATGCTCACAGTTGAACACATGGGTATAAGTGCCCGACTGTGCATTTGTGTAGTGGGGAACCTTGAACAAACAAGACCCCTGAGAGGGCTGGGCATAGACCCCAGGCTGACACCATCAGCCCCTGCCCTTCCAAACAGTCAGCCTTCAAGCATGTAGAAGATAAACTCATCACAGGACCTCTGTTTCTGGGGTTTTTGTAAACTAGATGTGGGTTAATGCCTGTTCTGCCATAGTGGGAGTGATAAACCAAAGGACCGAAGCTTTTACAGATGGTCACGTGTTCTGATTTGCCCCATTAAAATGTGTTTCATGGAGATGTGGTAGGTGCCTTGACACCTCAGGGAGTCAGCCTGAAGTGTCAAAGCTGCAGGACAAGAACAGAGCCTGGAGCGTTTCTCACAGTCTTCTTCAGATTTCTGTCTTATTTCAAAGCATTTTTTAAATGTAAAATATGTAACATAAAATTTACCTTTTCCTTAAAAAAAAAAAAAAAAAATTGGTTGCGCTGGGTCTTGGTTGCAACATGTGGGATCTAGTTCCCTGACCAGGGATTGAACCCAACTCCCTCGCCTTGAAAGCACAGAGTCTTACCCCTGGACTCACCAGGGAAGTCCTTAACCATTTTCAAGTGTGCAGTTCAGTGGCAGTAAGTGTAGTGACATCGATGTGCAGTCATCCCCAGGTCCATCTCCAGAACTTTTTCCTCTTCCCAAACTGAGACTCTATGCTCAGTAAACACTGAGTGTGAATCTCCTCCTCCAGCCTCTGGCAGCTACTCTTTTACTCTCTGTGTCTGAATTTGTCTGCACCAGGGACCCATGTAAGTGGAATCCTGTGTCTGGCTTATTTCACTGCGCATAATGTCCTCAAGGTTCATCCATGTTGTAGCAGATGCCAGAATTTCCCTGCTTTTTAAGGCTGAGTAACATTCCATTGTATGGATGGACCACATGTTGCTTATCCACTCCTTTGTTGTGGATATTTGTGTTGGTTCCACCTCTTGGCTGTTGGCGAGTAACACTGCTGTGAACGTGGGTGTCCACTGTCTCTTATTAAAGTTCCTCTTATTTGGTTCTTTGGGGTACACACCCAGAGGTAGAGTTTCTGAGTCATGCGGCAGTTCTGTGTTTAATTTTCTGAGGAACCTCCAGTTTTTTTCCACGCTGCTGCACCTCCCCACCAAAGTCCCCAACTTCCATTTCCTGTGTCCTCACTGACACTTATTCTTTCCTTTTCTTCCTTTTTTGCGCAGACTCCCTAACGGCCGTGAGGTGTGAAGTTGTGTCTCTTTGTGGTTTTGATGTGCTTTCCCAGATTTCCTTTCATTTGCAGTGATTTCTCAGTGTTGCTAAGAGAGCGCATGGTATGGTGTTGCTCAAACATTAGTGTGAGTACCAGTCACCCAGGGAGCGTGTTGAAATGCTGATTCTGAGTCAGGAGATCTGGAAGACTGCCTGTGTAGCCAGTGTCCCGGGTACTGAGGGCAGAAGCTTGCTAGTCAAGGACCACACCATGAGTAACAAAGAGCCCAGGACACACAGGGGCTCTGCAGTCAGACCAACCCGGCATGCACATAACTTTCCAGGCCACGGAGAAGTGTTTCCTACAGCAGAGCAATGCTCCCTCCAGGGACTTAATGGACAGGAGGTGACCTGAGAAGATGATGTGTCGAGTTTTCTTTATTTCCCTTTCCTTTCAATTCAGTCCACCCTGGAGACCCTCAGCAGCAAGGCTTTTTTTGGAATCTGAAACACCACAGAGCAAGGAAGAGAGAGAAAAGGAGGGAGTCTTCTGGGAGATTACTGTGGGGGCGGGGGTAATCTGACACAGAAGAGGTGGCGGTATGGAAGTGCAGGCAGACTCCACCCTGCGGTAACACAGGTGATGCCCACAGCATGGGCTGCGGTGAGTGTGTGAGAGGAGTCGGCAGTGGGGGCTGAGGTGGCTGGGGCACCAAGGAGTGACGCAAGCGGGGCGGTGTGCCAGCAGAAGGTGGGAGGGACGTTCTGGCGGTGGAGGCAGCAGGGAGCAGACTGAACAGGAGCACGCCATCCCTCCAGGAGGAAGTCCATCTCTTCCTCAGGCTGAGCTGGGAGCCAGCAGGCGGCCAAACCCTCCTGTGCACTGGTTGGGAGCACCTGTTCAGAGTGAGAAGGGCCCAGAGCCCCAGACTTCACCCCCCACCTCATTTCTTGTTGTCCTTTTCATCATCTCCTGAACTCCTCAGGACTTAGTATCTTGGCCTTGGAGATTAAGGCCTTGAATTTTGTGATCTCTAAAGACCCAGGACTTGTACTCTGCACCTGCACAGCAAGCAGGTCTCCATGGGTTGTGACAGAAACATGGAGGCATGACACTCATAGAATATTTTCTGGCCACAAAATCTTTTGATTTTTTTGGTACTTTTTTTTAACAGAATTTTTTAAAATTTCCATTGTAACCATTTTTAAGTGTACAGTTCAGAGTTTTTAGGAGTATTCACGTTGTGGTATGGCCATCACTTCCATCTGCTTCCAGAACTCCCTCACCTTCTCAAGCTGAGACTCTCTTCCCATTAAACCCCTCCCTCCCCCCACCCCTCCTTCCCCAGCC
>SJYA01002361.1:640472-686000 GCA_006410615.1 Neotragus moschatus
CCTCCCCCCACCCCTCCTTCCCCAGCCCCCCACAGCCACCATCTACTTGCTGTCTCTGTCACTGTGACTCCTTTAGGTCCCTGTATCCTTGGAATTGTACAGCACATGCCTTTTTGTGTCTGGTTTATGTCACTGAGCATCATGTCCTTGGGGGACACCCCCATGTGGTTTGTGTCACTATTTCTTCCCTTTTTATTGCTAAGGAGTGTCCCTTTGTACGGATGGACCATGCTTTATTCATCCACCTGCTGACCACTGTGAATAATGCTGCTGTGTCTTCTGCTTTTTTTGGACACATCCATCCTCAGCTCATGGGCTGTCCAGAAGTAGGTGGGAAGGGCTGGGTCTGGCTTCTGGGCCATGGTTCACTGACCCTGCTTGCAAACATAATCGTCCCCGATCACGTTCTGTGCTCAGCTTTGGGTCTTTCTGTGAGTCCCTGGGGACATTCCTATCCAGAGGAAAGGCTCTGGGTGGAGTGGCCCAGAGCCGAGGGCTGACCGTGTCAAAAGGGGCTCCCGCTGTGCTCACAGTACTGCAGGCCGCTTCCCTGCGTCCCCTTTAGCCCCACGCCCGCTGTAAGCATACCACAGTCACCTGCCTCAGGATCGTTTCAAGCTCTCCTATGGACCCATCACCCTCTTTAATTACAAAGTGTTCCTGTGAGTTAGGACTTCCCTGTAGCTCAAACGGTAAAGAATCTGCCTGCGATGCAGGAAACCAGGGTTGGATCCCTGGATCAGGAAAATCCTCCGGAGAAGAGAATGGCAGTCCACTCTGGTGTTCTTGCCTGGAGTATTCCATGGACAGAGAAGCCTAGTGGGCTACAGTTCATGGGGCTGAAAAGAGATATGACTGAGCGACTAACACACACACACACACACACACACACAGAGACCCATCACTCTGACCTCCCTCTCCCCTTTTTCCTCTGCCCAAACACACACACACACACACACACGGACCCATCACTCTGACCTCCCCCTCCCTTTTTCCTCTGCCTCTCTGTCTTGTTTCCCAAACTCTGGTCAGCTTCCTTCCGGCCTGCTTCCATCTGCAAGCCCTTCCTCCTCCCCCGGCCAGGCACGAGGGTCCCTTCCCCATGGCTTCCAGAGCTTGCGTCCCTGCACACCCTTCCAGCCCCTTCTGACCATTTCACCCCACGCCGTGGCCCTGGGTTAAAAACAGTATCTGCCATTCTGATCTAGTGCCTTGTTTCTGATGTCCAAGTAAAAGGAAATTCAAAATTGCTTACTGAGCAGCAGTGTGGTTTAGGAGCCAGGACCCTGGAGCTGGAAATCCCAGCTCTGCCACAGGCCCGCTGTGTGACTCCAGGCAAGCTGCCTCAGGCTCTCTGTGCCAGCATCCTCCCTTATAGGGGACAAAAACATGAGAGAGGTCATGTCAGTGCCCTGCCACGTGCATCTACAGTAACTGCTGGTCACTCTTCATCCCCAAAGGGGCTCTCAGGTAAGTGCAGTTGCATTTCAGAAAAACTGTTCATTTGGTTAAATCAGGAGTAAGTTACATGGAGTCCATCACTTCCAGCTCTCCCAAGCAAGAGCTCCAGACATGGCATCACGTACTGTATGCACAAGGTGGGGAGGCCTGGGCAGCCGGGATAGGCAGCTGGTATCTGCCCACACTCCTGCCTCCCTGCCCAAGCCACTGACTGTGGAAACTATTTCCCTCATCAAGGGACACGTGCACCCAGCTCACCTGCTTGCAGACACCTGCATGTGTGATCCAGCACCCCAGCCGCCCCTGTAAATAGATCTGGGGCTTGATTCCTGTGGCCTGGATAACCCAGGAGACTGCTTTGCAGGCCTCCTGGGGCTAATGATGGTTATTCCATTTGTGCTTAAGAGAACAGACCCCTCTCCAAGGCTGGGAAAAGCCCTGATAGCTGGATTAAAAGGGGAGGAGAGTCCGGTTACGTCAAGGTTGCCTTGTTCCATTTATTCCCTTCTTCTCTTGATGGTTGTCAGGTGTCTGTCCAGGATCTGGTAGAAGTCAGGCATGGATATGTAGGCTGCCACTGCACGGCAGAGGTCATGGAGGAGAGTGGCTTCATACGTGCTGCCGAGGATGTCGGGCTTGAACTCGAGGCTGCAGGACAGACAGACAGCCTGTCTGAGGTTGGAGCAGCGCTGGGTGAGCGGGTGGTGGAGCTGCACCGGCATGCAGGGTGGAGGCTGGATGGAAGATGGACCTGGGGGCTAGGAAGATTCTTCTGCTGTCAGCCTGAGAAATTGTGAGAATGTGGACTGTGGTGAAGGCTATGAGGGTCGAGGTGAAGATGCTGGTCTGAGAAAGGCTTGGGAGGTGGAACTGGGTGACTGTGGGGTCAGGAAGGTGAATACAGGGGTGAGGAAGTCACATGGCCTCAGAGTTGTTCCCAGAGTCAGTGAATAAAGCAGAAAGCATCTAGGCAGAGTCACCCCCATGTGACCAGCCAGTATCTCCCCTGGAGCGATGGGCCGACCGCCCAGCTCCTCCCCGGGCTGCCCACCTGCTGCTCCAGCCCCAAGAGCTCACGTTCACATGCCAGGGTCACACGAGGGACAGGGGTTCCCACGCTGTGCGTCTCAGGGACTCTCACACCCTCACAGACGATTGAGGACCCCAAAGAGTGTGTGGGGGGGGCTCCTATTTATTTTTACCTGCTTCAAAAGTCAAATATGCTGTTTCTTAAAGATTTTGTTCATTAAGTTTATTAAAAATAATCATAACCCATCGTACCTTAACATTTTGTGAACAATAGCTATTTTCTGAGACAAAGCTGTAGTGAGGAAAGTGGAAGTGTTTGGCGTGTTTGCACGTCTTCGCATTTGGCCCCATGAACATCCTCCTTGTAGCACTTTGCCTGATGGGTGGGCTGCACTGTAACAGCTTTTAGACAACACAGCTCTGGTTGGAAAGGACGAGATCTCCTCCGAGTACACCTGATCCTGGCGCTGGGCAGTGAGCTTCCCGTGCTCTGCTGGTCTGTCTGCTGCTTTGTCTTTGGTGAAGGCAGGGCTTTGTGGCATCTACATTGGTCATTTGGAAAATACTGCTTCACTGACTACGCAGAGCTTCCAAATGCCAACGAGTTTCATTTTATAGTATCAGAAACTCTCATCCAAAAAGTCTTTAAACTTGGGAGACTGCCAAGCTTTTAGGGAAGACAGCTGTTTCCAAAATTGCCATTTTTTTTCTCGAAAGCACAAATGCCTGTCATTGGCAAGTGTAGTTCTTCACTCAGAAGCTCAGAGGGACCAGGACTCGGGGACAGAAGATGTCCTGAAGGTGATTTGCTTTGTGTGGGTAGGTGGTGGTGAACTGTGGTGCCCTGGTGTGTGTGGAGCCTCTGGCAATGTGGCCCCCCAGCTTCTGCACTGTCCACGGGTATGGTGACTGTAACCAGCCTCCCCCAGTGCAGCCCCTGGTCTGCTAACCACCTGAAGAACTGCTGGTGTAGGAGTGTGGGTTAGGTTCTACAAGAGAAGGAGGTAGATGACCCCTGAGGTGACCAGAACTGAACAGCCAGCTGGCTGGCCGTGCTTCCCCAATGCCCAGCAGGGTCACCTGACTGTCCTCAGTCTTGGGCTCTTACTGACTGGTCCCAAGCCACTACATCTCAGAGGCTGCCCTGCAGCCCTCACAGAAGAGCCCCTGGGCTCCGTGACCCACCTTCCTGCAGCCTCCTATTTCTGAAGCGCAGATGTGACTGTGTCCTGGGCCCTAGGCCTGTTCCCAAGGGGAGGACAAGTGGCAGGTGTTGGAGCTGCAAGCAACAACCGAAGTGATTCTGCATCTTCCTGAGCATAGTTACAGGCCATCCTTATGCGGGCCAGAAGAGCCGCCCTGAGGGGCGGAGGCATGGGAGGGGTCAGCCTGGCGAGAGCGGGCTGTGAAACCCAGTCGGAGGCTCTAACTGACCCATGGGAGGACTGTTGTCTATTTCACATTATACCCAAGGATGGACCCTGGTGGGAGCCCCCTCCACTCTTGCCCTCCGCCCTCCTGTCCTCCAGCTCTGCCCAGAGCTCTGTGGGCACCTGGGGATGGATGNCCCTTGGTCCAAAGAAGCCCAAGGTCCAGTTTCCTCTGGCATGTCCCCAGGTCCCTTCTGACAGCCATCATCAAACCAGCCACCCAGGGCCTGTTCACTCCCTGACGTGTCCCTTGGGGTCTGTGTGTGCAGAGCCAGGGGCAGTGTGGTCCTGTCACACGGGACACAGGAAGGGGGTCAGCAGGTCCGGTGGCTCAAGGCTGAGAGCGGCAGCCTCTGCCACTTGCCGTGTAACTTCACTCTGGGAGCGGGACCGAGGTGCCTAACTCTGTCCCTTGGCCGGGACCAGCCCTCTTGCAGAGAGGAACAGGCATCCCCTCCTAGTGTCAAGGACTCAACCCATCTTTGCCAGACTCAGGCTTCCTTCCCGGTTCCTGAACGCCACCCTGCAGGGTCCGGCGCAGACGACTCAGACACACTGCCAAGAAGCTGGGCCAGCCCAGCAGGTGACTGCTCATGACAAGGAAGTGGGGTCTCAGTGTCTGAGTCAGTTTGGGAAGCTGTGTGTCTGGGTGGGGATCAAAGATGGGCTGTTCACTGGTTTAAGAGTGCTGCAGCCTCAGGAGGCTGCGTGCAGGAGGGAGGCTGGACACTGAGTGATGGGCTTGGGCCGCAGGCATGGGGCTACAGTGAAGCTATGTCTGTGGTGGTCAGTAGGGATGCTGCAGGCGCAGCGTGGACTGTCCTCTGAGTTAGGCTTTGAGGAGATAAACGCCCACCACAGACAGGCGGCCTTGGGTGCTCTCTCACACCCTCACCCCATCCCTCGTCTGCGCTGAACTGTCCCCGCATCCTTCCAAGGGAATGTGGCCTGCTCACCTGGGGCTGCCAGCCCAGAAGGACCGCACAGCTCAAGGCCCTTGCCCCTCGGTTTCCCCTACTCTGGCCAGAAGCCCAGATCATCCAGGTGCCCTGCAGCTGCAGCAGCCTGTCAGAGCTCAGCCTCCTCCGCAGACCTGTGGGACTGGGTGAGCCTCAGAAGCCAGTGCATCGGGAGTGTGGGCTCTTTATTGCCCCAAATCCACCCGCCTCAGGGCCTCCTGCTGCTCCCTCCTCGGGACAGCCTAGTGAGGAGGAGGCAGGGGGATGCATGTCATGAGTGTGCACCTGTGCACACGTAACATGAGACAGCTTGGCCCACCGCCAGGCAGGTGGAGGTGAGCCTTGAGGTAGCTCTGCCCCTGAGTGGCCCCCAGGGATGTGCTTGGCCCAGGTGAACCTGTCAGTCAGGAGCAGAGGGCACCCAGGGCACCCAGCCTCATCAGCCTTGCTGGGGGGTTGCCTGTACCGGCTGAGCACGGAGGTTCTCGTCAGGATGAGCGTCTTCTCTGGAGAGAAGCCCCTCACCTGGGCAGGGGAAGGCACTGGGCTCCTTGAGGACACCCCTCCCCTCTCAGGGGGCGCAGCAGCCAGCCTCCTCATGCCGCGCCAGGAGCGCCATGCGGGAGAAGGTCTTGGCGCAGCGCTTACACCGGTACTTCTTGGTGTCCGAGTGTGTCTGTAGGTGGGCCCGCAGGTTGGAGCGGTCGGCAAAGGCCCTGCTGCAGTGAGGGCAGGTGTAGGGCTTCTCACCTAGGGGAGCAGAGGGGACACCGGTGAAGGACCCGCTTGCAGCAGTCAGAATACTGAGGGGGCAGCCTCCGCCTTGTGAGTGAATAACCTGTGCCCCATCCAGAGGCTTGCTCAGCCCCCCGACAGGGATTCCAATGCCTTCCTCCCCGTCGCCCCCTCCCTCCAGATAACTGATGGGGGGTCCTCTCCACGCCGGCCCTCGGCCGAGGGGTCACGTGCCCAGTAAAGACCTCAGCAGCTAAAACACAGACTTTGGCAAGATGGCTCTTCTGCTGGAGCTCCCCGGAGCCCCTGCCACCAGCCCTGGACGGGAGAGGCGCTGCGAGCCTTCTGGCAGCTGTGCCCACCCCCACCTCCTCCCAAGCCGTGAGGGTGGCTGTGCACGGGCAGTGTGCAGGCCCTGGAGCGCGCCTGTGTCCTCCAGGCCGCCTCCAGTTAGGGCGAGCGGGGATTTGGACAGAGTCCTTCCGCTGGGACCTTCTGTTAGGCCGATCCAACAGGTGTAAAAAGAAGGTCAGATAGAGTCCTCTGTTCAGCTCTGCCTGTGTGGAGAGTCCTGCGGGGCCCAGAGCATCACGTTCCCGCTGCCCGGCCCTTGTGTTCCCAGACCAGGGCGCTGACCCCTGACAGTGTGATGGGGCACCCGGAGGGGGACATCCTCAGTGAGTGGTCAGAGAAAACCAGATGGATTTCCAGCATGAAGAGAGGCTCCTATGAAACCCTCCTTCCCATCCCTCACTCAGTACAACTCACAGGGCTGTGACCGAGGGTAGGGGAGGGTTCAGTTATGGAAAGTGTGTGTTGTAAGGCCCGGAGCTGCCTCTCCGTGCCTGTCTCTCAATCACTGAGTGCTTCACAAAGCCCAGGACTCGAGATGAAGAGTCCCCAAGGGCAGGGCAAGGCTGGGCCCTTGCACTGTTTGTGGGCTGTTTAGTTTATAATCAACAGAGTGAAGACGCGGCTCTGTGCCCTACATTCCCCTCCCATCTGCCCCTCTTCTGCAGCACTTGGCACTCTGCAGCCACCCTCTCACCCAACGATGGGTTTGCTCCAGAGTAACTTCCAGTCCCCGTCTCTGTCCCTCAGACAGACTGTGTGACCCCCTGGGGTCCTCCCGCCCAAGCCAGGCCCTTCTGGCTCCTGTCCTTTCCTTTTCCAGAATCTGGAAAGGTCATGGAATGTGAGAAGTCAGGCCCTGCAGACTCCCTGTGCATCCCACCAGGTATGTGAGTTGATACTGGAGACAGGAATGTCCCCAAAAGGATGCCTGTGTGTCCTAAACCCAGTACCTGTGAGTCCGGGGGTGTGGGCCTTCACCGCAGCCTCAGGACACCAGGAAGTAGAAGCACTGTGTGCGCATCTGCCCTCTTGCTCATGAAACCACCCCTCTCCCCCGCACCTCCCGCTTTGAGAGCCAGGCCTCGCCCCGCCCCCTGCTGGCTTCACCTGTGTGGGTCCTGAGGTGGCCCTGGAGCAGCCAGGGCCTGGAGAAGGCCTTGCCGCAGACAGCACAGAGGCAGGGCAGCGTGTGTGTGCGGATGTGCATCTTGAGGGCGCCCAGGCTGCCGTACTCCTTGTCACAGAACTTGCAGGTAAAGCAGCGCTGGGCCTGCAGGTGGCAGTGCAGCTGCTGATGCCCGGCCAGAGTGGCCGACGTGTGGAAGGGCTTGTGGCAGGGGAAGCCCCCCGGGGTGCAGGGGGCCTGCTCGGCCCCCAGCAGGCAGCAGCCTGGAGCCTGGACCCCATCTGCGTTCAGGATCGAGGGCCAGCGCATGGGCAGAGCCAGCAGCGGGGGCAGGTTGAGGTGGTTCACGCTGTCTCTGAGAGGTGCGCTGGGGGCCCGGCCAGCCCGAGGGTCCTCCAGGCTGACTTCCAGGGGGCCTGGCCCCGAGGCCCTGCCAGCTTCCTCATTGCACAGGAACGTGGGGAGGGGCAGGGAGACATGGGCGACGACGGAGGTGAAGTCCCAGGGCTGGGGAGAGTCTCCAGATGTGGACGGGGCCACCTTGTCTGGGAGGACGAAGGGCACCATCAGCCCTCCACATGCTGAACAGGCACCACTGGTATCTAGAAGCAGGTTGGGGAGACAGGGCACAGTGAAGTCTGAGTCTCAGTGCTGAGAGTTCTCCTACCCGCCTTCCTGGCCCAATCCCACGACCAGGCCTTCAGGAGCCCTGTGCAAAGGAGGCCCTCACCAGATAGAAGTGCAGGCCACTGGGTCAGAGCAGGAATCTCAGTGCCTCTTTAAAAACAAGGACAGAGAAACATCTCACAGGGTCCCAGAGCAGCCCTCAGGGGCCAATGCAGGCCCCCTGGGCAGGACAGGCCCTGCCTCTGAGCCCTTACCCCAGCTCAGGGCCAGCTCGGAGCTCCATCCTGTGGGCTCCCACACAGCATTAATTCACAGCACCTGGCAGCAGGCCGATGTGTGTAAAATAGCTAATTGGCCTCCAGTCACCTCCGACCCCCCCTTGCCCATCGCAACACTGGTGTACACAGCCTCCTGCAGATGCTCCCGGGTCAAAACAGGTTGTTCCAGATGGTGTCCACTGCCTCCTGGGTCGGCCTGCCCTCAGGCTGTGGGCCAGTGTGCCTCATGCTTGACCCAGGGGCAGAAGCCCCCAGAGTAAACAAGTAGGCAAGTAAGAGTTCAATTCTGCACTTCCCCAAAGATCAAATCCCCAAACAGCTCTCAATCTATTTCTTATTTCATGTGTCAAAATAAACCTCTGGCCCCATTTCTGCGTCCACACTATTGCTCTGGGTTGAGAAAGACAGACCATAGAATGGGGAAAATATTTGCAAATCAGATATCTGATAAGGAATTAGAGTTGAGAATATATAGGGAAACTTTGCAGTCAACAGTGAAACAACAAATAATCCAATTTTTAAATGGGTAAAGAATCTGAATAGACATTTCTCCAAGGAAGACATATACACGGCCAGTAAGCACTGGAAAAGATGCTCAATGTCCTTAGCCTGCAGGGAGATTCAGGTTAAAGCCATAGTGAGGTGCTACATCATACCCACTAGGATGGCTAGAATTAAAAATAGACAATTAGACGTGTTGACAGGATGCAGAGAAATGGATAAGTGAAGGAAGTCTCCCCCGCCCCTCTCCTAACTTCACCGTTTTCCACTGCAGTCCTCCCAGTGATAATATCAACACACCAGTTTCCTGTCCTTCCAGAAATGGAGACTGGACAGTGACCAGCTAAGAGATGAAGTCCAAGGAATTTCTGGAGGTAGCACTGGGGTGCCCAGAGAGTCTAAGGGCCCTTGTATAGGAAGAGAGTCACCTAAAGTCTCTGAGGCTCAGCCACTACCCAGGCCCCAGGTGCCACCATGGAGCCAAACCCTATCTGGGGGCCAGTGTCGACCCTAGTGGGAGGGCAGGGGAGAGGCAGCCATCTGCTGGGTGCTTGTGACTGCATGCTTCTGTTAATACTTTTCTTTTTAGTTAATTAATTACTTTTGCTGCGCTGGGTCTTAGTTGCGGCACGTGGGATCTAGTTCCCTGACCAGGGATTGAATCCAGGCCCCATGCATTGGGAGTACAGAGTCTTACCCACTGGACTACAGAGGGGCACCTCTGCTAATACTTTAAATGTTTCCCCATATGTCCTGGGTTAGCTAGACTGTTTTATTCATCTTGTAGCTCAGATTCCTAGGAGAATAGACTTTTAAATTCCCTTCTGGCTTCAGGGGTTCCCTGCTGCTGCTAAGTTGCTTCAGTCGTGTCCAACTCTGTGAGACTCCATAGACAGCAGCCCTCCCTGGGGAGGCCTAAAAGGGCACTTATTGAAAAGTGAAGAATGGGGGACCCCAAATCCAGGACCCCATAACCTAGCAAGTCTATGCTAGGTTAACTGCCTGACAGAGGGTCACCACAGCCACTTGGCCTCAGGAAGCAGGTGCTCAAGGATGAGGGAGAGGGGGAGGGGGCAGAACACTGGTGGCCCCGAGGCTGCTCGCTGGCCATCAGTCACCGGGCCTTGGGCAGCTGCAGGGTTGCACAGATGTAAAGTGGGGTGCATGTGACACTGGACTCTAGACAATGGTCTTTCAGCCTTTAAAGCCATGACCTATGCAAATTATGTGTTCTGTCATACATGTATATCCAAAAGAAAGCTTCCTTTACCATCTGCATTGCACTCTGATGGTTTCTGTTCTTTTTTATTTTATAAAATTGCTGGTGGTGACTCCACTGTATTTCTAAATGTGAAGCTGAGAATCCTAGGCCTAGACTCTGCCCACTGGTGGCAGCACCCGCCCCCCTGCCTGGACTGTCTCCCTGCTGCNCCCCCTAGAGTGGGCTCGACCGGCCTCGGGGAGAGTGGCCCTCTCCCAGTGGGAGACAGTAGTTTCGCAGTTGGCTCCATAAAGCTCATTTGGTGGGAGAAAGGACACCACCTGACATTCCGGAATTCCGAGGGTTCAGACAGGCAGTTGTGGGAAGTGGAGTGAGAGGGCAGTGCCTGCACCTGCTGCTGCAGCCTAGTCTGTGAGGCCCAGGCAGTCTCACCTTCTGTGTCTTTTGGAGTTTTCAGTGCTACAAACAGTCGGCCATTCCTGCATGTCTGGTACCTTCTGATGTGGACATTTCACGAGTTCAAGGGTCCCTCTCTGGCGAAGGTGGAGGAACACACTACCAGGCCCCTGAGAACCGCCAGGCACTTCCCTGGCTGTGCAGCAGGCCTGCCTTGAGAGGCGCAGGCGCCATGTGCAGCCTGGTGCTTTGTCAGCCAGGAGCCTGGGGGTGAGTGGAAGTGGTGAGGAGTCCACAGAGGAGCCTCAGAGAGATGTGGGGAGGGAGGCCTGAGTCACACTGGGTCTTATATGCCTTCAGTTTTGCAGGGAAGAAAACGTGCTGAGGTAGGCGGCAGTGGGACTGGGACCGGCCGGCACTTCCGGCCTCATTCAGGGTGTCTGTTGCTTGGTTAGGGCTCATGGAAGAACAGACAGGTGGGGCACAGATGGGAGAAGATGTCTGTCTCTCCCATCACCTGGCTTACCACCAGTTGCCACTCACATGCATTTCAGAGAACATGTGGCTGCCTTCTGCTTGTGTGTTTCTCCCGTGGCCTCAAGCTTTCCATGTGTACCTTACCTTCCTTTTCGCCTTCCCAGACGTAGATAACACTTGTAGATACCCAGGCCAGCCCTGTACCCACACCGTCCTTCCTTGCCCAGTAAACCACTGTGTGGCCGCCCCAGGTTGACCTTGGTCCCCAGAGGGACTGGCGCACTCCCATGGAGAACCAGCTGATCTCACCCAGGAAACACCCCAGTGATTTCGAGGACCCTAGATCACCTCTGGGGTGGGGTGCTCCTTTCCGAGGGCTACCATGAGCAATGACCCAAAGGGAAGTTTGAGGTCCTGCCTAATGCTCAGAACTGCCCTCCTGTGGTCACACAGACTCCCTGTTGGGCTGTGACTCACAGGGTTGTGTCTGGGCCAGATTGCAGTAGGACTCACAGAGGAAAACCCGAGTGTCCTCCCTGTTTCACACCCGTGCGGCCCTGGGAGGTCGGTGGCAGTGCCCCCTCACCCTGCTCTGTGTCGTCTGTCTTAAGTATGACCACCTTGCCTTGCAGCTAGGCCCCATGCTGCGCTGTCGGAAGCCCACTCCCCCTGGAATGGTGCTCCCCGTCAGAGCAGGACCTGCAGGGACCCCAGGGTCTGCCCTTGACACTTGGTGATGTCTGCTTGTGGCCACACGCCCGCTTGCCTCTATCAGGCACTGAGCCAGCAGAGCCCAGGTAAGATTGTTACAATTCCTCCTACATTGGTGTTCTCTTTCTTTTAAAGGTATGTTTTGTTCTTTTCTGTGCTTTACAATGTGGCTCTGGGCTTGTGCATCTGTATTCTGTTAAGCCTGGATTTTCTACTAACTGGGCTTCCTGGCCCAATGTTTAAAGCCCATCCCTGTTAGATGCAGCCAAGGGCTGGAGAGGTGGGACGCTCTTGCCCTCCCCAACAGCGCCTGGGCAAGGTTGGGTCCGTAGTTGGGGCTCAGCAGTACCTGTCAGATTAGATGGAAAAGTGTCAGGTGTGGTCCAGGCATGCCCGTCCCTGGGGATCTCTCGAGTGTAGACACCTGGGTGAAGGGACCTGGCCCCGCGGTGGGCCTGGTTCTGCGGCTCAGAATGGCACCCAGAACCTGGCCTTGCAGCTGGGGCTCGGCTGTCCCAGGACTCGGGGCACTTGCCCTGGTGGTGTGGCCCCTGTGTTGGTGTGTGGTGTATTTGTCATGAAGGCATGGCTGTGACAGCCTGCCTTGGAGCATCCTCGTGGCTGGCCAAAGTCTTGGACCCAGTGCTCTGGCTCAGGCTGATGGCTGGTGTGTGTGTGGTGACCCCCAGAAGGGGCTCACAGCTGCTGACAGCTGCAGGACCCCTCTAGAGGGCTGGTTGTTAGAGGTGATACTGGTTCTTAAATCGGGGGAGGGGTTCACATGCTATGTGATGTGGGGTTTCTGGGAGGGGACCCTGACCTTCACCCACAGCTGTGACCCATAGTGGGCGTATCACCAGGCACTGAGCCTCGCAGGTGATGTGGGGCTGAGGAGGGATGCACACGTGTGCCTGCGTCGGTGCTTACTCTGGCGTGCACACGAGTAATGCTGCAGGAGCTGTTCCGGGTGTCACTGTGGTCGGGCTTCCGCAGGTGGGCTGGGGTTTGCAGGGGAGTGTCTGCTGGTGCACAGCCGAATTCCCAACTCTGGGCCCCACGACACCCTCTTAGAGCCCCTTCCCCGCCTGGGCCCTTGTTCCCAGCGGCTTGTGGGAGAGGCCGGAGGGCCACGGGGCGCAGCTCTCTTCTCTGTGATTGTGAGGGCTGCTCCTCCTGGTGGGGGCCCAGCCCTGGCAGCTGGCTGGGCCGTAGAACAGTGCTCACCATGGGTTTTGGGCGCGGAAGCTTGCTGCCGGCTGGTGCTGATCACATGCTGCTGGGGATGTGTTCTCAGGCCCACTGTGTGGAAGCGTCTTTGGGCCCATCAGTCTGCGCTGCCTTATCGTGAGGGAGTTCAAGGCTCCTTCCAGAGAGTATGTTTTGTGGGGAGACGCGCGGTGCTCGGGTATGTCAGAGAGAGTCCAGAAGGAGGCGCTGCAGCCTGGGCGTCACCCCCAGGGACTGCCAGCCTGCTGTGGCCCGGAGCCCCTGGTCGTGTGCTGACATGGTGGGTGCTAAGGTCTCTACAGGGTGAGACTCAGGGACAGACACTCGGGTGTTGTCTCCTCGAGGGCACTGTGAGGTCAGGACCTGCTGAGGCTGCCCCAAGGCTGCCCCCAAGACTCTCTGGGCACCAAGGGTTGTGACAGGCACTTGAGAAGAGCTCCGTCCTCCCCAGGCAGCCTGTGGGTGGCTGACCAGCCTGGCTGTGTCAAGGAGGGGAGAACGTAGGTGCCGCCAGCCCTGCTCCCAGGGCTGGAGGCTGAACTGGGGCTGGGACATGGGCCCAATGACCCCAGAACCACACATGTCCTGGACATGACATGCTGGCAGCTCTGGGGTCGGGGGGGAGGAAACAACAGGTCCTGGATGGGGGCAGGGTGGCCAGCCCTTGGGGGTCAGGACTGACAACTGCCGGGGGCAGGGGAGGGTTGTGGCAGAGTGAGGCACTGGGCTGGTGGGGGGAGGACGCGGGGCAGCGTCTACACCTGGCTTCTGGAGCCGGGTGGTCCCCACGTGCCCTTGCTGGCTCCAGGCCCTGGGGAACTGGCTAGGGCCACCCTCAGGCTCCCCTACCTGCACACGGGGGCCGGAATCCCAGCCCCTCAGCCTCCTGCAGGAGGGGGACTTCAGCCACACACTTCCTTTCCCGCCAACCCCGGGGGAAGCTGAGGCTGGACCTGGGTGGCCCTGGGATCACGTCACGGCCTCTTCTGGAAGGCAGCAAGGAGGACAGGCTGGCAGGTGGCATCTGTGGCCAGTGGGGTCAGAGGGCGGGGTGCTGGTGGCTCCTGAGGAAGGCTTTCTATAGGCTGGCTGTGCCCTAGGCAGGACGGTCCTCTCGTGGAGGCCTCTGCTTGTCTGCCCTGCCACGGTCGGCGGGAGCCTCACCTTCTCCTGAGGGGCAGGGTCCAGGGCACGGCTAGGGAAGGTGGGCAGGGACAGCTCGGCAGCGTGCCAGGACCCTGACCACACGGGGTGCTCGTCATGTTTTACAGGCCCCTGGTGACTTGGAAACAGCAGGGGGGTCCTGGCATTGATGTTGGCCTGAGACCACTGTCTCTGGATGGATGTCTAAGAGGAGGGTTGGCTCCTGGGCTGCAGTGAGGGCGCATGCTGAGGGCACAGCCTGGCAGGCTGCCTGGGGAGGCTGTGGGAGCCTCAGAGGTGGAACTCCTTGGGGAAGGACACATGCCCGCAGGCCTTCAGCAGAGGACGGCCCCCTGACCCCACTCCAGACCTCTGCTGTTAATATTTGCTGAAAGAAATGCACTGGTCAGGCTGCTTGAGATGCTTTGAAATGTTTTATTTAAATTTTTTTTTTTAAGACAGCAATAATTTACGCCAGGAACCAAACGAAGGTGCCAGTGAGCATTTTCTGGCCTAATCAGCCACTGCCCCGGCCCCTGCGTTCTGCCACCCTTGGGGGTGGCCCTGCCTGGGCCAGGAGGCTGTCAGCGTCAGAACAGTGACAGCGGGGCTGAGGCCAGGACCCAGGCGGGAGGCCAGGAGCAGACCCGGCTGCCTCCACAAGTGGCCAGACGTTGGGATTTCTTCTGGCTGATCACAGGGACCCTGGGGAACGGCAACATGACCTGGGGATGTAGTCACCTTGGTCCCCACGCACAGCCATTGTCCCGTCTCTCCCTTCCTTCCCCCACCTATCCCACAACTGTTCATTTTTTATTTTTTTTTAAAAAATATAATTTTGTAAATGTTCCATAAAAATACTATTGTTCCTAGTCAAACACAGATATTGCAATATGAAGGGTAACTGCTCTGTCTTTGCTCTAGAAAACGTGAAAAGGTCATCACACCGGATAATATAGAAAAGTGCGGAACCTCTAGGTATCACAAAAGCCAGTACCGAGCGCGCGAGGGGGAAGCGTTGCTAGGTGCTGGGCTGGGCCCCTGCGCGTCCCTGCTGGGTGGCGGGGCCTGAAGGGTCCTCTCAGCAGGGAGGACAGCATGGCTTTGAGACACGGACAGGGGCCGCACTCGCCACCCCGCGAGGCCACGTGCTCAGCCCGAGCACCGAGGAGCCAGCGGCACTCAGCAGGAGCGCAGGTAGTGGGGACGCGGCCTCTCCTCTGGCAGCGATGCGGTTCTGCCCAGCCCTCGAGGCGCCTTCCCAGGCAGGTCTGGGCGCAGGAGCTGGCAGGCTCTGTCCTTGGAGGTGGGAAGGCTCAGCCGGTGGTGGCACCATCAGTTCTCAGAGAGAGACAGGGCCAGGGCGGCCTGGAAGGCGGCCTCCTCGTCGATGCTGTAGTCCTGGAAGACGGGGCGGAGCTGGGCGAGACGCCGTGGCCTCTCAGGGCCACCCCCACCCGGTCACCTCAGACAGACCGGCGTGCAGTCCCCCTGCCCTGCCGCTGTTCAGCCTCACAGTCATGGGTCCTGGGCACCTCGTGGCAACTAGTGGGGGATGGTCTGGCTGTCCTGAGGACACTGCGCCCAGTGACGGAGGGCTGGACAGATTGTGTGTGGTAGACGCGAGGAACAAGAGCTGTCCTTTACCCCCAGATTCAAGGACGGCGGGGTGGGAGAAGCCAGCACCCCCGTGTTTCTACCATCAGGACCAGGTGTGGGTGGAGCAGAGGCGGGAGCCTACAAGGCCGGGTGCCTGCAGGCTGGCAGGGGACGGGAAGAGCAGGCCTGGGGGTGCACAGGAGGGGAGCGTCTGCAGGCGGGATGTGGCTCTTTCCCAGTGGGCACTGGAGGGGCCCGTCCCCAGGCCTCAGTGCAAAACCAGGGAGAAGGTACCCCTGCGATGGCACCTCCCCCAGAGGTGCCCCAAGTGAGGAGAGCTGGTTGGCCCGTGGATGAGGGGCCCACTCTGCACAGCCCATACCCCCCAAGCCTCTGGTGGCCCTGCAGACCCGCCCACCACCAGCTTGGGATGGGGGCGGGGAAGGCGGGTCACCCACCACGAAGGTGTCGTAGGAGAACTTGTGCCTGTGCAGCAGGTGTTGCAGGAAGTTGGCGCTCTTGTAGCTGGGGTCGCCCCAGGGCATGGCCGAGCAGATGGGACACACCTGGGACAGAACCAGGGGGGCTGAGCCTACGGGGCCCAGGAGGCCGTGCATGTGGGGAGCAGGGTCCCGGGGGCGGGCGGGCTCACCACGCGGTTGGGGTCGCTGCGGTGGTTGTCCACGCAGTGCTTCACCAGCTCCTGCTGGTCCAGGTTGCGGGCGCCACAGTAAGGGCAAGCGAAGGTGGACCTGTTGGGGACGGCGCTGGGGTGGGGGCGGGGGCGGGGGTGAGTGGCACTGCCCCACTTCCTACGGCCCAGCCAGCTTGCCCTCCCCCACGCTATGGACCCTGCTGTCGTGAATCCCCTGCCCTCTGCACGTTCCACCAGGACCTCCCACTCTCCTTCCTCGAAGTGGCTGCCCGCCCAGAGTGGTGTCTGTCTGGCCCCAACCTAAGGACTGCACTCCCACTGGGGGGTGACAGGTGGGCTGGGCCAGGCCCTCCTGGGTCCTCACCTGCAGGGGTTGAAGGCCCTTCGCAGTCCTCCCACCTCCTCAGGGTGGAGCCACGCTGCCCACCCTGTGACGTAGGCCAGAAACTGCCCCAGAGGATGACCTGCGCAGGGCCTACCTGGGGATGGGCTGGGACGTGGGCACCACAGGGACGAACTTGGGACAGTTGGCCATCTGCTCCTGGACCTTCACGCAGGAGGACACGTGCACTCTCATCTTGGCCAGCGTCACCTGGGAAGAGAGAGGGCAGGGTCAGGGGGTGGGGGCTGAGCCTCTGGCTCCTGACACCCCGGCCAGCACCCTGGCTGGAGAAGGAGGCCGACGCACCCAGGGTTGCAGAGCTGCACCCAGAAGCAGGCGCTCACAGCTCACGCTGTGGTCATGCAGGGGGCAGGGTTGTTTGTTTTACTGATTGATTGATTTGGCTCCTCTGGGTCTTAGTTGCCCCAGTTGGGATCTTTAGCTGAGCCTTGCAGGATCTAGTTTCCTGACCAGGGGCCGAAACCGGGCCCCCTGCATTGGGAGCGTGGAGTCTTAGCCACTGGACTACCAGGGAAGTCCCATGGGAGGGTGTTTATTTGTGAAAAGTTACCCCTCATAATGGGAGCCAGCAGACAAAATTCTAGGCAGTCAGACGTGCTGAAAACTCCTTACTAAGAAGCAGAAAAGCTAACGTGACACAGCCTTCACCATTACCAGGTTGCCTGCTCCGGCCAGAGGCAGAACCGGCTCAGCAGGGCAGGCCAGGAGCGCGCTGGCTGCCCAGGGCAGGCAGAAATGAGCAGAAGAAAGAGGCCTGGGCAGCCCTCCCAGGTGGCACAAACAGGAACCTCCAGGAGCACCCACCCGGAGCCTGGGGTACAGGGGGTGGGCCTCCTGACACCGGCCTGGCCCTCCTCTGCCCAGGGCTGGGGACACTGCATGAGGCCTGCCCCTCTGATCCTGCCTGTGTAGAAAGAACCATGACACAGACCGAGTGCGGGGCCCCTCACGCTGCTCTTGGGGTGGGAGGAAGGGGCACGCAAGCCCGAAGGAGGCCCCTGGACATTCAGACCTTTGACCCTGAGTACAGAGCAATCAGGGCTGCTTCCTACTGTGATAACTCAGGAGAGTTACCCTGTTAACCTGCGCAGTGGAGGAATCTGAAAACCTCACTTCACGTTCTGCTTCCAGGCTGGGTCCCTTGAGAGATGGTGCACCTGCCTTTAGGAACAGCGGGTGTTGGGTGGGCTGGGGGGCTCGGGTGCTGGAGGGACGGTGGGCCTGGGCCTGCCTCCGTCACCACCTGCAGTGCGAGGGTCCCTGGGGTGTTAGGCTGTGTCTAGGGTGGTCTCAGCTCAGTCCCCGTCCCTGCATCGGCCACAGCCCAGAGCCTGGGCCATGCTCGGGAAGTGAGCGGAGTGGCAGGTTGCTCAACAGGACTGGGGGGTGGCCTGCGCTTGTTTCCCCCACACACTCACCAGGAGCCCAGCCAGTACCTTCTTACTGCAGCCTCGGCAGGGTGCCTTGTAGGACGCGAGCTGCTTCTCCACGTGGGCAGCCTTGTCCACCTTCTTGGGGTCAAAGGGCAGGCGGCACAGCGGGCACAGCGGGGACGGCACCTGCAGGCAGGGCTGGAGGCACTCCCCACAGAACCTGCGGGGGGACGCGAGCCTGAGGGCTGTGCGCCCATGCGTCAGCAGGTGCTTCTGTGCGGGCCTGCGGGCGCGGTGGGCACTGTCTGGCTGAAAGATGACCCCGTCCCTGCCCCATCATGGGCTCCTGAGCTGCAGCCATGACCCCCTGTCCTGTGCTGGCCCCTAGACTTGGTCCCAGCAAGAGCACTGGCTGCGGGAGGGCCAGGGCCCACCCTGCCCATCTCACTGCCATGGGTGATGACAACACCTCAGGGGCTCCAAGACAGCATGGGAGACCCAGGAGGCCCTCCACCCACTAAGTCTGGGGGTAAATCACTAACCCCCAGTGCTGAGAGGAAACCACAGGGCCCCAGGGCCTAGTACTCACTGGACAGAGCAGGGCCAAGGCTGGCCAGGGAGCGTAACCAGTCTTGGGACATGCCCTGTCCCTAGGCAAGCAGGCCTCGGGCCTGGCCTGAGCAGAGGCAGGGTGGCAGAGGGGCTGTGCCCAGGTGCTCAGGCTCCTCTCAGCTCTGAGCTCTTATCCATGTCTCTGGAGGTGCTGTGTCCTGCACCCTCAGGTGCTTGGCCATAGCAGCTCGTGTTCACAACCAGCCCTGTGCTGCGGAAGAGCACACGCTGCAGGTCAAACATTCTCAGCTGGGGGACAAGAGGGACCAAGAGCCTGATCTCAGGACCAGCTTGGTCTGGCCTTGTAGGAAGTGCCAAGGGGTCTGCTCAGTAGAGACTGGAGCCTCGTCCACAGCCCACAGGCTCAGCCCTGCGAGAAAGGGGGCTGCGGGCATTTCTGGGGGCACAGATGGCCCAGGAGAGCGCAGGGTCCCCATCCTTCTGCCTCAGACTTTCACCTCTTCTCAGGAAGAGGCACCTCAGGCGATCCAGAGGCCCTTCTCCTGCATGTTGGCTCCTGTGCAGTCACCTGTGTGATTTCAGTGAGGGATGTGTCCCCTGAGCCACAAGGAGCTGGAGGAAGCTTGCAGGAAGTATACCAGGCTGAGGGTATACTCAGGACAAACCGGCCTCAGATCAGGAGAGGGGCGCCTGGTGGGGAGGGGAGGCAGGGAAGCTGCGGTTCCAGAAGCAGGACGAGCCCCGCCTGACCCGCCCGCCACATTGCCAGCTCCTGTCTTACTCCCTAAGGAGCCGGGGGCAGAACAAGGTGCAGCATGGCCCCTGCCCTTGCAGGTGTGCGGAGGCCTGGTTAGGGGGTGGGGGGGTGGCCCGTCAGCTGGCCGGAGCCTCTTCTTCGTGGGCCCATCACTCCAGTGCTGCCCCCACTGGTCACCCCCTGCACAGACACAGGGGAGCTGCCTGGGACCCAAGCCTCTCAGGCCACTGAGCCTGTGGACAGAGGCCTTGCGAACTGAGCAGAGAAGCCCACTCCAGGCTGGTAAATGCTTGGAAGGCCCAGGTCTCTGCAGGCACTGGCCCATGGGTGCTGGGGGCTATGGCCGCAGAAGGGGCCTCAGTGACAGGGGTGAGAGGCTGGCTTGGCCCAGCAGCCTGAGCTCCAGCCTCGGCTCTGCTGAACACCTGGGGATTGCCCTCAGCTGCCCTGATCTCCTTTTCCTTGTGCTGGAAGAGTAACAGCACCTATCTCCCAGACCTCTGCAAGCAGGGAGGACTCAATGTCTGTTACCACCATTCCCTCCGCATCTCCTTACGCACGAGTGTGCCAGTGTTTCTACAACTTCTGTTCGTTAACAGACTGCACGTAGGGACACGTAAGCGGGAGACAATGTGTGACGGCACTGACCAGAGAGGGCGACAGAAGAGGCACAGTGGCTGGGGGCAGCCCAGGCAGAACTCTGGCCCAAATACACTGGCACTAGGGGAGGCTTCGTCAGCGCGTTAGGAACAGCCAGGTGGTTTCTGGCTCCAGATGCGGCTTACTGCCCAGGGCGTGCCCTGAGTGTGACAGATTACTGGCTTCCTCTGGGGACTTCCTGGGAGCACTTCCACAGTCTCCACCGAGGAGCCCCCTTGCCTCTGGGCTCCTGCTGGAAAGCCCTCCCTGTGACCTGTCCCCTTCTGTCGAGTGCTGGAGGAGGAGTCCAGGCCCAGGCAGGGCTGCTGTCACCTCCAGAAAACCTATTTTGTGGAAGGAAACTGCTTAGTCAGGTAGCTGTGGGGTGAGGCAGATAACCAGACCACCAGCAGACTTCTTAAAGGGAAAGGTGTGCCTTTAAATCTTTCGTGTTTGTTTGCGCTGCTGCTGCTGCTAAATCGCTTCAGTTGTGTCCGACTCTGTGTGACCCCATAGACTGCAGCCCACCAGGCTCCTCTGTCCATGGGATTTTCCAGGCAAGAACACTGGAGTAGGTTGCCAATTCCTTCTCCAGTGAATGAAAGTGAAGTCGCTCAGTCGTGTCCAACTGTTCATGACCCCATGGACTGCAGCCCACCAGGCTNCCGACTCTGTGTGACCCCATAGACTGCAGCCCACCAGGCTCCTCTGTCCATGGGATTTTCCAGGCAAGAACACTGGAGTAGGTTGCCAATTCCTTCTCCAGTGAATGAAAGTGAAGTCGCTCAGTCGTGTCCAACTGTTCATGACCCCATGGACTGCAGCCCACCAGGCTCCTCTGTCCATGAGATTTTCCAGTCCAGAGTACTGGAGTGGGGTACCATTGCCTTCTGTTCGTTTGCGCACACGCCTTCAAAACATCAGAAAAGAAACTTATAGAAAGTAGGCAGCAGAGATAACCAGCCAGGAGGTTTACATCAGCAGTAGGGTCAGGAAGAAAATATTTCCAAGGCAGAAGCTGAAGAAGAGGCTGCTGCAGGACCAGCCTCAGGAACAGGAGCAGAGGAGTCTGATTCTGCCAAGAAAAGTGTGGGGGGAGGGTATTATAGAAGAATATGCTTTCACAGCAGTTTGTGTAGTTCTGTATTTTAAAAAGACTTATTTGGGAAAAAAGTCTTGTGTCTAGGGCTGGGTGAGTGTTGATAGAAATCCTAAGCCCAGGAAAGACTTTCTAAAATTGGGCCCGAAGACAAGCTCTGCAGCTCTCTCAATGATTGGCTGGAAGAAGCTGAACACACTGTGACAACACCCACTGGTGTGTGTTGATGAGAAAGGTGCTGTTCAAAGGCTGCCCCTGCCAAAATGTCACAAACAGCATGAAAAAGTGAGGCCAGCGCCTTCAGGACTAGTCAGCAGTGCTCTCCCGGGGTGCGCAGGTGGGTGTCTGTGCCGCCTGCACTGTGTGTGCGAAGGCGTCCCGACTCCTGACACTCTCGCAGCCTGAGGATACACAGCATACACACCTAGCAGTTCCAGTTCCCTCTTTGCGTCAAGAACCTCCTAGGCCAGCTGCCTTTGTTTGCAAAATGTTCTGGGGCCTCCTACTATCCTGGGTGCACCTCGGCCCCACCTCCTCAGCAGCTCTGTGGGCAGCCAAGCCCTCCTGTCCCCTCTCCCACCCTGCTAATTTCACTCAAGAGCTGTTATTCAGCCTTCTGGAGAGTTGGAGACCACACACTCTGATCTCAGGCCCCTCCCAACCAGGCTGGCAGCTCCCAGAAGACATGAGTGCAGCTCTCTGCTGGGAGAAAAGCCACATCCTCAGGTTTGTGCTCCTGAAACAACTGGCCCAGGAGCAGCTTGAAACCCTAGCAAGGTGTGTGGCATCTGGTCCACCGAGGGCCAGCCTGCCTGGCTGCTCAGTGACCCATGGTGTCCCAAGTTCTCCATCAAAACAAAGCAGCACCAGACTCCAAGAAAGCCTTTGTCCAAACTTTAGGGAACCCCTCTCCTCTGCAGTCACGACAAGCTGACAGCGGATCCAAAAAATAGTTGACAGCAAAAGCCACAAAGCATTTATTTACAATTGCCCACCCCAGTCTCCACTAGACCAGATGGAAGGCGACCGGCAACAGGGGTCGCGCCCGCTGCCCTTTGAGTTCCCAGGGAGGCCCGCCGAGGCCGTGAGCGGCTCCTGGCACACGAGACCGGGCAGAGCTGCAGGTCGGCCCTGTCTGCNCTCCCCTCCAGCGCCTCCCAGAGCTAGCTGCCTCTCTTCTGGTGCCAGCCCTGAGACAGAGCCCACTGAGCTGGCTTTGACGAACTGAAATCCCCTTAGGGCCCTGGTATTTCCTCAGAGGGGTAGTCTGGAGAAGATACAAGGTCCGGTCTGTGAGGTGCAGGCTCCTTCCCCCCCACCCCCCGCCCACCCCCACCATGGCCTCTCTGGTACAACAGCTTGGGATGAGAAACCGGCTGCCGCCTCCCCGAAGTCCCTGAGCGCATTTAATCAGTGTCCTGGTCTCTCTTCTCCCAATGCCTCAGAACCCGGGATCAGAAGTGTGTGAAGTGCAAGGAAGGCCTGCCTGTGGTGGTGATCCGGGCTGGAGACGCCTTCTGCAGGTGAGGCCTGGAGGTGGGAGGTGACCTGGCACACACAGTCACAGTAACCAGGACTGCCTCCATTTCTGCGGCTTTATTTCTTGCTTTTGAAAGCATTTTACTCCTAATGTCCAGGGGTGGGTGAGTGTATGTGTGTGGCTATGGGTGTCGGTTCTTATGTGAGTGCATTTCTCCCATCATCCAGGCATGCATCAGGTGGCAGGAAGGTCCAGGGGGCGCTTACAGAGAGAGTTGGGAGCAAAGGTGAAGAGGAGTGTGGTGCAGGCGAGAAGAGCGCCTCAGGGCAGCTGGAATGTATTCAGGGGCAGCTTGGAACACCCTGGGCTCTCTGGCAGGCGCTCTGTGTGTTGCCTGTATTACTTGTGAGAGAGAAAGGGATGAAGGGGGGGAGGTTCTGACCTCCCAGCTGTGGGGGCATCTTTGGAGATGTTTTATTTATTTGGCTCCATCATGTCTTAGTTGAGGCATGTGGGATCTAGTTTCTTGACCAAGGATGGACCCCAGACCCCTGCATTGGGAGCACAGACTCTTAGCCACTGGACCACCAGGGGCAATCTGTGGGGGGAACCTCTGGACAGGAGCAGGGGCTGGTCCCAGCGAGGCCTAGCATGTTCCGTCTGATCTGAAGCTGTCTGTGGCCCTGTCACGTTGGCCATGGATCATAACTTTCAGTGTCTGGTCATGTCCACAGGGGTCAGGCTTGTCACCTGCTTTGTGAAATTCAGGTGATGTGACATGCATGGCAAAGACGTTGAATTATTTGACCAGCTCACATTTTTAAATTGGTCTGCCAGAGTATCAGACTCTACTTACTAAGTTTCTGAAAAAGAAGCCAAAGGGATGGAATAAGTTGTTTTCTCCCAAACTTTCTCACAGTTGCCCATTTTTGCAGGGCCGAGTAGATTTGCTGTGTACTGTCAGGAAATATGTTTTAGATATGAAAGTCACTGCTTTAATCACATAAGAGCCTCTTGGAGATGCTGCTTGGAGAGCTCTCCAATGAGGAGAGAGGCCACAGCGACTCCTTCTGGGCCTAGGGCTCCCCTCCCCTGCTTGCTTAGTCTGGAAAGAGGTGACAGGCTGATCTTCCAGGTTGCAGATTTTGGCAGTCTGGATTTTGAGCAAGTTCGTCATTGATAGAGAAGGTCAGCATGTAGGAAGCCCTTGCCTCGCCTGACCAGAGGGAGAGCGTGGTTTCCGGGGCCTCATGATGCTTCAGGGGGCATGACTGTGGCACCTGCAGGGTCCTTTCTGCCACTGTGAGCATCCGTGTCTGCCCAAGGAACCTCCTGGGCCTTGACCTTCCAGGAGCCACCCTGTGGTGGATCCCCTGGGGTCCCTGGAGCTTCAGGTGTCCTGCTGTTGAGTTACTGTCCACAAAGCCTCCACAGGGTGTTTGGTCAGCTCTTCATAAGCAGGGCCTGTTCTGTGTTGGGGACTGTTGTGACACTAGATCGTCTGACCAACAAGAAGGAAATGCTGCGGGGTCACAGCCCCAGGCTTGGCCTCTGTCTTGGGCAGCGCTGCTCCGCTCCGCTCCGATCCCTCTGCTCGGGCCCCTCTGCTCCACCTGCCTGCCTGCGGGGTTGCTGGGGAGGGAGCTTGCTTTCTCTCTGCTTGTCTCTCTTCTTTCTTCTCTTTCCTCTCTTCTTTTTTCTTCTTCCTTTCTGTATCTTTCTCTTCATTTTTCTTTTCTTTTCTTCCTTTTTTTTTTCGTTTCTACCCTCACCCTTCTTTGGGTGCAGCTTTTAATGTCAAGACAGTGCTTTAAGGGTGGAAGTTGCTAAAAGAAAATGTGACCTGGTGGACTCTCAGGCTGTCAGCCTGCGAAGTATTGGTGGGTGGCCTGGGCTGTGTTGCCGCAGCTGCTAGTGTCTGTGTTGCAGGGACTGTTTCAAGGCGTTGTACGTCCACAAGTTCAGGGCCATGCTGGGGAAGAACAGGCTGATCTTCCCAGGAGAGAAGGTAGGGTGTGGCACCCCCCTCGCAGGTGGCCTCTCCTAGCCGCATTGGGCCAGCCCCTCCCACGGGCGCATACCCGACTCCTGGGGGACTCATGTCGGGAGACATCCGTGGGCGGAGGGTGGGCCTTGTTGGAGGTGCAGTGCCCCCAGTGATGTTCCTTCTTCCACAGGTGCTCTTGGCGTGGTCTGGGGGGCCTTCGTCCAGCTCCATGGTCTGGCAGGTCCTTGAGGTATGTCTCCACACCATCCTCCTGCCACGCCTAGCCAGGATCCAGTGTAGGGGGCTGGCACCAAGGAACTTTTGTTGGGGCTGGAGAGAAAGGTCCCCTTCCCAGCCAGGATCCTCAGGGCTCTTAGATGTGGGCACGTGGCCGCTGGCCCTGGAGTGGTGTGGGGAGTGCTCAGCCATGTCCGGGTTTAGCGCCCTGTCCCTTTGCTCAAATGCAGACATGTGTTGCTGGACAGCACCAGGCACCAGGCTGGCACCAGGGCAAAGCGCCCCTCGAGGTGTTCAGGGGCGTTCCCCTGGTCCAGGGAGGGTGTCTGGAACAAGACAGTAAAGCAAGAGCAGGTGCCTCAGGGACCTAAGGGCTCAGGGGAGTCAGGGTGGCTTCCTTGAGCAGTTTAAGGGGTGGCTTAGAGAGGCAGGGGCAGAGTGTTGGGGGTTGTCAATGGAGAGACAAGGGGCATGGGGGTTGTGCTTTGGCCCATCCACAGGCCCACTTTGGGCGCTGGAGGCAATGGGACTCCTGGGGTGCTTGGGAGGCCTTGACCCGCATGGCACATACCTGTACCGCTGCGCGCCCTCTAAGGGGCGGTGGTGTGGCCTGTGCTGGGGCTTCCCAGAGGCGGCACTTCTGCGCTTGGTTTTCTGCCCTTGCCCCCCTCAACCTGGCCAGAGGGTGTGAGACCAGCCCCCTCCCCGCCCTCACCCAGCGGTGCTCTTCCCCATGACCAGAGACACCTTGCTGTCATGGTTTCTTCTTGCTCTGAGTGGTCTGAAGGGCTTGGCAGGGGCTTCTCGGGTATTGCCAGGAGGCACAGACAGGCTTTGAGAGCGGGTTTTGCTTGGAGGGGGACAGAGGTACACCAGGGAGTGCCGTTTTGAAGCGTGTTGGGCTGTGCCTCCTCCCCATGGGCCTGTGTGGAGTCCAGCACAGCACAGGGGCACTGCTGCCCTTTCCTGAGGGCCCTCGGTCTGGAGGGAGCAGAGTCTCTGCATGCAGCAAAGTGCCCAGTGGCTTCTGGCCTTGGAGCTGAGGCCCTGTCATGTCCTCCCAGGGCCTGAGTCGAGATTCTGCCAAGAGGCTGCGTTTCATGCCAGGGGTTGTCTACGTTGATGGTATGTCTCCTCCTGGGGCCCTGGTGTTCAGGTGGGCCTGCTGACTGCTTGCACTGTGCCCACAGGAAGTCGTTTCTCTGGAGAAACGACTGGGGCGTTTCTCTGGAGACAGTGAGCATGTTCGGTAGACAGCACTGCTGCCATCCTAAGTCTCAGACTGTCCAGGGCTGGGCAGGAATGTCTGCTGAGTGTCCACCATGGGGTCCAGGGCACTAAGTGAGAAGGGCGAGTTCATTGCCTTAGGCGACCTGCCCTTCCGGCCTCCACCCCATGCCCAGAGAACTCACCAGCCACTCTGAAAATGTCCCCCGAGGAGACAGGTCAGCATTCAGAGACTGCTGCCCCCAGGACACACCTGACCACTGTCTGCATCTCTTTAAGCCTGACTCTCTTTTTCTGCCTGCGGGTCTCAGAGGGAGCCGCCTGCGGCCAGAGCCCCGAGGACAGAGTGAAAACTCTGGCAGAGGTGAAGCTGGTCCTGCAGACCACTGGCTTCCCGTGGCATGTTGTGGCCTTGGAAGAGGTGGGCGGGCCGTCCCTGTTCGAGGGCCTGGGGGTGAGCACTGGGTGCCTGAGGGGCACGGCTCTGCTTCCCCTATGTGCGGCGGGCCTCACAGCTCTGCCCTCCTGCAGGTGTTCAGCCTGCCACCCTCCGTGCTGCGCTGCTCTGCCCAGGAGCCGACAGGGACAGAGGGCGCCTACAAGGCGGCCGTGGACAGCTTCCTGCAGCAGCAGCACACATTGGGCGCCGACGGGGTGGAGCGGCAGAGCCAGCACTGTGCCCAGGACCCCCACAGCTCCGCTGGGCCACCCATGACTGCCCAGACCCAGGCGCTGTCCAGGTTGTTTGACTCAGTGAAGACGCTGACGGCCAAGGAGGAGCTTCTGCAGACCCTGCGGTGAGTCCGCCTCGCCCTACCCCTCGAGTTCTGGGCCTGCCTCCTTGGGCTCCTGAGACCTCCCGCCTCGATTCACAGGACCCACTTGATTCTCCACGTGGCCCGGAACCACGGCTACTCCAAGGTCATGACGGGGGACAGCTGCACCCGCCTGGCCATCAAGCTCATGACCAGCCTGGCACTGGGGAGAGGGGCGTTCCTTGCCTGGGACACGGTGCGCCTGCAAGCTGCCCAGGGGCCACCCAGGAGGCGGGGAGAGCTTCGGACCCCCCAGCGGGCAGTAATAGCCAAGTACAGCAAGGAACATTATCCCCCTCACCCCACCCCCAGGGCTTCTCAGATGAGAGACATGGCGACGTGGTGGTGGTACGGCCCATGCGCGAGCACACGCTGAAGGAGGTCACCTTCTACAACCGCCTGTTTGCCGTGCCCTCAGTCTACACACCGGCCCTGGACACCAAGGTGGGCAGCATGCATGCTCCTTGCCATAGTGGAGCCAGTGTGGGGCATCCCTGCGCTCCCAGAGTGGGGTTTGTGGGGGTGGGGTGAGAGGCAGGATGGGTTCTGTCAGGGTGTCTGATTGAACACCAGGGGTGCTCTAGAAGTGGGGCGCCTGGTTTGCTCCACAGCAGACTCTCAGGGCTAATGGTGTGAAGCCCAGTGTCCACGTTCCTCTGAGGTGGGGCCCCTCCCACAGCTGCCCCCTTGTCTCATTGCTCCTAGGCACCCGAGAAGGCCAGCATCCACCGGCTGATGGAGGCCTTCATCCTCAGACTGCAGGCCCAGTTCCCCTCCACGGTTAGCACCGTGTACAGGTGGGTGCGTGTGGGTTTTGGGGGTGGGGGGGCACTGGGCGGGTAGAGCCCCCGGCCAGCAGTGTCTTAGAGCCCTGTCCCCACCCCCAGGACAAGCGAGAAGCTGGTCAAGGCCCCCAGGGACGGCTGTGTCGCCGGCCCCCGCTGCCTGCTCTGCATGTGCACGCTGGACGTCGACACCGCTGGTCCGTCCTCACCCTGTGCGGTGCTGGGGTGGGGCACCTGTGAGCGCTCTTGGGGTTTTGTGGCCCCCGGGGTCTCCTCAGCTCCTCTGTTTACAGACAGTGCCACGGCTTTTGGGGCTCAGACCGCACCTCTCCCCCAGATGCAGCCCCCTGTCACACAGGCCGGGGCGGCTGCCGGGCCCTGCTGCTGTGCCGGAATGGGTGGGACCCCCGGCTGCTGCAGGAGGTGAGTCCCTGCCTCGTCCTGTCATGCCGCCAACCCCACTGTGGTCAGCACCTCGGGGTTGCACAGTGTGGGTGCGCCCTGGGGTCCTCACCTGAGGGCCAGGCCAGGCGCTCAGTCCAGCGTGCTCTGCAGGGAGGACCCCCGGGCTCAGGTCATGGAGCAGCTGTGCTACAGCTGCCGAGTGAACATGAAGGACTTGGTGAGTGGCCACCTCTCTCCCGGGTGAGGGACAGATGGGCACTGGCCAGCCTTGTGCCATGCAGCCCCTCGCCTGTGCTCTCTGTTGCAGCCCTCCTTGGAGCTCTTGCCACCCTACATCCTGTCCGAGGCCCAGCTCCGCAGCCAGAGGTACTGCCTGTTCTGCTGGGGGCGGGAGCATAGGAAAGGTCCCTCTGGGTGTCGGTTCCTACCATGCAGTTCCTCCAGGGCCACAGCCAAGCAGGAGGTCTGGGAGTACCTGCTGGGGGACAGTGAAGACGAGACCAGGACTGGCAAGAGCTGAGCTGGCGGACCAGCGCCGGGGACAGGAGACCCCCCGGAAGCAGGAAGGCAGGCAAGGCCGGGCAGGAGGCATGTGATTGCCCCTTTGTATAAATAAAAACGTTTTAATTAGAAAACTACAGTACGCGTGGGGGTGGGGGACAACGGAAGGGCCAGCAGTCCTGTGCCGGGCGGGCCACGGCTTCCTGTGGCAGCAGCATCAGGCCGAGGCCTCCGCTCCACCTGTGGCGGCTCTATTCCTATTCCTTGTCGCGCGTCCACTTGATCATGGTCTCAGGCGAGCGGTACAGGAAGATAAGCTTGGCGTAGAGCTCCTCCTCCAGCTCCAGCTCCCGCGTCTCCCGCACCAGGAAGATGTCCTGGCATAGCTTGAGGATTCGGTCCACGCAGGGCAGCTCCTCAAACATGATGGAGTGCGAGATCTCGCTGAAGAAGCCGCGCACGAACTTGCCGATGACCAGCACGATGGACACGTACAGCCCCATGATGCTGGGGGCAGGTGGGTGGGCAGGTGAGCCTTGGGGCTGCCGCTGGCCTGCACCCTGCCCCAACCTGCCCCCTGCCCCCGCCACACTCACCCGTAGCCGGCCAGGAAGCCCAGGCTGGGTGGGCTGACCTTGTCACTGAAGATGACCATGGGCAGTAGGTTGCAGTTAGCCTGGCAGTCCTGCAGCTCAATGACCCACCACTCGAGGAAGCCAGCTGCCCCTGTGCCCACATGCTCCCTGCGCAGCTGGATACGCACGCCGAGGTAGTCAGCCTCCTCGTCTAGGTGAGAACCAGGAGGTGTCAGGGCCCCCAGCTGTCCAGTGGCCGCAGCCAGCACCCCCACCTGGAACCCCTGCCCCACTCACTGGGCTGCAGTTGCTTCACAGGGTTGGCTTCAGGCCCATTGGGGGCACGGATGTACTTGGGGAAGAGGTGGGGGATGACCCTGTGGGGAGAAGTGATAAGTCAGGCCTAGTCCAGCCCTCCTGTGGCCTCCACGCCTGGCCCCCCAACCCACTCACACGGACTGGTCCGAGGTGCCTTCCAGCAGGCTGGCCAGCTGCCGCCGGGCAGTGCTGTTGGGGGCCAGGTCTAGGGTGTGCTTCTCATTGGTGTACTCCACGCTGCCGCCCTTGGCCAGGTCCCTACAGCAGGGGTACAATGTGACCGGTGGGGTGTGTGACCCCTTGAGGTTGCCTCCTGTCCAGGATGCACCTCTGGAAGTTCCAGGTGAAGCACAGGGTGGGGTGCCCCCCCAGGACACACCTCTGGAAGTTCCAGGTGAAGCGCAGGGTGATGTCAGCCGTGCCGTTATACAGCTCCCGCTTCATCTGCGCCCGGCTTGGCGGGCTGATGCGCCACAGTGCCCCGGAGCTGCCCTCGATGTGCACTGTGACAATATCCTCGGGGCTATACTGGCTGATGAACTGCATCGCCAGCTGGGTGCAGGGCGACATCTCAGTTGGGAGCAGACAGACCCCCCCTCCCACCACAGGCACACGGGGGGCCACTCACCGGGTGGGGGTCAAACTGCTTGGACAGCTCCTCATAGGCGTGGTGCGTGAAGGGCACGATGGACGGCTGCTGGGCGCTCATGGTGAACAGGGGCTGGCGGTGGGGACACAGTGACCTGGCGCCCAGAGGCCCCCCAGCCCCGACACCAGCAGCCACGTGAAGCCAGGCCCCCTTGTGATGCTCACCTCATAGCCGCCCAGCTTGAGGGTGACGGTGACGTCGATGGGCTGGTTGACGACACCGACCACAGAGCGCACCAGGGACATGAAGAGCAGAGGGAACCAGATGATGGCCACAAGGAACAGGATGATGAGGCCGCCCATGCCGTACTTGACGATCTTTTTCTTCTTCTGCCCCTTGGGCTGCGGGTATTTCTGGAGGTGGGGGGTAAACACAGGTCACCCACTTGGCCCCGTGCCGGGTCCTGACAGCAGGCATCGTGGTTTCAGGCTCCCCTATGACCCCACAAAGTCAAGTCTTGACCATACTGTGGAACTGAAGCCATGGTGGTGAAGACAGCTGACCAGGGAGTAGACCCCAAAGCCAGAACCAGACCCTCACCTTGAGGCCGTGGGGAAGGAAAGCCTTTGCCACAGAGGGCGCTGGTTACCCACATCCTTGACAAAGATGAACTCATGGGAGACCCTAAAGCAGTAGATGCTTTCAGGGCAGATCTACCTAATAAGGATCTAACTTGTGGAATGCATAAGGAGCCCTCACAATGAAAAAACCACCCAAGTAAGAACCAGAGAGAAACCTGGACAGACTGTCTCTCCAAAGACAATGATACACAGGTGACCAACAAGCACAAGGAAAGATGCTTGATGGGAAACAAGTCGCCAGGTGAAATAGGAGAAGCACAGTGAGACACCTCCCTACCCTGCCAGGGCATGGGGCAAGCAGGCTGGCGTCCCCTGTCATGCCACAGCCACAGGGCTCGGAAGGGGGCCCCCAGAGACACAGGATTCTTTCCTAAGTGCACACCCAGGAGATATGAAAGGCTGTGGAGGCTTTTTTTTTTTTTCAGGACATACACAAGTCTTAACCACAATGGACTACTGCATAGCCATGAGAAGAAACTGGTACAGCTGCATGGATAAGCCTGGACCACACTGCGCTGCGAGAAGCCAGTTGTGGAAGGCCCTGTGTTGTGGGTCCATGCAGCTGGTGTGACAGGAACAGGCACACCCATGTGGTGGGTGGATGGGGCCGGGGGCCAACTGCTGGTGGGGCTGGGGTTTCTGTTTGGATGATGAGTGTGGTCTTAACAGTGCTGATGCTTATGGAGATTTGAATATACTAGAAACCATCCACCTGGTGATGTGTGAATTTTATCAATAAAACTGATGAGAAAGCACAAAAGCCCAGTTAAGAGGTCAGTGCTCACACCGTGACCCACGACAGTGAGCCAGTGCCCAGAGGCCAGGCTCCTCCTGCCCAGTGTCAGCTCCAGCCCCTCTGTGACTGGGCTGCCCCTGAGGCAGCCTCAGTCACCGTCCCCTGGGAGGAGCCCTTTCTGGCTGCCAGGAGGATTTTAGGACAGTGCTCTCTAGACTCTTGCTGCGTGGGCACTGAACCCCAGGCAGGACCCCCAGTGGGGTTGAGTGGCTAGTGCCCCTTGGGGCCCTGGCACCTTCTCGGTCTCTCGGCTGCACTTGATGATGAAGATGTTGGCGTAGATGTCCTCCACGCACATCCAGTTGGACAGAGATAGCGTGGTGTCCGTCCACACCCAATCCATCACCGCCCGCAGCTCCACCAGGAATGGCACCAGCCGGAACCTGCCCGAGGCCAGGGCACTGTCAGGAGGGCCGGAGGGATGACAGCCCCCGCCCCCACCCAGCACCCCAGGCCAGCCACACACCCCTGGAAGAGGAAGAGGTTGAGGTGGTTGTACTTCTTGGTGAGGAAGTTGCCGAGGATGCGGGTGGGATAGCCACAGCGGATTTGGTAGGCGGACAGAGCAAAGTAGATGCATTTCACAAAGTACCACAGCTGGGCCACCGCGTTCTGGCTGAACATCCTGAACGGGACCGGGAAGCCAGGTCAGAAGTCAGGGTGCCCACCCCCCCAACCCTGCTTCCACCAGGCACCACAAAGCCTGTGTCCGGGCGGGGCCTGCGCCCTGGCACGCACCGCTCGGTGACGGCAGGGAGGATGAAGAACATCCAGAGGTGGACAGCCACCACCAGGACGACCTGGAAGGCCAGCTTGCCCAGCACGGTCTTGCGCAGGTAGAGGGCACGGTCGATGACCATGGTGCTGAACTGGATCAGCAGCATGACCAGGAAGGCCTCAGGCACCTGGTCGTCTGACAGGGAGGACGTGATATCCGTGGCTGCCGAGTGTTTCTGTGGCCGGGAGAGCAGAGGTCAGAGGCGCTGGGGAGGCCGCGGGGCCTGGACTCACCAGGGCCGAGACCCAGCTCACCCCAAAGGCCCAGAATCCGAAGATGATGATGATGAAGTCAATGACGTCGGCCAGGAACATGAGCGCGTAGACATCGGTGGCAGCCCGGTACTTCGTGTGTAGGATGTCCTGGAAGAAGCGCCGCACGGGCCAGTACACACTCCGGGCCCTGCGGGCAGGTGGGCTCAGTCCAGGCCCTGCTCCTCCCTCCCACCCTCACCCGGGCGCTCCCAGCCAGGCACTCACAGGGACAGGCAGAAGCTCTGCAGCCGGACCCCCAGCACCCTCACTCGTTCCTGGGGGCGACTCCGCCTCTTCTCTCTCTGCAAGGTCGCTGCCCCTGCTGCCACCACCGCCACTGCTGCTGCCTCCTCTTCCTCGCCTTCTGTGGGGAGCAGCCGCCGCTGACGGTGGAGCCTGCACGGCACCAGCTGGCCCAGCTCAGACTCTTGACCATCCCAAGAAACCCCAAACAGGCTGCCAGTGCAGCCAGCCCACTTTGTACAGACCAAACCGAGTGCAGGGACCTCCCCAGGGTCACCAGCAGAGGGTGTGAGGGCCGTGGGGTGTGAGCGGCTCCACTGGGTGGGCCCTCGTACCAATGGCCTGTCCCCTGGTTTCCGTGCTCTCCTTCCTCCTCCTCCTGAAACGGAGGCTGATGCGCCTCTTGCCGCCGGGTTCTAGGGGCCCCCCCTTCGCTCCTGCCTGGACATTGTCCTCAGCAGGGGGCCTGGCCACCCCTCCTGGCTCCTCTTGGGGTGCAGGCAGGGCTGGCTCCTCCTCAGCTGCCTTCTCCTTTGCACTGCCCCTGTCGTGCTCCTTGGGCAATGGCGGGTCCTCATGGTCCCAGAGGCCGTAGCACTGTGGAGTGAGGCAGGCTGGTGAGGCTGGTGCAGCCATGCTGGGCTGGGTGAGATGGCCAGGCCCACCTTGGACCCCACTATGTCCCGCCTGCTACCTGAAACAAACTGGCTGTGTGTGTGCATGTGTGTGTGTGTGTGCGTTCCCATGTGTCGACCTGCGTATGCAGGTGAGTCTGTGAGCACTCACCAGCAGCTGTGCGCGGTGGAAGAAGAGCGCCATGAGCTGCAGCAGGTCATACTTGACGTAGCTGTCACTCTTCTCCAGGCCCAGGATGCGCGGCGGGAAGTAGGGCTTGTTTTCATAGCGCCGCAGCACAGCATGGCTATTCCAGGGGAAGAAGCCAAACTGGAACAGGTATTTGGCGACCACCGTGACCTGCAGGAGAGAGAGGTCACTGTGGCGCCTGCACCCCACCCCTACCCCCACCCCTCCAGCGATGCCCACCTCGGTGAAGACAATGGCCGTCATCCAGAAGCGCTTGCTGGGCCGCGGGATGGAGAGCATGGCCCACAGGAAGACCAGCACGGGCAGCACGAGGGAGGTGGCTGAGGCAGTGACCATGTGGTTGAGGACGATGACGAAGTAGCACAGCAGCTCCGAGTGGGCAGCCACGCACTGGTACAGGGCCTCCAGGAGCCGAAGCGCCCGGCCCTGCCCGGCCGCAAACTGCTCCGCCTCCTCCAGCTCCGGAATGTGCACGCGCCTGCGGGGGACCAGGCTCAGGCCTGGCGCAGAGGCCTGGACAGCACCAGCACCGGCTCGGAGCCTCAGGGGCCACCCACTGTGCACCCCTCCCTGCTCACCTGTCCACCAGCAGCTCGCTAGCCGTGCGCATTCGGCCGCGGCCGCCAGCGGGTAGCTCCCCAGAGTCGCGCAGAGAAGCCCCGGGCTCAGCGACCACCTCTTCGCTGCTGCTGCGGGTGTTGTAGCCGGTGCTCAGGGGACTGCCGGTATCCTCGGTCATGCTGCTCAGCGGCTCCTCCACCCCTAGCCCGCTGCGGGAGAGGGTAGCTCACAAGGGGGCCTGCATTCTGCCCGGGCTCTGGGGGCAATCCTGGAGGGTCTCTGGGTCTCTGGTGGACAAGGGCCCAGCCGGCTACCGCCCCCTGTGCAGCAACTCAGGCGCTGGGGCTGGACAGGCCACGTGAGGTGGGTCTCCACTGTCCTGAGCTGCCCGACCCCGTTCCTACCTCGATGCTGTGCTCAGTGCATCACGGGCCGCCTCGGCTTCGCTGGCGTACAGCTGGTCCAGCACATCCCGGCGCACTTCTCCACCCTGCAGGGCAGCCAAGGGCTCAGGTCAACCAATTTGGGCAAACGGGAGGCGTGGCAGGCGTCTGTGCAAGGGCGGGGCATGTGGTGGTGGGCGTGGCGTCGGCATAGGGGGCGGACCCGGGGGCGTGGCACGGCGTGGAACTGCTGGGCCTCGGCAGCCTGCTCACCCGCAGCAGCTCCTGCGTGAGCAGGTAGCGCTCTGCGCACAGTACGTCGCTCATGGCGCGGTGGTGCCGTGTGAAGTCATGCAGCCAGCGCGTCAGCCCGTCCACCAGCGCCTGGCCCAGCACCCACAGGAACTGCACGGCGCTCAGCACTCGCTGCATCACATGGCTGCGGCCTGCGGCGAGGTTTGGGCAGGAGGGCGTAAAGGAGCAGTCAGCAGGTGACCCGGCTCCCTGACCGCAGCCCTTAGCGCCAACTCACCAGTCACCTCGTCCTCCAAGCCCTCTGCCAGCCCTGCCTCCTGGCTTGGGTCACCTCCTAGGCACAGGGGATCTGATCAGTGCTTTGCCTCCCCACCACCCTACAACCTGCCCACAGCCAGACTCACCTGTGCGCTGCTGCTCGGCCCGCTGCTGCTGCTGCTGCCGAAGCACCGTCTGTGCGTTTGTCACCCACGCCTGGTATGCCATCTGCAGGCAGGGCCCTGGGTTAGCACCCCGCCACCCCTGCCATGGGATCCCATTTACCCACCTCTGCCTCCCATCCAGGAGCAGCCTGGGGTCAAGAGGCCAGAATGGGGGCCATCAGATCCCTAGGGGACTGTGGTGGGAAGACGAGGGTGGTGCATGAGCCACCCAGCACGTCCTGGCTGCCACTCAGCGCCAGTTCCCATGCTGAGAACAGGAGCCCAAAGGTGGACAGGAAGGGTGTGTCTAGCAAACAGTGAGCCTTCTCAAGAGATCAGGGTGGTCAGTCAGGGCCCGGGGAGGTGAGCAGAGGGGCACACAGCTGCTCATGACCTGTACCCCTAGATCCTGCCTTCCCCGCATATGTGAGTGCAGGAGGTTGGAATGGGCTGGGTAGGTGCCTCAGGCCTAGGGAGCGTCAGGCCCACATGCTCACCTGGAAGGCGCTCTGTGATGATGGCCTGGGGTCCTCAGGCTGGGCCTCCTCCTCCTCCTCACTGTCTGACTCGAACAGGAAGTAGTCCCCAGAGTGGATAACTGCGGGCAAGGGGGCCACTGAGAGCCAGCCACACTCCCTCCTCCCCCTAGACCCTCAAGTTCATCTCCTTGGTTTGGAATGGGTCCAGTAACAGTCTGGCTATTCTGGCCAGCTTGGGACCCTCAGCAGCCCGTGACCCTGGGGCAAAGGCCCGTATGCCACCCTCCCCAGAGGGATGGCCATGGGCAAGAACCAGGCAGTGGCAGGCCGGGAAACAGCAGCACATGCACAGGACACAAGCAAGAGCAGTGGGACGAGACCAGACTGGACAAGAGGAACACGAGCAGGCAGGACTGGGAAGGAGGGACATTGCCAGCCAGCAACCAAGATTCAGACGTCTGAGTCCAAGAGTTAGAAAGCAGAAGACACACAGAGCCTGTTGTGGGGACGTGGCCCCTGATGACCCAGAGGCTCAGTGTGAAACCTGAGAGCAGGGCTCCCGGGGGGTGCCGGCCAGGTCAGTGCAAGCCAAGAGGAAGGCCTGTCTAGCGCACAACGGCTCTGAAAGGGTGGTGGCGGAGGCCAGGTGGGGGCAGTACCTGTGGCGTGGTCCAGCCAGGGCCGCCACCACTGTTGTCGTGGCGGGGAGGAGCCCCCTGGACTGCCGGGCCCTGTGGAGGGGCAGGGTGCGCATGAGCCAGTGGGAAGGGGCGCAGGCGGCCCCTCAGCGGACACAGACTCGGAGCCCCTGGGCAATGAAGGGGCTATATGAAGTGCCACAGCGGGTGGAGGACAGCCCACAAGTGCAGATGGATAGTCACGGTCCGGCCATGTGGCCTGCAGGGACAGAGTGACCACACAGCACAGGGCAGATGGGCCAGAAGCCCCTGGGACTCACATAGCACGGACATGGCTCCAGCGGGCATGGACACACGGGATGTGGGTGCCGAGGCTCTGTCCACACTCACCTGGCTCTTGGCCGGGGTCCGGGGAGTCCTGAAGCCGGCTTCGGTTGGCCCGGCCCTGCCTGTGCTTCTCTTGCTTGGCCCGGATCCGCTCCATCCTGCAGAAGGGGAGGTGGCTCAGCATTGGGCAAATCGAGAAAGCCCTGGCCTTGCCCACATGGCACCTACTGTCTTTTCAGCTGGGCCAGCGACTTCTCCTCCGCCCTACGGTGGAGCTCGATGGTCTTGAGATTGGCAGCGTTGTAGAGGGCAAAGCCCCTGTAGGGCAGCAAGGCTGCGCATTAGCTATGGCCTGGCCCAGGGGGCTCAGGTCCTACCCACCCACACCCCTCCTTGTCCTGTTGTGGAGAAAGAGAGAGACCCTCCTAGAACCTCCAGTATCACCAGGTAGGAGAGAGGGAGCAGAAGCAGCCAAAGTGCAGGGCTGGGGAAGAAGGCCTTCCAGTGGGGACGTGACCTTAGTCCAGCCAGCAACCCAGAGTGGGGCGAGACCGTCCTGAGAAGGTCCCAGAGGGTCTGTCTCCTTGGTTCTCCCTCTAGGTAACAAGTCAAGTCACAGAGGGGCAGCACACCTGGAGGCCTGCAGGGCGGTGGCGCGGAGGTCCGCCTGAACGTGCAGGAAGTAGTAGCTGAGGAACACCCTGCGCTGCAGCAGCAGAAACAGGAAGCAGACGCTGTCCCACAGGACGCCCGCCTCCTCCACGGGCAGCAGGCAGTCCTGGTCACGGCCCAGCATCTCCTTGGCTGCAGACACAGTCCAGGTCAGGGTCCTGTAAGCTGGGTGTCCTGGAGCATCCCCGGGGCCCCGGCCACCCGCTTCACCCACTCACGGTCGTAGTAGCCCTTGACGGTGCATACGAGGCTGAAGAGCTGGATGACCCAGCAGAAGCTGCTCTGCATCTGCTCCACGAAGACGCAGGACAGGAGCTGCGGGCGGAAAAGTGTCAGTCTGGGTGGCAGGGCGGGGCGGAGCCAGGGAGGTGGGGTGGCGGGGCGGGGCCGGGCTCACAGAGAGCATGTTCTTGGAGACGATGACAGTGACGTTGTAAAGGATGAGGCAGTCCCACAGCACGAGGCGGGCACGCGTGTCCTTTTGCTGCAGGCTGGTGCCGAAGAGCAGCAGGTAGAAGCAGGCCAGTAGGTAGCCCAGCCCAAAGATGCTGATGCGCGTGGCCCCTGTGATGAACACCACCACCAGCACCAGCCAGAAGAGGTAGCGGAAGACAGCCACCTTCAGCATGTCGAGGTAGGACCTGCCGGGTGGATGTCACCATGGACTCAGGTCACCACCACCTCCTCGGCAGCCCGGGACCACAGCCCCAGGAGTCCCACAGCCTCTAAGACCCCCACCTGCAGTGGATGAAGTTGGGCACGGGGTTGGGCTCCCCCCTCAGCGGCTCCAGGCGGTCAGTATTGACGCCAGCCATGTGCCGCCACTCCTCCGTGCGCTCAGCCGAGAACACCTGCCACTGCTGTGAGGCGCAGAGCAGCAGGAGGAAGTCACCTGTGGGCAAATGGGAGCCCACTGTCATGCCCGGGAAGTGCAGTCCACTTCCTGCAGCTTGGCCCTTATTCTGGGGTGATGGGGTGTGTGGGCAGCTGGGCAGAAACGTCCATGCGTATTTATGCCAGCATCTACACATTGTGTGGACATGCACATGGGTGTCAGAGAATACGCCTGTGTGCATTTTCTGTGTGTACATGTAGATTTACATACACAAACCACACGCATCAGGAAATGAGGCCAACGCAATCCTGACTGTATGCCATGTGGCAGCAGTCTCCACACCCGTGTCCGCCCATGTCCACTCCTGCATGCACACCTGTGCCCACATCAGTGAGCAGACATGTGTCTGTGTGGTGGAGTGTGTACATGTGAGATGGGCCTATGGGATGGGGTACATTCATGGAACAGAGACTCACAAGGAATGGCAGGACTGGACTGCCTGGTGAGGCCTGGACGATGGGCCCCTTGCTGGCTGGAGAGGACAGTCGGTGCCCTCTCACTGACCACCCCATGGGCATCTGCACGGTCTTAGCAAGGCTGGCAGTGGCATGTGTGTGTGAGGGGCTGGGGACTTACTGATGAGGTTGGTGGCATTGGGGGCACTGAAGAAATCAGGCAGGTACAGCCACTTGATGAGCGCGGAGTTCATGGGGACGGCCCGGCTCCAGCGCCATGGGTAGTCTGTAGGCAGAGGGTGTGGTCACCCACTGTCCCGACCCACCTCCAACCCCAGTAACCCCAGGAGTCACTCGTACACACCCTCTTGCACACAGGCCCAGGAAGCCCAGTTCTCACAGACATGCACTCCAGACACCCTGGGTGGATGGGGGGATGTGGGTGGGGCACAGGGGTTGAGGGGCGTGGGGCCGGAACCCTGTGTGTGGGCCATGGCCCAGGTAGACCCAAATGAGGCTTCACAGCACACCTGTCAAAATGGCTAAAAGAAAACAGTGTGGACACCCACTGATACCAGAGCAGAGGGGAACTGGCAGGACTACCTGGGGTAATCACCCCAGAGAAACAGAAACCACGGTCCCACAGACACCTGCACACTGGTGAACAAGCAAACCTCTATAGCACCTCATCTCCGACATTTCAGACCTGGAGACCGCCCGATGCCATCCAAGGGTGAAAGGTCAAGCCCACTCTGGCGCATCCAAAGCACAGAAAACTGCCTACTAGGGGTCGCAAGCCAAGCAACATCCAGCCCACAGCCCAGAGCACCTTGACCCTAAACAGTATCTCGTGAGAGAAGCCACAGCCTGAGGTTAAACCATCCTACTCACGTGCTGTTCTGCAAACAACAAACCACAGGGACAGAGACCACAGTGGTTGCTGGAAGCAGGGTGGGGGTCTGATGGCAAAAGGAGGTGGGGGGCGGGAACCTGGTGGGCATACAGAGCTCCTGCCCGGTCCGCACCAAAGACTGAATTTTACTACATTACACGGTGCTGGGGGAGCCCAGGACGGAGCGGAGGCTGACAAGGGGTCTAACCTGACAAGGTGTGCATGATACACCTTTGGGGGTAGGGGGAAGGTGCAGAACGGAGCCACCCTGAGTAACTTCAGAAACAGTGTCTTAACTAAAGACACCGTCCAGCAAGAGGGTGTTGGAGAAGCAACACTCGAAGCAACAACACAGCCAGGACCCTGTTCTTGGTTTCTGAGTTTCACTCTCCAGTGAAAGAAACCAGGCTCCATGAGGCAGGGGCCACTTTCCTGGGGCGGGGGAGCAGGGGGTCTCTTGAGGAGGCAGCACCTCATGGAACCAAGTGAGGACATGTCCCAGGGCCGTGCAGGGACTGTGTGAACTCAAAGCCCCAGTGACAGGCGGGAGCAGAAGCCCAGGAATGAAGGCCCAGAATCTGTATGGACAGGGAAACAACTGGACAGACCAGAGGGGTGAGGGGACAGCTCTCTTACAGAAGATGCCAACTGAGCACCACAGGGGACAAAGTTACCACCAGAAAACCAGACACTCCTGTGGATGGATCCCCTGAGTGGGTGAGGGTTTACATGGGAATGAGACCCTCGCCATGTCCCGAGGTCTCTTCCACAACCACACACATGACAGTGATGAGCAGTGTCAGGCCCAGTGGTGGAAGGCCATCACCTGCAATGGGGTACACGGGCCGCAATGTGATGCCCTGAGACGGACTATTCACATTTGCACATTTCTTGCCAAAGACGCATAAACTGGTCTAATGAAATCCATGACAGTGTTGTGTGGAGAGTTTCTAGAGTTTCTTCATGCTCTAGAAGCCCTAACATGACAAGAGACAGAGGAGCCCAAGGAGACTGCGGAGCCAGTGCAAGGGGTCTGCTCAGGGGCCTCAGACAGAGAGCTGGGGGGCGGGGCCATCAGGGCCGCAACGGCAACCTGCTGCTCTGCCTGGCGTCAGGGCCCTGCACCTGTTCCGGTTCTTAACTTGGGTCGCTGTGCCAGGTCAAGTCAGAGGCTAATGCTTCACAACTAAGTGAACCATGTTTGCAAACTCTGTTCTGCTGCTCTCTGTCAAAACTCTCAGACTGTGAACCAAAGGGGGCATTTCACGGGCCAGGGATCTGCCTTCCACAGACACTGAGGGAGGAAGGGCCTGCCTGGGGGCTCCACGGGCACCGCTGAGATGCTCTGAATGTGAAAGGGAGCACAGGACATTACAAGGCGTCCAGAGAAACCCCTGTACCTGCAGACCACAGGAAATAGCAGGAGGGGGAGAAACCCAAGCTCCTCTCACAGACAACTAACAAGTGCGCCAGGAGTGACGAAGTCCGAACCGATGTCCATCACATGCAGGCCTGCCTGCAGCAGGGAGAGTCTGCAGGTGTAGATGTGCACACACAAGACCGAGCCCCAGCCCCTCAGCATGCAGGGCTGATGGCTGCTCACTGCCCCCGTTGTGGGCTGTTCCTGCCCACATGTTCAACAGCCTCTAAGCCTGGGGCATAGCCCACAATTCCAAGATCAGGGCCTTCTGCCAGCCCATGGCCTGACTCTGTCATAACAGAAAGGCGATGGAAGGAGACGGCCAAGCGCTCCTATTGCTCAGAACCAGCACCCACCAGGGACACGGCCTTGAGGATGCGGCCACTGAACTTGGGACCAGACCAAGGTGTCGTCCAGGGATGGGCAGCCAAGCATGGTCACTGCCCTGCACACAGAGGCCTCCACCCTGGGCATACTGGACGTGGACTCCAGATAGCCCCCATAAACCAAGAGGAGCACACGTCTGCTCCCTGGACTATTTTTCAAACTCTCAACCTCTTTGATCATTTGAAACTTTTCAAAACAAAATTTTTGGCAAAAAGAAAACAACGGATTCAGGGAGACCAGTGAATGAGGGGCCAGCACTGCCCCCTAGAGCTGGCAGTGCTGCGGCACACAGAGCCCACGGAGGGGGAGGGGGTGCAGGTGGGAGGGGCCTGACACCACACTAGGGGGCAGGGCACCCAGCGTGTGCCCAGCCGGTGACCCACTCACCAATGCACAGGGCAGGGGGGACGCCCAGGCACAGCAGGTACTGGTACAGCAAGAAGAGCGCCAGGAACAGGNCGTGGACTCCAGATAGCCCCCATAAACCAAGAGGAGCACACGTCTGCTCCCTGGACTATTTTTCAAACTCTCAACCTCTTTGATCATTTGAAACTTTTCAAAACAAAATTTTTGGCAAAAAGAAAACAACGGATTCAGGGAGACCAGTGAATGAGGGGCCAGCACTGCCCCCTAGAGCTGGCAGTGCTGCGGCACACAGAGCCCACGGAGGGGGAGGGGGTGCAGGTGGGAGGGGCCTGACACCACACTAGGGGGCAGGGCACCCAGCGTGTGCCCAGCCGGTGACCCACTCACCAATGCACAGGGCAGGGGGGACGCCCAGGCACAGCAGGTACTGGTACAGCAAGAAGAGCGCCAGGAACAGGCAGTAATTGGGCCAGAGGTGGGCGATGGCCTCCCGGCGTCGGCGGGTAAGGATGGCCACCAGCCAGCAGCCGTGCAGGATGACCATGAAGTTCATGCGCTGCCCGATCACATTCACGGCCGCCAGGAAGCAGACCTGAGGGTGGTAGAGAGGAACGGGGCGGCCAGGGTGAGGACAGTGAGCCAGCGGCAGGAGTGGGGGGGTCCTCCCGGCTCTGCCTCTGGGTGGCCTTGGGGGGTAGAAGGTGTTGTGCCCAGGATGGGGGCAGTGGCCCAGGCCACTCTCCTGGAGAAGCAGAGAGGCTAAACACGTCTCCATGCTGGGGGAATCAAGGTGGGGGCCCCACAACAGAGTTGAGCCTGAGCCCAAGCCCAAGCCCACCTGCAGCTGGGGCCCCTGGCCCCCTTGGTCTGTACCACCCCCCATCCCTTCTAGCCTTTGCTCAGCAAAGGCCCCACAGAGGGTGGCAAGGACCCCTGCAGCTGAGCCCAACCCCACGGAAGGGGCAAGGGTTACCCCCGTCTCACCTCTAGCCCAAATTTGTAGAAGAAGAAGTTCACATAGTACTTGAGGCAGCTGGGCAGGTCATGGTCCAGCCGCTGGCGGGTGCCCTCAGCGCAGACGGCCTGGGCGGGCAGTGGGGCCAGCTGGTGCCGGCGGCGGTGGTAGTCCTGGCTCCGGTACACCATGGCCTCAAACACCAGCAGCAGTAGGATCTGCAGGTGGTTCTGAGGGGCAAGGGCAGTCAGGCCCCACCTACCCAGCAGTGCCCCCTACCCAGCCCACCTGCCTGCTGCACTCACCTGGATGTAGCCCAGGTTGGGGAAGCCCTTCCGCACCCCAAACCAGTTGGCGGGGTCGACAGGCGCGCGATACAGCAAGGACTGGCGGATCTCCGTCTTCTGCAGGTTTGTACTATTGGGGAAAGGCTGGGAGAGGAGCGGCAGGCACTGCATGCTGACCTCAGGGATGGACCCCCACCCAGGCCCTCTGCGCCCCCCTTCCACTGTGATGCATACCTCCGTGCAGTTGCTGGCGTACTCGTGGGGGTTGACCACCTTGAGCTGGTACAGCATCTTGCACACGATGATGATGCAGGTCCACACGGTGGCCAGGCACGAGGCCATGGGCCGGAAGCGTGGGTAGGGCAGGGCGAAGGCCCAGAGCACGACCAGCAGGAAGTTCAGCACCGACACCTATGGGTGGTGGCGGCCGGATCAGCACCCTCCCCACAGGCCCCTTGCCCCTCCCCCCACAGTGCCTGGGGGGCCCACACGGGTGTGCGAGCATGTCCACACTCACCTCCTTCAGGGCCACCCACACGGTGTACAGGGCCACCAGCTTGAAGATGTGCAGCTCCAGCAGGCGCCGCACCAGCACCTGCACGCGGGTGACGATGTCCGAGAAGCCAGTGGCCAGGTCCAGCAGCCGCTCAGCCACCAGGCCCCACTTGCTGGCTGGGGGGGTGGTTGGGGGGACAGTGAGGAGGAGGGGCCTGGGCCATCATGTCCTGTGCAGATGGGGCTCCGGGGCTCAAGTCTGGGCACCTTGAACTTACCCTCTGGGACCTGCGTGGCCTGGTAGGGGCTGGCTGTGCCCAGCCCCTCATCCCTGGGCACCTCCTCCTCTTCCTCCTGCTGCAGCAGGGGCGTCCGGCTCACCGCGTCCTGCCTAGGACAGGGCCCTGGAGTGTCCTTCCCACCCGTGCTCCTGGTGCAGCCCTGCACCCCTTTCCTCTCCTGCCTCTTCTACCCCAGCTCTGGGACCCTGGCTGTGGGTGCTGCAGCCACTAGGTGGGAGCATGAAGCCTGCTGACCTCCTGACCCCTGTGACCCCAGTGGGGCACCTGAAGGTGACAGCTGAGGCCCTACCCCCATTTCAGGTCTCCTGCTCGACACCACCAGCCTCTGCAGACCCTCAGCTCCAAGGGGCAGGCCTACCCGGGAACCCAGCGTGGGGTGCAGGCGCCAGGTAGGGGCTGGTGCTCGGGGTCGGTGAGCTGCATGAAGGGCCGGTGGAAGTAGTGCAGCTGCAGGATGCAGGCGAGCAGGAAAAAGCCGGGGACCAGGATGCTGGAGAAGAGCTCGGACACGCTGAACTGCTCCAGGCCCAAGTCCCCCAGCCTGGGTGGGGAGGCGCAGTAGGGGTCAGGATGGTTGCATGACCGCCACGGCGGCGTCCTGCCCCTCCTCCACCAGCCCTGCCCCAGACTCACTGCTCATCAGTGAGGCCCGTCAGGTTGCGCCAGTAGGCCGGGAAGTCCTGGAACTGGAAGGTGTAGACGGCCACCAGCACCAGCATGGTGTAGGCCACCACCAGCCACCAGAATGCCTTGAGCAGCTTCCGCCACAGGCTGTAGTAGACCTGCCAGCCAACAGGCGCGGTGAGGCCCAACCCCCCTGACTCCATGCCCCCCTGTGCCCCTGCCCCCACCACTCTGCACCCCACGCCCCACACCTGGAAGAGGATGAGACAGAGCAGGAAGAGCAACATGTAGACGATCTTGTAAACCACCAGGCGGCCAGCGAAGCTGACCACGATGAACATGCCTGCGCACACGTAGATCCAGTACTTGGCGTAGATGCCCCTGACCAGTTCCCCCAGGCTCCGCAGCAGCATCGGCGTCCGCGTGGGCTCTGCAGTGGGTGGGCACAGCATCAGGACCAGGCAGGTGGGGAAGGAGCTGCCCCCCCAGTCACCCAGCCCTCCCGCCTGCTCACCTGTGGCGGCCACGGTGACCTCCGTCAGCACTACGGGAGCTCGCGCCCTCCTCAGCAGCTTCTCCTTCACAAACTGGCGCAGCAGGAGCCAGAAGGTCAGGGTGCACAGCAGCTGGGGAGAGGGGGGCAGCATCATTGAGGGGCCCAGGCAGGGGAGCCAGAGGTGAGACTGCAGTGGGAAGATGTTCCCCCCCCTGCTATCCTCCTCGCAGGCACGAGTTCACACACAAACGTGCACACACTCCCAAACCGTAGCTCCTACTCACACACGATCTTGTATGCACACAGACACACAGGTGAACACGGGCTCACATGTGTTTGCACACTTGCATGCCCACGGACTCACACGGTAAGGTGTAACCCACAGCCCCCTAAATGGCCAGCGGTGGCATGGATGCCCAGGTGCAGTGGCCTGTCTCACAGAGGGACACCATGAGGGCACAGAAACTCACTGGGACCCAGGCCCACATGCAGTGCTCACAGAGCCCGTCTCAGGCAGACAGGACGGTGCCCCCAGCAACGTGAGGTCGTCACACATTCACTTGACAAACACCAACTGAACAACTATTCTGGCCTTGGCCAGGGGGTCCTGGTGACACCCAGACATGGGCCCTGGGCTGCAGCACGCCCAACCGCACTGGGAGCCGGGTGAGGGCCGGGCGGACTTACCATGGCGCCCAGGTCCAGGCAGGGGTAGCGGGTGTGCTCCAGCCCCAGCTGGCGCAGGCTGACAGGACCCAAGGCGGTGGGCAGCTCAGGCTGCAGGTCCATGGCCCACACGTAACGCAGGCAGCAGAGCGCCAGCCCATAGAGCAGGATGAAGGGCGAGCAGAGCATGGCCAGCTGGTGGCGGCTGCGCACCGTCCAGATGAGGCAGGCCCAGAGCAGCAGCACGAAGGTCAGCCAGCTGTGGTAGGTGATGCTCCACACCTGTGGGCCGGGCAGGGCAGAGCTGCACGCACACTCCCCAGGCTGATGTTGTGGGGCCCTCCAACAGGAAATCAAACCTGCCCTACTGGCCCACCCACC
>SJYA01002361.1:686181-788167 GCA_006410615.1 Neotragus moschatus
ACGCGGCTGGTGGCTGGCCTGGACGGCTTGTGGCCCAGCAGGCAGGCTGCAGTCCCATCCACCTCTGGTGACAATGCACCTGGCCACAATCCTCTCCCGGAACGCCGTGAGAGCCCGTGGGAAGGCCCAGCCCTTGGCTGTTCCCGCCGGTGCCCTTACCATCATGGCGATGAGGGCACACACGTAGCTCTGGTCCATGATGAGGTGGCCCAGGCCGTGCAGCGGAGACGTTGCCTTCGGCTCAGCCAGCCGGGGGCATGCTAGGGTGAGGGTAGGGGTCACAGGTGAAGCAGGACACCCGCTGGGGAGGCTCCAACATCAATAGGGCAGAGCCCCTCACCCATACCTGACTCAGCCCCCAAGTGCAGACAGTGCTGGAGCCGTGCTCAGCACAGTCTCATAGGGGCTCTGGGGGCAGAAAAGGGCCCAGGCTCCACTCTGACTCTATTCCCAATATGTCATGGGACCCTGGCCCATTCTCGCCCTGCTCCCAGCCTCGGTTTCCAATACTCTAGACAGACAGGGTAGATGAGATGGCCTCAGTCCCTCCAGCTCTGTGAGTACCCACATCCCCCGAGGCCAGCAGCTTCATCCTCTGCTTTGTAAGATGGAAATCGAGGCTTAGGGCAAAAGAAAAGAAAGAAAAAGCACCCAAGAAAAACACCCAGACCTGCCCTGGGGACACAGAGCCAGCCCAAGACAGAGCAGTGAATAACTCTGGGACTGAGAGGCAGACGGACAGGCAAGGGAGATCCCTGCAGGGTCTTGCGTCTGTAAGTGAGTGAGTGAAAGTCGCTCAGTCCTGTCCGACTCTTTTCGACCCCATGGACTATACAGTCCATGGAATTCTCCAGACCAGAATACTGGAGTAGGTAGCCTTTCCCTTTTCCAGGGGATCCTCCCACCCCAGGGATCAAACCCAGGGATGGAACCCAGGTCTCCCGCATTGCAGGCGGATTCTTTACCAGCCAAGCCATGAAGGTCCTTGGGCAGCCCCAAAGAGGGGTTCAGCTAGAGGCCGATACGGCAAGGCCACCAGGGGGCAGCACTGCATGGCTATATATACTTACAGGTCCGCTGCTGGACGGCGCTTTGGCCAGTGAGGTCGTGTATGATGCAGTTGTCCTCAGGGTCTGGTGTTGTGGGAGTAGGCATTGTCTGCTGTAGACAAGCCAAGCCCATGAGCCAAGCCTGTGGGCAGGGGGGTGCCGGCCCCACCTCTCAGTCCCGACTCCTCACCTGAGCAGCCCCTTCCTCCTTGATGGCCACAATCCTGGCCTGACCCTGGGGCCACTGGTCCACCTCGGTCAACTCCACCTCCCGTGTGTCATCGACTCCGGCCACCTCCTTCCTCTGTGGAGACCAGAAGTGAGGCTCAGCCCCCCTAGCCTGAGGGGGTGGGGGATGCAGGGCGCTGGCCTGGGTGCTCACCTGGTCCACAGGCTGGAGGGCATGGAGCTTCAGGAGCGAGGTCACCGTGTAGCAGAGGAGCAGCAGGATGCCAGGGCTCACGTACACGGGCCAGTCATGGTCAGCATTGACGACCAGCACGTTGGGGCTGGAGCAGTTGATGGGGGCCACAAAGTCCTTGAGACCAAACACCCTGCCCAGAGAAGGCATGTTGGTGATACTGTGGTGAGGGGGTCACGGGTGCCGGGTGGGCAGGGCTGGGGCGAGGGCAGGCCAGTGCCTGGGGTGAGCCCTCACCTGGCCCAGATGCTGGCAGGTGGGAGAGTGGCCTGGGCGAGAGGTGTCTGGTAGCAATAGAGGCAGATGAGATGGCCGGTGCCAAAGCAGCCCACCATGACGCAGAGTGTGTTGAAGCCCAACGGGCTGATGGGAAAGTGACAGGCCCACCAGGTGCCAATGGCCAGGAAGAGCAGGAAGTAGACACTGGAGAAGGCTGAGGGGTGGGCAATGCCTGCGGGCCAGGCAGGGGCACACAGGGTCACTCCTGGCTGGGGTGGTGTGACCACCGTCTTGCTGGTCAGTGGGGAGGGCTGCTGAGACCCCTCCCAGTGTGATGGTCAGAGGTGGGGTCCCAGCCCCCTGCCCAGGGGGTACCTGCCAGTGCGAGCAGCATGATGGCCAGAGTCCGCCCAGCTGCCACGAGCAGCCAGTGCACTGTGATCCGGAACCGGGCGGCCAGCCGAGATCTCCGCGTGGGGGACAGTTCAGGGGCTTCCCGCAGCTCCCCCAGGGAGCCGGCATCAGCTTCCTCACTGTCATCTTCCTGCCAAGGTCATGGGAAGAGCAGAGGTCAGGCACGTGGTAGAGGAGGAGAGAGGAGGGAGTAGATAGCGGGAGGGGGGAAGAAGGAAGTGGGGGGAGGAGGAAGTGGGGAGGGAGAGGGAGGAGGGAAAGGGGGAAGGGAGAGGGAGGAGCCCACCCCTGTGGCCATTTCCCTGGCCCCCCTTTACACCCACTGCTGGCCCTCTGAGGTCACAGAGCTGCTAGCCTGTGTGCACCAGTGCTGCCCTCCATGCCTGGTCTTCCCACCACCTTCCCATGGCCTCGCAGCCCTGGAGGCCTTCCTGGAGGTGGCCCACTGCAGCAGTGACACCTTCCTGCCAAGGCCTGGTGCTCAGATGACCCAGGTGCCCCTCAGGTGCATCTTCTTTATCTCCCACCTGCTCCAGGGGCCCCGAGGACAGGACAGCCCACAGGCTCGTGCATCTGTGCCCCAGGCCCCTGGCCTGAGAGCGCCCCAGTGGGTGTCCCCAGTGGATGCATGGCAGGGCCACAGGTGCTCCTCACTCTCCGGTCGCAGAGTGGCTCCACACCCTACTCCTGGCCATAGCACCTTCCTTATAAGAACGGCAATGGAGGTTTGGGGGTGGGGGCACTCAGGTCACACTGCCAGGGGAGAACACGCCAGGGGACAGCCTGCTCTCATTCTGCTGCCCGTGGGGCATCTGGAGAGTTAGGTGGGCCTCCTGGGTGTCCCTGGCCAGCTCTACTGGCCTCACCTGTCCACAGGCACTGAGACACACCAGGGTCTGTCTCCTTGGCCCTGCCTCAAGGTTTCCCAGAACAGACTGTTTCCTGGAATTGGGGAGCCGGAGGGAGGCAGAAAGAACAGCCTGTGTCAGAAACGCAGGCCCTGGGTCTCCACCTGAGACATGGGTGCTGGTCTGTGCCTCACCTGTCCTGGCCAAGGCAGCCCTCGGCGTCCAGGCTGATAGCATGGGGGAGCCAGGAGCCCTGGTCACACCCCAGCTCCACATCTCCCAGTAGGCAGCCTCGGCACACCCCCTAACCTCTCTGAATCTGTCTTCTGCTTGTCAAATGTAGGTGGGGAGCTGGGCAAGCCCCAGGGAGTGCTGCTGGGCCATATCTGTTAGTGCGGAGGGGGCAGGGCAGGAGGCCCAGCCTTGGGGTCAGAGTGGTACCCAGTGTCCCCCTGTTATGTCCTGGAATGAGGGTTGGGGGTCAGCCCTAGAAGGCACAGCAGCCAGGCCTGAGCTCACTCTGCCCACAGCCTGGCCCCAGCTCTGGGAAAGCTGCCGTGGAAAATGAGTGCTTCTGGGTGTGGGAAGAACAGAAGCAGCTGTTGGGCGAAAGGACAGGTGCTGGGGGCCGCTAGCAGTGTCCAGCCTGTCTTGGCAAGTCCCCCAGACTGCACCCCCCACCGCAGCCCGTCTGAAATGCAGGGCAGGAATGGATACATGTGTGCCAAGTTGGGATGGGCACATGTACATGGACACATGTGCTATGGCCCTGCCAGGTGGGGTCGTCTGCAAGGGGTGCTGTGCCTGCTTCTGGCTCAGACCTTAAATACTGGGTGCCTGTGATGCCTTGCTTTGAGGTCCGAGGGGCGATGAGCAGCATGGAGTGGGGGGCTGGCCCCCTCCCTCTGACCCAGGCATGGGGAACCAGCTAGCTCCTTTCCTTCGGAGCTGTTCCTGGAAACCCTGGCTCTGCTAACGAGGAAACCAGAGGCCATTCTGGTCCCTGTGCCCGCCAGTGCCACACGCCATAGGGATGGAGGGAGCCAGCCAGTCAGGGGGCTGCCCCAGCCCCCACTCAACCCCACAAGTACCTGGAAGAGCCGCTTGACCTCCAGGCCCCACATCCTCTGTGAAATGGGGGTGTCAGCCTTGCCCTCCAGGACTCGGGGGATGGGCAGTCAGTTGCAGGCTGAGCCCCACCCCAGCCCATGACAGGAAGTGCCCCCTCTCTGGGGACTGAGGCCCTCATTTCCACAAGCATCAGCAGCCTGTCCAAAGGACACTGAGGCTAAGGGTGTGAGCCTGTGTCCCCCACCGCCTACCAGGCAGGGACCCTGGATATCACAGACCTGACCCAGCCCTGGAAACGAGGTCCTACTGGACAGAAGCTGAGGCCGAATGTGGGATCCAAACGGGGCTCAAGACTACCACCCTCGTGCAGGGACAGGAGAGCTGAGCCTTCAACCAGAGGACACGGAGGGAAGACCCAGGGCGGGACCCTAAGGACTCTGATGCAGGGTCCTGCTCTAGGCCTCCAGCCTANCTACTGGACAGAAGCTGAGGCCGAATGTGGGATCCAAACGGGGCTCAAGACTACCACCCTCGTGCAGGGACAGGAGAGCTGAGCCTTCAACCAGAGGACACGGAGGGAAGACCCAGGGCGGGACCCTAAGGACTCTGATGCAGGGTCCTGCTCTAGGCCTCCAGCCTACATAGCCTCTGCCTTGTCCACAAACCCACCAATGCCCTAACTGTGGGTGGTGCTCCTCAAACATCCGTCTGTCTGTCCATCCATCAATCCCCAGGTGCTCCTTGATGGCCAGCACACACGGCCTCCCAGCACCACTGATTCCCTGTGGCATGCAGCCCTGAAGACCCTCCTCAGAAGCAGCTCGCGGGCAGATGCTGCCTGCAGCCCCCGCACGTGCTGGGACCATGCGCTGTGATGCCAGTGCCCCAAGGGACACACACTTGACCTCTCTGCTGCTGTCACATCTCTCCACAGTAGGCACATACAGGCTTTTACAACTAAAATGTCCACATTTGTTTAAGGAAAGAAAGAATGTATAAAAGTCCTCAAATGGCTGGGACCTGGGGTGCCCCACAGCCCTCACCGGCTCCTGGACGTGCTGGCTGCACTGGGCTGTCCTCGTGAGGCGCCTGCAGACCCCAAGGCACAAGGAGGAGACCACGAGGATGCCCAGGTCAGGGGCCACCAGGCGGATGGCATTGGGAATGTCCTTCAGGTCCAGCCTATAGAGGGCAGGGAGAGCCCATGGTGGGCTTAATGGGGCTGGGGCCAGTGGGGGCACCCCATGAGCTGGAGGCCCCCACCTCAGGCCCAAGAAATCCCCAAGGGAGATTGAGGACTCTCACCTCGCGAACCCAATGTGCCGGGAGATGGTGTCCCAAGTGATGGTGTCCCAGGTGCTGCCTGCAGAAAGAGGTGGGGGAACCAGGTCAGGTAGGTGGGCACCAAGAAACCCCCTCATTGCCAAGAGGCCCTCAGAAGCCCTCAAGCCATAGGTCCCCAGGTGTCTAGGGATGCTCGAGAATGCTGCTTATGCTGGTGGGGAAACAGGCCCAGCCAGGCAGTCTGGTGGGTCAGAGGCCCATTAGTTCTGCCTGGCAAAATGGGGCTCACAGCCCAGCTGGGTGCTGTGTGGCTGTGGCAGGGCTCTCAGGTCTGTTGGCCAAGGCCAACCACTCCTTGGGAGCTGGAGGGGGCACACATGGGAAGCCTGGTCTCAGAGCCACCAGGACTGGAGGGCCCTAGAGGCACCTGACTTCCAGTCTCTAAGCTGCAGGAGACACACGATCTTCACAGAATGAAAATGGGAAGCTGGGTGGGACATCCTGCCCGCCACGATCCAGGTGGGACATGGAGGTGGGAAACCACTCCTCCAAGCAGTGGGGATGGGAGCCCAGGGCTCCATCATCTGCACACTGAGGGCCGGGTGCCAGATGTAGATTCTGTCCACAGGTGAAAGGGTGCAGGATGGTGGGTGGGCAGCTCACCTGGTCTGCTGGCACCCCTGTCCCCCTAGCCTAGCCTCTGTGCCTCCAAAGGCTCAGGAGGAAGATGTGAGCAGGTGGGGCCTGAGAAGACCAGGGCTGTCNGATTCTGTCCACAGGTGAAAGGGTGCAGGATGGTGGGTGGGCAGCTCACCTGGTCTGCTGGCACCCCTGTCCCCCTAGCCTAGCCTCTGTGCCTCCAAAGGCTCAGGAGGAAGATGTGAGCAGGTGGGGCCTGAGAAGACCAGGGCTGTCTGGTGAGCCGGATGCCAGGCTCAGTTTGGTGTTGCCAGCCCAGCCCCATGGCCACCTGTTACTGGGGCAGTTAACCTGGGCCCACTTGCACTGGATATATATAGTGGATAGACACTAAGAAGTAGACAAAGCCTGGGTGAGGCAGGGTGGCCCTTGAGGCTGGCTGACCTTGCTGAAGAGTGTGAGGCTCCCCAACCCTGCCTAGGCCCTCTGGTTGCTCTGGGAGACCGTTGGCTCTCCCCCAGACCTCTGCTGCTCTCAAGCATTCCCCCCAGGCCCCCTAGTGACTCACAGCTTGGCCTTAGAAGCTGATCCAGGCGGGGCACAGTATGCAGGCATATCTGGAAGGTGAGGTGGGCTGCCAAGAAGAGGAGGCTGAAGCCCAGCAGGGCTCGGAGGAGGCGGCCAGTGTGACCTGCAGGCAGAGTGGGCAGGGGTAAGGCCAGCATGCAGCTGAGCCTGGGGGAGTATGGAGAGGGAGAGATCAGTGAAGGCCAGTCAGCCCTGGCTGTCAGCCCTGAGCCAGGCTGTGTCCACCAGCCTAGCATGGACCCAAGGTCTGTCAGCAGAGAACTCAGGCAGCACACTCCTCCTACACTATCCCATTGATCACTCACAGCCGCCCCATGGTCCTGAACTATCGTGACCTCACTTTACAAAGAAATGGGCAAAGAGAGGTGAAGTCACTTGCCTACAGTCATACAACAAGGAATCAGTGGAGTACAGCACACCCAGCCTGCCAGTGCTTGAGTCTCACCCCCTACTTGGGGTGTGGGGCATGGGGGGACAGAGCCAGCACCAGAAGGAAAGGCCCCCTCAGGCTGGAGGCCACCTTCAGGTCTGGTCACATATCCAGCAAACATCTATGTTGTTACTTGGCCCTGGCAGCATGGTACTGCCTCACCCCCAATATGGGCTGAAAGCATGCACCATGCAGGGAAGACCCTGTCCAACACTCAACCACATGACTTATCAAACCTGCTCACAGAACAAAGCTTTAGATTCCCAGAGGTGACTGTACCTCAGGAATTCACATGATGGATGGGGGACAGATGGAGGGATGGATGATGGCTGGATGGAGAGGAGGATACACTGGATGCATGAGAGGATGTATCGCAGGAATGGATGGGAGATGGATAGATGGATGAATGAATATGGATGGCAGAAGGTCGATGAGAAGACAGAGGATGGGAAGTTGGATAAATGGATGGGCAGCTGTGATTATGGACAGATGAATGGATTGGATGTATGAGAAAATGGAATGGATGGGTAAATGAGGAATTGATGGGAGGATGGAGAGATGGATGAATGGGAAGAAGGATGGTGGGAAAGATGGATGGATAGATAGGAGGACAGAGAGATTAATGGATGGGGACAGATGGATGGATAGATAGAGAAGTGGGTGAATGGATGGAAGGATGGATCAACAGGTGGAAGATGGATATACAAGTGAACGGGTGGGTGGGAGGATGGGTAGATAAATGGAATGGATGGAGGATGAGAGGGTAGCAGGATGGCTGACAGCAGTGTTGGGTGAGGCCAGGGGGCAGCTCTAATTTCAGAAGGTGGAGGGCAATCAGGCTGGTGGGATCCTGAGAGGGTGGGGTGGTGTGTGTGGGTCCTGGGCCACCCACTGCAGTTTCTGGAAGCCCTGCCTGCCTCTCTCCTCAATCTGGGGTCACTCGTTTGGTCATGTGAGGCCTGCAGGGCACAGGGAGCGTGGTGGAAGGATGGCAACCTGCCTCAGTGGGCAGGTGACCCCCACCTCTGTCGTGCAGGGGAGGGGTCACACAGAAGTGTTTCCTACTGAAGGAGCCAGGGCGCTGCTCAGGCCAGAATCTCTGGAGAAGCAGGAAATGGGGCTGGGAGGATGGGGCTTCAAGCACGGAGGAGAGGGAGCTTGTTGGGCGGGGGATGCAGAGAGCATTTGACCAGAGTGGGCAATGGGGCTCAAGCCCCAAACCTCCTTGGTCGGACCGCTCAAGTACACAAACACTCCAGGACAGCCTCACTCCCATGACCCTGTTCTGGGACAACTTGGGACCCCTGTGGGTGTGGTGCCCACCTAGGCCCAGCTCTGGTACCACGGTGAGCTGCTGGTTGACCTCACCCTCCCAACATGAACTGGGTGAAGGGTGCTGAGGAAAGGGGACTCCCCTACTCGTCTGAGGCCCTGTCTCAGGGAGGATGGTCCGGAGGTGGGGGGCAGGGAGGGACAGGGCCAGAGGAAGTCAGAATCTGAGCTCAAGGCCCTGGGAATCTGTTCTGCCATGTCTGGCACGTTGTCCGCCCACAGGCAGGAGGGCACATGTCTCGGGAGGACAACAGAGCCTCTCATCCCCTCATCCAAAGAGCACAGGGTCTTCCTGGGGCGCCGTTCTGTGACGTGAACGAGGCCTGCCCACCAGGCCCTCCTGTCCACAGCCCCTAAGTCAGAGCAGAGCCCAGGGCTCCAGGGCAGTCACCCTCTCCAGACAGCAGTTGTAGGGCCTGGCTCCTCAAGTCCCTGTTAATCAGGTCACAGGAGCTGACCCTCGGGTCTCCCTGAAGCTTCTGCTGCGGCTGTGCCTGCTGGGGCACGTAGCCCACAGTGCCAGCAAAGTGACTGAGGAAGAGCTGGAAGGTTCCTGAGGACGCACTGAAGTGGACACCTCTCTGCCCAGCACAGGGAGCTGGGGTCAAGCTGACACCCACATGAGAATAGAGCCAGGAATCAGCACCCACAGGGGACCCGGGCAGCCTCAGACCTTCCACCCAGAGCTGGCGCCAAGGCCCAGCTGCAATACGACCATGACCCTGTGGCCAGGCACTCAGGCATGGACAGGCCTCACATTTTCCTCTCTTCCACCCGGAAAAACCCAGCAGCCTCTCTGACCCTGAAGGGCCTCTGAGGCTGGACAGATGGACAAAGGGAGTCAGGCAGGCGAGTCTTCCCAGCGCCCTGACCCTTCCCCACCCTGGACTCCTGCCCTGGCTGAGAGCCTGTGCTTCTCCCAACGCCAATTAGAAGAAAGTGTTCCCCATCGCTGCAGGGCATGAAATATGATGGAACAAATAGCTCAGAGCTGAGACCCTGGGAACCGGGTCCATGGAGAGGAGGGGAGGGCCTGGATTGCCCACAATCTCCCCAGGTTGGCCCAAGCTGTGGATTGGGGAAAGGCTGGGATAGCCAGCCATACAGGGGTGTGGCCTGGGGTCCCCCGTGGCTCCCAGCCCCACACCTGTGTGGGGCCCCTCCCTGAACTCTCCCTGCACTCCAAGGTCAGGGCCCCCCCCATACCAGTGCCCACAGGAGCAGAGAGCCTGACCAGACACCTCAGGCCAGGGAGGGGGACCTGTGACCCTGTGGGAGGCAGGTTGACACCCTTCCAGGAGGACCCATGCCCCAATCCTGGGACCCTGTGAACATTTCCTGATGCAGCAAAGGGGAACTAGGAGTTCCAAGCAGCTCACCTTAAACAAGGGCTGCTCCTGGCCACCCCCACCCAAGGCAGATCCAGTTTCACTCCAGGGTCCCAACCATGGAGACGGGACGGGAGGGCCCAATCAGAGTGACTAGGGGGTGATGATGGGGAAGGGGTGCCAAGCTGAGGAGCTGGAAACAGGAACCAGATTCTCCCCAGATCCCCCCAGGAGGGACCAGCCCGGTGACACATGGGTTTTCACTCCAAGAAGCCCATGCTGGACTCTGACTCCCAGACTGTGAGCAGGGACCTGCAGATGGCTGCTGGATGTGAGGTGGTCTCTGTAGCCACAGGACACACCTGAGGCCCCAGGTGGCCAGCCTGCCGCCAGCACCTTCCAGGGGCAGCAGGAGTGGGCCTGGATCCCTGTGGTGGTCTTGGTGATCCCTGCCAGGCTATTCTTTCATGACCTCTGTCCAGAATGGGGTAGGGGTCACACCACTGACAACCTGCTCCCTGGGAATCCTCTTTTAAGCCTGGGCATCTCTCTTCACCCTGGGAAATCTAAGGGCCTCCCTGCCTACGGGGCACAGAGCCATCCTCAGCACCTTTTCTTACTGAAAAGCCAGGACAAAAACTGACCCAAAAGCACCCTGAGAGTGGCTGGTGGGACCCCGGCCTGAAGGGGCTCCTCAACCACACACCCTGTGCTGTCGGCCTGCAGGTCTGCATCCCCCTTCACAGGGACCTGTCTGTGCCCCACAGGACAGGGGGCAGGACACCCTCCTACTTGGGGATCCTCTCCGCTCTCAGCTCCTCTCAGACAAGCCGGTTTTCTGGGCCCCACAGTGCAGACTGCCCTGGGGACAAAGGCACCCTGACAGGTTTTCCCAGCCATCTTGTCCACCTAGTGGACTCAGAGGCCACCCTCTAGGAGCTCAGAACTAGGTGGGGACTGCTGGGCACCCAGCTGCCCTGACAACAAAGTGATCAGAGGAAATCCATCACCCCACAGAGCACTGAGCACATACAGATGGAGCCTGAGTCCACAGTGGGGCAGGAGTGCAGGTGAGGTGGCTGGACTTAAGGGTCAGCCAGAGTTGCTCAGGGCAGATGGGCTGCAAAGTCAGTGCTGGGACCAGGTGGGGGTCAGGGGAGGGACCTGGCAGGAAGGTGGCCCAGCCCATGGCCAGAGGAACATGGCATCAGCCCTGCAACACGAGGTCAGAACAGAGATCTGAAACAGCCAAGGGTCCACCATGAAAAATGAACCTAGGACCACTCATCCTTCACCAGTGGCTCTACAACCACAGAGAACGTAACCCCTGCCCGGTTCAGCCATGGCTTCAACTCTCCCCTGCCCCGGGCATCTGGAGAAAGAGCTCTGAGACCCTTGAATCCACACCTCCACCCCCACCCCCACCAAGCTACACCCACCCTTACCTCGGATACTGTGCCGTGAGGGGCCCGGGAACCAGGGCAGCAGCAGCAGGAACAGCAGGTAGACCAGGGAGAGAGCGTTGACCCGGAACAGGCAGGCTGCAGAGGAGATGGGACAGTCATCAGGGCCGCTCAGCAAGGAAGGACAGCCAGCCCCACACTCCAGGTGCTCCCCCAAGCCTCCCCACCACAGGTATGGTGCTTGTTACCCCAGGAGGCTGCCCACCTCCCTCCACGCATGAGCAACCACACTCAGGGCAGGACGGGTCACCTGCCCCGGGAGCCCGGTGTCTGACCTACGACGGACTCTGTTTACACAGAGCAGGGGGCTCTCATGCTGCACGTGTCGCAGGACTCGCTCTGCAGAGCTGCACCCCCACCCGCAGGGCCAACACGGAGGTCATGACAATCTCCTCACTTGTTTTCTCTCCTTTGTAAGACTTCACGTCCCCAGTCAACACACAGCATGGCTGACTTTGGGGTCTACCTCTCTAAATCTCCTCCCTCCTGCCTGACTGCCACTTCCTGGACACCCTCATGCACCCACTGGGGCCATGGCCAAGGCCCCCATCACATCTCCCAGGGGAACCACGGCACGACCCCTTCAAGCCATGCATGGCATCCACAACTCTCTCCTGGAAGGCTCCCCAATGCCATCCTGACAGAGTGCAGCAGATGCTTGGATTAGGGAGGCTGGGGAAATGCCAAGTGTCCCAGCTTGGAGCTCATCACCCAGAAACCAGCCCTCTCAGCCTTTACCAGGGGCCTGAGAGGGAGCTGGGCCAGGAAAGCCAGGCTAGCAGCCCAGAAGGTACTGGTACCCTTGAAAGTGGCCCCTGGCCTGGAGCCATCTCTGCCCATTCCGCTTCTCAATCTACGGCCAGCAAGTGGCCCCAGTGACCTGGCCCTGCCCACCCCAGCCCAGGACAGAGTAGACAGCTATGGGTGCCAGTACCCACCACAGAGCCAACCTCAGCCCTAGATGGTTCAGCGCCATGGCCCTGTCATTGAGACTGAGCAGAGTGGCACAAGGGTAAACCACCCACCCTCAGACTGGCCTCCCGGGGAGGGTGCTATCCCACTTCCACTCTCATCCCCTCAGGCTCCCAGGTGGGGACCAGGAACCCAGCAACAGCTGGACCTCCACTTAACAGCCCTCTGGACGTCCTGGGCCAAGACAAGCTGACCTGAACCTGGCCACACCATCTCCCCAGAGCAGTCAGCAGGGCCAGGTGGGGTTTTCAGCCCCCAAGCCCTCCAACCATCCCAGCAACAGGTAACCTGGAGAAGCGTACAGGAAGAGCTGCAGCCCTGAACTCTGATCAACAGTCTTCCTTCCTGGACACCAGCATGCCCTCCCGCTCCATGGAGCACCCTGACATGAAGCTGCCTCCTTTAGCGACTGGCTCATCAAAGTCTAAAGCTGCTCACAATCACACATTTGCATAAAAAACAAATAAAAATCAGTCTGATTTGGCCCAAGAAGACCAGGGAAGAGCAATTATGGCAAAGGCTTCTAACCTTCCGTTCTGTTTTCCAGGGCCGCACTTTTACCCTCTGGGCTCTGCCCCCTGCACCCACAGCACCAGCCAGGTGATGTCCACCTATCTGACCAGGTAAATTTCCTCCTAAGGGTGCATATCCTGCTGGTCTCTGTACTGAGGTGTTCCTGTTCTGATCCACCAGGGACAACAGTGCTGGACAAGCACTCGAGCCCCTTTGACAGTGGGCACAGGCCAGTGATAGGGAGGCTAACTCATTGCAGCCCTAGGGACCACCTGGCTCTGACGTCGACCCTGAGCTGGAGGGATGGTGTGGGGAGAGACAGAGTCAGCATTTCATGATGCAGGTTGCAACCTGGAAGACGCAAGTTTCTGGAGGTGGTGGTGCCAGCTGCACAATGCTGAGAATGTAATTAATGTCATCTGGTTAAGGAGGGGACTTCCCTGGTGGTCCAGTGGTCAAGACTCCACACTCCCAATGCAGGGCACAGGGGTTCCATCCCTGCTTGGGGAACTAAGATCCTGCATGTTGCACAGAGTGGTCAAGTAACTAAATCAGTTAAATGGTTAGGATAGTGAATTTCATTTTATGTGTATTTTACCAAAATAAAAGAATAAATAGTCCCAGAAATCAGTGAAGGATCTCCGACCAGAACCAGAAGGGCAAGGGCCTCCCAAGCCCCCTCCTCTGCCACCAGTGGGGCCACAAGGCATGCGGGGCTGGGCCTCTGCTCCTTCCCCAGCCCAAGCAGAAGGAAAAGAATCTAGAAGCTCCTTCTGCCAAAAGCAGGAAATCAGAGATGAAGGGTCAGAAGGGAGGGCGTGGGAAGACAGGACAGACATGGTCACCCCATGTGGGTGCTGCCAGGCACTGCTCTACCCTGAGATGGTTGCCAGGCCCCAGAGTCCACACAGGACCTGCCCTGGATGGGGGGGACAAGGACCCCTCAGTCATTCATTCATTAGACGCAGAGCTGTCAGCCCAGTGGGAGTCCTGTCTCCACGGGGATATGGCAGAGAGCTAGAGAAAGAGAGTGTCCCAGGTGGTGCTAGTGGTGAAGAACCCTCCTGCCAATGCAGGAGATGTAAGAGATGCGGGTTCCATCCCTGATCAGAAAGATCCCCTGGAGGAGGGCATGCCAACGCACTCCAGTATTCTTGCCTGGAGAATCCCATGGACAGAGGTGCCTGGCCAGTTCATAGGGTCACAAAGAGTCAGACACAACTGAAGTGACTTAACATGCATGTGTGCACTGCCAACACAGATGAGGAAACAGAGACCCTGGGGTGTCCAAGAGTACAGCCCGGCTGCTGGCCCCGCAGAGACAGGCTAAGAGATGGTCCTCCTATCAGGAAACTGGCACCACAGGCAGTTGGTGCCCGGACAAGCCCTGGACTTGACCCAGGGGACATGAGCTGGGAACATAGCCCAGGGGTTGTGGGCCCACTGGCCTCTAGCCGCAGCAGGGCAGCCCTGGGCCAGGATGAGAGAGGCTGAGGTCACATTCCCAGACCACCTCTCCCTCCCGTTATCAGGGCCTGGGGCAAGAGGCTAGCAGAGCAAGAGTGACAGAGGGCTGGCCTGGACACAGGAACTAGAGGCAAACTGGCCTCTCGGGGGAAGCCAAGCTGGCTCTCGCATGCTCCCTTGTTCAGAGGAAGAATCAGGTGCTTGGGAGGAAGGACATTTGGACTGGAGATGCGGACTTGGGTTCAGACTCCTGGCTGCATACCTGCCCTTGGAGTCACTGGTCTAAATGCCAAGGACATGGTCCCACTGTGACTCTGCAGGACCAGGAGACTCAGGGCATCTGAGCAGGCTGCCTGGAGGAGGAGGTACTGCTTTTGGTCTTGAAGGCCAACTAAGACTCGGGAGGTTTGGGTCTGCCCCAGCTCCCACAGAGAAGGAAGATGCTCAGTTGGGGAGGCGGTGGGGACATTCTGAGAAGGGGGAAAGGCTGCTCTGCCCAGGCAGCTCCCACCTCCCCATGAGAGCTGCTGGTGGCTGCTGACCTCATGGGGGAGATATGCCTTTTCCTGAGCAGGAACAATGGGGTGGGGGAGGGCTGTGCCCGCAGGGCTGTGCCGGCAGGAAAGGCCCCTGCAACTCCTCCCCGCATGCTTAACCCTTCAGAGACCCCAGCACATCTGCCCTTGTCCTGCAGGTGAGGCAAGTGAGGCCTGGGAGGAGAGACAGAGTCCTGGTCTCGCTGGTCCCTGGCCAGGAAGGGAGGTGGCGTGGAGGGCACAGACACCTGGACACTGCATGCAGAGCTGGACCCCACAGCCTGGCCTGCAGGGAGATGGGGTCCCTTGCTGGGGGCTGGACTCTAGAGACCCCAGGCATGCATGCGGTGCCATGACACAACCCTGCGTCTGGCCTGCGTGTGTCCCCCACCAGGTGGGAGACATGGGCAGTGAGGCCCCATCCTCTGCTCCCACCCCCAGCCCTGATTTCCTGCTTGTGAAGTGGGTGAGGGCTGCAGCTCTGCCCATGCTCTTGGGGTCCTCATCATTACCCTTTGAGGGGTCTTTCAGCCCATCTGCAGGGGCCCCCAGGATGAATATGAGGCCTGAGCACCATACCACCTGGCTGGTAGGACCTACACACAGGGTGGCATGGGTGGGTGACCCCAGGAGCCAGCAGGGATGGCAGGAGAAGACTCAGAGGTCATGTCAGACCTGCATCAGCATCCAAGCTGGAAGGACAGAGGAACTGGGAGAGACTCCAGGAGAGCACGGATACCAGGAGTGGGGGACGCACCGCGGCCACCACCATGACTGTCCTGGCACCTCCTCTTCGCAGACAGGGAGACAAAGCGAGTCCCAGGCACAAGGGCTGATAACACTCCCTGCCGGGGAAATGGTGTGGGTCTAGGTGGCCCAGGGTGTACAAGCGGGTGGGTGAGGGTCAAGTCAGGCATTAGGACCTACTGAACCAGCTCTGGAGGACAGCCGGCAGTGGACAGATGGGGCAGGAGGGCTGGACCAGAACTAGCAGACCTGTAGGGTGAGCTGTGGACAGGGGACCCAGCCAGAAGGCCTGACATGGGAAACCAGGGCCCGGGAAGAGCTGCCATACCCTCCACCAGGCTGGGGACACCAGGCCCCTTCCAGGGCGGCCAGCATCGTGGCACCTGGAGAAACAGGGAGGAGGATGTGCAGGCGTAGGGCCCAGAGTCCAGGGCAGCTGCAGCTCCCTGGCCCTTCCTACTCTCCCCGCTGGTTCTGCTCGAGGTCAAGGGGAGAAGAGCTGTGGGCCTCTGCTTGGGGATCACTTCTGGTGTGAGGAGGCTCAGGAGCCCAGAACCTGGACCCTAGACCATGAAATTCTTCCTTGAGAAATGACTGGAGGAGACCCAGTCCTGCAGGAGACAGGCCACTCTAGGCCGCCGTCTCCCCAGCCACTGGGTGGGGTTGGAGGGCTCATAACCACCCCGAAGGGCTGCTGCCATGGGGACAGTGCCAGATGGGCAGCAGAGAGAACTAGCCAATCCCCAAGGCACGGAGTCCGCAGCTGGCAGCCACGCCCACCACCACTCCTTGTGTAAAACTTAAGTGAGAACAGACACACGCACATGTAAACCTCACAACTGCCCAGAAGAGCCACGCCAGCAGAGCCAGTGTTTACCTGCACAGGAGGGACCTTGCTTGCTTGGGAGTCTCCTCCTCGGGGGTGTGTTGCTGGGCTTTTTGGCAGTGTGACTGAGAGGGTGAGACTGGGGGACACACCGCAGAGCAGTGGGTCCCCAGGCCCAGGCTTCCTGGTCACAGACGGGGCGGGAGGCTGGGGAGAATGTGCGTCACTGGAGTCCCCAGGCGGTGGCAGGACTAGGCCTGGGGTCTCCTGATCCAACAACGGGCACCCCTGGGCCACCTCTCCACCAGCTCTTCTGAGCAGAGCCGGGCGGGGCCCAGAGGCTCAGAGTCCCCAGGGGCCCACCGCCAGGCCACAGCAGCAGCCAGCGCGGGGGTCCCGTCCGAGCCTGCCCTCCCCCAGCCTGCTGCATCTCCCGCCAGCTTGTTCACCCTGCCTTATTTGGCTTGGAGGAGAAACCCATAAACACTTCCCTGCTCGCTTAGGACAGGGGCCGGTGGGTGGGGCAAGGGAGGAAGAGGAAGACAGAAGAGGAGAAACGGACACAGCGGCACCAGCCGTCCCCACCACCTGTGGGGCTGCATGGGCAGCCAGGCCTCCCAGTGCCCATGGCAGCGCCCATGGCACTCGGTTGCTGCACCTGCTACCACTCCCACCCCCCACCAACCAGGCCTTGACCCAGAGAAAACCAAGACTCAGATCACACCCAGCTTTCTGAAGAAGAGGGCGAGGAGATTGGCTGAGGGCCCCCAGTGCCCTCTACCTCAGGGGACAGGAGCCCGGGGCCAGCACAGGCAGTGCGGCTGGGGCAGAGGGGAGTGAAGGCCCTGCTGCCCAGACCCGCCTGCGGCCAAGACGCCTGGCTCTTTAGCTGCACTTCCTCCACTGCCTGCTGCCCGCCCCTGTGCCCCACCCAGCACATGCCTGCCTGAGACCCCTATCCCACTGGGGTACCACCTCCGCCAGAGCCCACCCACCTGAGGGTCGCACACAGGCATCCAGAGGCTCCCTCCATGGCCAGCCTTGGGGTGGCGGGGGCACACTGTATGGCAAGAGAGACAAGGGCAGTGCAGGGTAGCCTCCTCCAGCCCGGGGACCAAGGAGGATGGGCCCACAATGCCCTGGAGCCTCAGTGACCTTCACAGGAGTCCCCCTCCTTCCACAGTAGAAGCTGAGGCCGCAGGCAAAAGGAGGCCACAGACACAGCCGCAGGCTCGTAGGGGTGCAAGACGGAGTCAGGGGACAGGAGAGGCCAAGGGACACGGCTACCCACTTGGAGCCCTGCCAGCAACCTGGGCGCCCAGGGCAGGCCCACAACCGTGTGGTTGTTTAACCACAACCATGTCCAGGTTTAATGAGCTCGGTGTCCAGGAAACCAGGTTTCATGACTTGCCTGAGTGCACAGGTGGCTGCCCCCTCCCCACAGCACGGGCTCCAGGAAGCATGGTGACCAAACGTCCAACCAGCGCGGCCCAGGCCAGGGAACATGGTGGGGGCCAGGGGTGCTGAAAGAACTGCTCCTGGGGTCAGGCATGGGCCTCGCTCGCTGTTCACAGGCCTCCTAATTCATAGGAGAGCCGCCCATAGCCCTTGCTCTTCCAGGGAGACATGGGGGAGGGGAACTTTGGCACCTGTCCCCCCCCAAGGCTGCTCAGACCCCTTCCCCCAGAGCTCAGCCTTCCTTGAAGACCCTCAAGCACTGCTGGGAATGAGCCGGCCTCCCTAGACCAGGGCCACACTGCTGCCCAAAAAAACAGCTGTGCTCCAGGGCTGTGTCTAGAGCTTCAGGTATTGGCTGTGGCACGGAAGGGTCAGGGCTTCCACCCCACCTAGCCCTCCACAATGGAGTGGCTGGATTCCAGGCCAGGGGTGGGAACCACATTCCACAGGGAGGGACAGAGAACCCCTGCCGGGCCCCCAGCCTCCCCCGGGGCAGGAGGAGACCGCTTATCACAGTCTCTGCAGGTGGGACTAAGGGAGGACAGGCATGCCCCTCCCACCCTTCCCCTCCCACGGCTTGACCATGCAGCCCTCCTCAGCCCCTGGAGCCCAGGGCCTGCCTGGCAGACACATGGGTCACCGCTGGGGCTTCACGGAGGGCCACAGTGAGCAGGTGACGGTCAGCCGCATCCACAGGGCCAGCACCCAGCAGGAGGAACCCACCTGCCACAAGGGCAGACAGGGTCTGCCGGCCTCTCCACGTGGGTAGGCTCTGGGCAAGGCTCCTCCCCTCCTGAACTCCCCAGGGACAGGCAGGACCCTCTCTAGCCTCAAGGAAAGGGGCTTCCAGCTGAGCTGGAAGACTGAAGGGAGTACACCCCACTGCACTCCGGTGCGCACTGCCACCCCCAGCTCCAAGCTCTGTGCCAGCAAGGGGCTCCTGCTGGCCATTAGTCAGGAGTGGAAGCTGAGGCCCAGCAGGGTCCACATGAAGACCTCAGGGCCTCCCACAGCCCGCTGCTCTTCCTGTGACCAAGTTCTCACCACCTCCTCCAGGCACCAGCCCCACTCAGCCAGGTCCCATCTGCTCTCTCCCAGACCCTGTCCCCGGCCCCCCAGGAGCACTCCAAACCCCGTGTACCAGCTCACAGGGGATGGACAGGCAGCCCCCAACAACCAGAGTGTCCATGTACCCCCTGCAATAAGGTGTCTGCCTGGCGGATGCAGACAGAAGTGGCCGTGGTGACAGACAGCAGCCCAGGTGCTCAGCTGGGCATAAACAAGGATGCTCACGACCTGGGCACCCCCACCCCACCCTGAACCCCAACCCAACTGATATGATGGGGTTCCTACAGGGGTGGCCCCAGGATGGGGTCCCCTTGAGATGCCCTGTCCACAGTGCCAGGAGCAGGGTGAGGAGGGGCAGTGCCATATAGGGGACCCTCCTGAGCCAACACTGAGGCCTGTCAGCACTGGGGCCTGAGGTAGCCTCAGCCACCAGCACGCCTCCCACAGCCTCAGCCAAGGCCTCCCATCCCCGAGCAAGGTGAACAGGTCACAAGGTCATGGAGAATGTAGGGAGAATGGGGAAGAGACATGAAGCCATGGGAGGTGCTGCTCACACGAGTCTGGACAGAGCCTCCCCTCCAGGGTGGGCAGGCCCTGGACCTGGGCCTCCTGCACAGACAGGGCTCCCAGGGCTTCCCAGCCAGCGGCCCACATCCTCCCCAAAGTTCTTCACTGCGACCAGACGTGGCAGAGCCCATCCTACAGAGCTGTGGTCCTCCCAGTGTGTTCCCAGCCACCCCATCGCATCCCCTGTGGATCTGGCAGCGGGGTCCGGCTTGCCTAGCCCTGCATGTCGTGACACAGCCCTGCGGAACTTGCCTGCAGACAAAAGGTTACCCAAACATGAAAAGAAGCAGGTGCGGGGTTCTCCTAACAACACGGTTACTTGTGGGACCCCCTGCTACAGCCTAGCCTGACCTGCGGCATCTTGGCAAACAGTGCCCCCCAAGTGCCCCCAGGAGAACAACAAGCTGCCTCCCCGAGTCCTGCATCTCCTGCAAGTGGAGGCAACGTCCACTGTGAGGCTGGCCTCAGCAGCCGGGGCTGAGGCCATGGGGCCTCTGAAGGCTGAGGCACTGACTCAGAGTGCCCGCCCTGTGATTCAGCACCCCAGTCCCTCAGCCTCTCCGGTCTGGCTAGTGCAAACAGCCCCAGAGCCTGGTGACAGTCCCCACACTCTCCAGGGCCCTTCCTGGCATCTAGTGAGGAATGCCACTCAGCCACCTTGGCTGGCAGGTAGGGGCGGGCTCACTGGCTGAGGGAGGCAGGCTTGCCAGCAAGAGAGGGTCCACAAGTGCCTTCAGAGCCCTGCCCTCCCCATGAGGTGGGACCTGGGGGGGAAGGGCCTTGCCTGGGCATTTATTTATTTTCAACCAGTTTATATTTTAAATTGTGATAAAGCTGCTTTACGATGTGCTGGTTTCTACTGTACAACCATGTGAATCAGCTATACATATACATAATCAAATACCATCTTCCAACAACACAAGAGACAACTCTACACATGGAAATCACCAGACAGTCAATAATGGAATCAAATTGATTATATTCTTTGCAGTCAAAGATGGAGAAGCTCTTATACAGTCGGACAAAATAAGACCTGGAGCTGACTCACATCATGAGCTCCTTATTGCAAAATTCAGCCTTACACTGAAGAAAGCAGGGAGAACCACTAGGCCATTCAGGTTTGACCTAAATCAAATTCCTTATGATTATACAGTGGAAGTGATGAATAGATTCAAGGGATTAGATCTGATATGGTGCCTGAAGAACTATGGATGGAGATTGGTAACACTGCACAGGAGGCAGTGACCAAAACCATCCCAAAGAAAAAGAAATGAAGGCAAAATGGTTGTCTGAGGAGGACTTATAAATGGCTGAGAAAAGAAGAGAAGTGAAAGGCAAAGGAGAAAAGGAAAGATATACCCAATTGAATGCAGAGTTCCAAAGAATAGCAAGAAGGGATAAGAAAGACTTCTAAAGTGAACAATGCCAAGAAACAGAGGAAAACAATAGAATGGGAAAGACTAGAGATCTCTTCAAGAAAACTGGAGATATCAAGGGAACATTTCATGCAAAGATGGGCACAATAAAGGACAGAAATAGTAAGGAGCTAACAGAAGGAGAAGAGATTAAGAACAGGTGGCAATAATACACAGAACTGTACAAAAAAGGTCTTAATGACCTGGATAACCACAATGGTGTGGTCACTCACCTAGAGCCAGACAGCCTGGAGTGTGAAGTCAAGTGGGCCTTAGGAAGCATTCCTACAAACAAAACTAGTGGAGGCGATGGAATTCCAGCTGAGCTGTTTAAAATCCTATAACATGATGCTGTTAAAAGTGCTACACTCAATATGCCAGCAAATTTGGAAAACTCAGCAGTGGCCACAGGACTGGAAAACATCAATTTTCATTCCAATCCTAAAGAAGGACAATGCCAAAGAATGTTCAGACTACCATATGACTGCACTCATTTCACATGCCAATAAGGTAATGCTCAAAACCCTTCAAGCTAGGCTTCAACAGTATGTGAACTGAGAACTTTCAGATGCACAAGCTGGATTTAGAAAAGGCAGAGGAACCAGAGATCAAATTGCCACATCCACTGGATCATAGAAAAAGCAAGAGAATTACAGGAAAATATCAACTTCTGCCTCATTGACTATGCTGAAGTCTTTGACTATGTCAGTTCAGTTCAGTCGCTCAGTCATGTCTGACTCTGTACCCCACGGACTGCAGCACCTCAGGCCTCCCTGTCCATCACCAACTCCTGGAGCTTGCTCAAACTCGTGTCCATCGAGTTGGTGATGCCATCCAACCATCTCATCCCTCTATAGTCCCCTTCTCCTCCTGTTTTCAATCTTTCCCAGTATCAGGGTCTTTCCTAATGAGACAGTTCTTCGCATTAGGTGGCCAAAGTATTGGAGCTTCGGTTTTAACATCAGTTCTTCCAATGAATATTCAGGACTGATTGACTGGTTTGATCTTGCAGTCCAAGAGACTTTCAAGGGTCTTCTCCAATGCCACAGTTCAAATGCATCATTTCTTCAATGCTCAGCTTTCATTATGGTCTAACTTTCACATTCGTAAGTGACTATTGGAAAAACCATAACTTTGACTATACAGACCTTTGTCAGCAAAGTAATGCCTCTGCTTTTTAATATGCTCTCTAGGTTGGTCATAGTTTTTCTTCCAAGGAGCAAGCGTCTTAATTTCATGGCTGCAGTCACCATCTGCAGTGATTTTGGAGCCCAAGAAAATAGTCTCTCACTGTTTCCATTTTTTTCCCCATCTATTTGCATGAAGTGATGGGACTGGAAGCCATAATCTTGGTTTTCTGAATGTTGAGTTTTAAGCCAACTTTTTCACTTTCCTCTTTCACTTTCATCAGGAGGTTCTTTAGTTCCTCTTTGCTTCCTGTCATAAGGGTGGCGTCATCTGCATATCTGAAGTTACTGATATTTCTCCTGACAATCTTGATTCCAGCTTGTGCTTCATCCAGCCTGGCATTTTGCATGATGTACTCTGCATATAAGTACTCTTGCCTGGAAAATCCCATGGGCGGAGGAGCCTGGTGGGCTGCCATCTATGGGGTTGCACAGAGTGGGACACGACTGAAGCGACTTAGCAGCAGCAACAGCACTCTGCATATAAGTTAAATAAGCAGGAGTGGATCACAACAAAATGTATCAAATTCTTAAAGAGATGGGAATACCAAACCACCTTACCTGCCTCCTGAGAAATCTGTATGCAGGTCAAGAAGCAACAGTTAGAATCAGACACGGGAAAACAGACTGGTTCCAAATTGGGAAAGGAGTACGTCAAGGCTATATACTGTCACCCTGCTCATTTAACTCTACACAGAGTACATCATGCGAAATCCTGGGCTGGGTGAGTCACAAGCTGGAATCAAGATTTCCAGGAAAAATTTCAANGACACGGGAAAACAGACTGGTTCCAAATTGGGAAAGGAGTACGTCAAGGCTATATACTGTCACCCTGCTCATTTAACTCTACACAGAGTACATCATGCGAAATCCTGGGCTGGGTGAGTCACAAGCTGGAATCAAGATTTCCAGGAAAAATTTCAATAACCTCAGATATGCAGATGATTACCATCCTAATGGCAGAAAGTGAAGAAGAACTAGAGAGGCTCCTGATGAAGGTAAAAGAGTAAAAAAAGCTGGCTTAAAACTCAACATTCAGAAAACTCAGATAAATGGCAACCAGTCCCATCACTTCATGGCAAATAGATGGGGAAACAATGGAAACAGTGGCAGATTTTATCTTCTTGAGCTCCAAAATCACTGCAGATGGTGACTGCAACCATGAAACTAAAAGACATTTGCTCCTTGGAAGAAAAACTGTGACAAATCTAGATAGCATATTAAAAAACAAAGACATCACTTGCCAACAAAGGTCCATATAGTCTAAGCTATGGTTTTTCCAACAGTCATATATTGATGTGAGAGTTGGACCATAAAGAAGGCTGAATGCTGAAGAACTGACGCTTTCAAATTGTGGTGCTGGAGAAAATTCTTGAGAGTTCCTTGGACTGAAAGGAGATCAAACTAGTCAATCTTAAAAGAAATCAACCTTGAATATTCACTGGAAGGACTGATGCTGAAGCACCAATACTTTGGCCACCTTATATGAAGAGCTGATTCATTGGAAAAGACCCTGATGCTGGAAAAGATTGAAGGCAGGAGAAGGGGGTGACAGAGGATGAGATGGTTGGATGGCCTCACTGACTCAAAGGACATGAGTTTGAGCAAATTCTGGGAGATGGTGAAGGACAGGGAAGCCTGGCATTCTGCAGTCCATCGGGTGACAAAGAGTCAGAAATGACTTAGCAACTGAACAACAACAATACATAATCCTGTTCCTCATGGGCCTTCCTCCCACCCGACCCCCCATCCCACCCCTCTAGGTCACCACAGAGCTCCAAGCTGAGCTCCCTGGGCTACACAGCAGCTTCCCACTAGCTGTCTATTTTACACATGGGAGCGTATATATGGCAATACTACTCTTCCAATTCAGCCCATCTGCCCCTTCCCTGCTGCGTCTACAGGTCCATTCTCTACACCTGCGTCTCTATTCCTGTGTTGCAAACAGGTTCATCAGTACCATTTTTCGAGATTACACATTATGCCTTAATGTACATTTGTCTTTCTCTGACCCACTTTGCTCGGTATGATTCTAGGTCATCCACATCTCTGTAAATGACCCAATTCCATTCCTTTTTATGGATGAGTAGTATTCCCTTGTATATACACACTGCATCTTCTTCATCCATCATCTGTCATTGGATATTTAGGTCGTCTTTGTGGTCTGACAATTGTAAACAGGGCTGCTGTCAACACTGGGGCATGCCTGGGCATTTAGGGAGGAGGCTGTGTGTGTGTGTGTGTGTGTGTAAGAGAGATCAGGAGATGAAAGGGGACATGAGGCTGTGTGTGTGTGTGTGTGTGTGTGTGTGTAAGAGAGATCAGGAGATGAAAGGGGACATTCATGGCCCTCTGCTCCACGACCATCACGGTGCTGACCCCAGAAGTTACCCCACAAGTGTGTGACTGAGTGGGTGCAAACAGCAGGGAGCAGCTGGAGAACCTGGCCACCCTCTTCACTTGGGTGAGGGTGCTAAGGTCAGGGGATGGCCTGAGAGCCTGGAGGTGTGACTAGAGACATCACATGCCAACCAGCTCACTCAGACTTCTTTTCCTAGAGAGGCAGACTGGCTGAGAGCTTCTGCACCAGGCCTCAGGCCTGTGGGGTGCTTCATCCCACATCCATCAGAAGCTGGAGGACAGCAGATACTTCCTCATAGCAAAGCCTGAGACCCCCAGGGAAGAAGGAATTCTCCAGCCCCTTCAGAGTCTGGACGCCAGATTGCAACACCAAGGCTTGTTCGAATTTCTGGCCTGCTGGGCTCCCTGAAAATTTCAGCCTTGTCTCACAATTGTGCAAGCCAATTCTTTAACACAAACCCCTCTCTCCCTCATGAGTGTGTGTATATGCCTCTTCTGTAAGACACCACACCTCTCTATCCCTCTCTCACTGGCTCTGTTTCTCTGGAGAACCCTGACTGATCCACCAGCTCTCGGGATTCTACACTGTGAGCCACTGGCTGACCTGCCTGTCTCTGAGGTCTGGACCAGGTGGCTGCAGGGCTGGGGCAGACAGAGTGTCGGGGCCCCACATGGGCTCTGGGAATGCAACAAGCTCAGAGTCACTGAGGGAGAAACCAACACTGTCTAGTCCTAACACCAACCTGGGCAGGGTGGCTCAGCCTGGCTTCTCCCCAGGACACCAGCCCCTGGGGCAGACGCAGCCCTCGCTGCTCTGTGCATCCACCCCCAAGGGCAGGGTGGCTGGGGGCAGGGCCTCCCCAAGCCTGAACTCTGGCTCCCTCAGGCCAGGAGTGGGCGATCTATTCCCCTGGGCAGGAAAGAGTGCTGATCAGCTCACAGAACATTCACTTTCCTTTCCTTCCTTTTCAGAAGTTTTTTAGATGCGGAGAAGCACAGAAATAACAAACAAGTGAGTTCCACTCCTCCCGCTCCTGCGGTCTGGCTGTCACACGGTCCTCCTGCCAGAGCACGTCCCTCCAGGTCACACGTCACCCTTGGTCGTCACCCTCACCCCAAGTGTCCTTTGCTCATCTCCCCAGGCCTCCTCTCCCCTCCCTGAGAAAAAAATGTGCATGAATTTCAGGATATCCTTCCAGGAAAGAGGCACTTCTGGGCTCTGGAATTCCATCTGGGGTNCAGGTCACACGTCACCCTTGGTCGTCACCCTCACCCCAAGTGTCCTTTGCTCATCTCCCCAGGCCTCCTCTCCCCTCCCTGAGAAAAAAATGTGCATGAATTTCAGGATATCCTTCCAGGAAAGAGGCACTTCTGGGCTCTGGAATTCCATCTGGGGTGGTTTCCAAGGGGGCATCTGGGCCTGCAGCTGCTGTGTGTTGAGCCAGAAAGAAGAAAACAGCCCTGGGCATGCAGGGCCCCCTGGGCCAAGCCCCAGGCCCACTATGGAGGGTGGGCCACCCACTCTCACCCACCCTCACCCAGGCTCCCAAGGGCCTGTCTCAGCCCCTCCCCTCCTGTCGCCCAGAAGACCAGAACCCAGAGGACCCTGCCAGCCTGCCCAACAAAGGTTAAGCCTGTCTGGGGCTTTCTCCCCTTTTAAATCTGCGCTGAAACTTCCTGAGGCATGAATTCTGCTGAGCCTGTGGAGAAGCTGGGGAAAAGAGGGAGTCGGGGGCAGTGATTGGCTTTGCTAGAAACCCCTGCCCCTCGGCTCCGTGTTCTCAGATTCTGCAAGTGCAATGCCATCAGCACTCACCCAGGGCACCAAGACAAGCCCACTGCTGTCTGCTCATGAAGGAGGGAGGTCCTGCAGGTCACAAGCGACCATGGTTGCTGGGCCAGTGAGTGACCAAGCCAGGCCTTTCACTACATATGGGGCAGCCTCTCCACAGCAGGAAGCAGCAGCCCTCTCGCGGAGGTCCTCTTGGGACGAGGTCTACTCCACAAGCTCCTCTGTGTGGCTCCTGTTACCTGCAGACAAGTCCACACTCCCTACTGTGCCCCCAGCCCCCCCACCCCTGGTCTCTTCCCTGAACTAGCCATGAGACTCACATCCTTCCCCACACACAGAGGGCCTGCCCAACCCCTGGCTGAGCTCTTCACCACCTCTTGTGGACAATGGACCCTCCAGACTGAGGCTGAAACCCCCAAGGGTCTGTGCTGTCAGGCGAGAGGCTGAGGCCAGGCCATCTCCCCCTGTCCAGCATCACAAACCCAGATGTCCAGAGTGGCTGAGAGGTGTCCCCCTCCAACTTGCCCAGCTCTAGGACCACATGGTGGGAGTGTCTCTGCCGGCTCCTGATGATGGAGTCAGCTCCCCAGACAGAGAAGAAGCAACCACTTAAGAGCAGGGAGCGCTGTCCCCACACCCCGGCGGGAGGCGGTGAGTGGGGACAGGGCAGTCCTGGCCAAAGCCATACATTCAGTTCCTGGAAAAAGAGGCGTGACAAAAAAGATCGAACACTGCCTCTCACCCACCACATCCTGTTTTTATGGAAAACTAATCTAATTCCTGACAGCAAACCAAGCAGCAGACATCCGCGGGGGTCCCCAGGGACCTGATGGATAGGCCCCATAAGGCATGAGGTGGAGCCAGTGCCCACCCCCAGCCCCAATCAGCCCCACCCCCAGGGTCAGAGCCCCCATCCCAGCACCCTTGACTCCCCAGGGAGGCCAGGATTGACAGACCTTCTCTGGCAGTGAGGGGCAGGCCAGCTCCTGTCTACTTCCCCCTAGTCTCAGCTGGCCCTGCTCCAGAGGGCCTTGGCTGGTCAGCACACAGACAATGGTCACCACAGGGCTGCCACCCACGATAGATGGGTCATGAAAGACGAGGACGCCCTGAGCTGCAAGAACAAGCTCCCATGCAGGGCGGCCTCGTGGCCACAGGACTCTGGCTCAGGAGTCCAGTAGCCTGGGCTGGGGGGCTGTGAGGCGGGGACACCAAGACCATCCATCCTAGAGGCTGGCTCACGGGTGGTTCTCAGCTGGTGGTTCTCTAGCAGCAGGGAGAGAGCTCACTGATGCCCGCTGGAAGCCTGGCCTGTGCTTGCCCACCTGCCCAGGGGCCCTGGGCCCAGAACCCAGCCTCAGGTCACCTCCTACCACTGCCACCTGACCCTGGACTCCCTCCCAGGCCCACCTGCTCCTAAGGGTCAGGGCCAAGCCTTCAGGAACATGCAGGCTCCAGTCATCACAGGGAGAAGGCCGCCTCCAGACCTGGCTGCCATTGGGTGCCCACTGGATACCCACTACACAGGGACAGGCCGCAAGGTCTATATCCCATCCAGCTGCTGCAGCCAGTGGCGGGAGACCAGGAAGGCCATAAAACTGGAGGAGGCCCACAGAAACCTGCTCCCAATGCCCCCCAGAGTGTCTCTCCACCCAGAAGGGCTCCGAATGCCTGAGAGGTCCCCCATACAGACATGCCCACCAGCGGGGAGCCTTCTCACTCCCTTTGCCAGCTGAGCATGCGATTCCATCCTTGCACCCTCATCAGACGAATCCCTCGGAAGCCTGGGCAGGAATCTGACGCCAGGACTTCCCGTCCCTGTGCACCCTGATGTCAACCGTACACCCACCCCCCCTGGATGGGTCACAGCCCCGCTGACTTCTGGTTCTGAGGATTCAGTTTGGGGCTGGGAACCAGCTCAGCTTCTCTGGGCTGCAAGACTCTGCCGCTCCCTCAGAGGTCAGGCCAAGGCAGACTCTTGTCGGGGAGGTGGGGGGGCGGAGCACCAGGAAACAAGGCCAGCTGCCACAGCCCCAGGAACCCCTGGCACCCCCACCCAGGCCTGGGCTCCAGGCAACATCCTCCTTTCCCTCCCGGCCTCCGCCAGTAGCCCAGGGCCGGCCATGTGGTGTCCGAGCTTCTGTCCCAGGGGAGTGCCTGGCCACCGTGACTTATTCAGACCCAGCTGGTTCCACTGCACTTGCCTGAGAGAGATGTCCTCACTCCACCACCCCCGCCTCAGCCGGGATGTCACTAGCAACTCTGCCCCAGATTCCCCCCTGGTGAGACCGCCGCATGTCCCGAGGCTCAGAGCACCTTGATTAAAGCACTGGGCAGCCAGGCTTCCTGAGAGGCGCCTGGGGGTGTGGGTGTGGCAGCATGGCAGCCTTGAACTCAATGACTCAACTGAATATTTCCACCCACATCACCTGGCAGGTCACCTCGAGGGCTGCGGGGCCAAGCAGGGTAGGTGCTAGTCTCACAGCTAGAGGTTATGAAAAGCAGGCACAGAGACGTGGGAGCCTGGTGCAGAGAAGGCTCTGTACCTTGGCTCAGCTCTGGACGGCCTCCCCACAACACAGTGTGTCCTGCTTCCAAAGGTGAGGCGTGCAAGGCCCAGAGAGGCTGAGTCACTTTCCCCAGGGCGCCCAGCAGAGCCAGGGCTTGGCCCAGCTGGAGACTGGGAGTGGAAAGGTGACAAAAGCTTGTCCTAGGAGCCTTTCCACCACTCCTCTGCTCTGAAGGTACCCCCAACCAACAGGCAGAGGGAGGAATGTGTGGCCTCAAAGCACAGGTGCTGAAGTCCCGCCCGGCAGGTGCTGGGCACACTGCGGCCACACACACTGGGGCCTGAGTCCCAGCCCAGCGGCACCCTGTGATAGCGCTCAGGACCAGGCGGGGACTGCCTGAGGTCTCAGGACAGCCCTGACGGGCCCCCACACTCCACACACAGAACAGGACTGGGCAGGGCACCAATGCGCAGGAGTGACACAGGGGTGACATCCAAACACCCGTTCATAAACACCCCCGAAGCCCCGGGACAATCCCGGCAGGAGGGGGGGTTCCAAGCAGAGTGCTGGCATGACCATCCGCTACCTCTGGGTCCAGCATCTTGTGTCTCCAGACCTGACAATCCAGGTCTATGGTCAGAACGAGGAAGAAGCAACGTGACTCCAGGACCCTGGGCCAGGTGGCAAGTGAGGAAGCCGACAATATGCCCTTTTCCACACGGAGAGCCCAGTGGACTGTGGTGGCCTGGCCATCTCAGGAGCCACCAGAGAGAATGCAGGGCAGAGAGGAAAGCAGCTTCAGATTATAAGGAACCAGCAGCCGGGTGCTGGATGCCTAACTCCTGGCAGTCTCGCTCACAGCGCGAGGCCCCTCGCCCACGGACAGGAGAAACAGAACAGCCTTGTCCCCTTCCATGGCTCCAGGGCCTGCCGCCTCCTTGCCTGAGGGGTGGCGCTGGCGGCCCCACCCGTGGCCTCAGGTCATCCCTGTGAGGGTGCACCTGCTCCCAGCCCACCCCTCTGCAGCAGCACCGTCCCTGGGGCCCCTTCATCTCCCAAGTCCTAGTGCCTTGGCCCACAGCCCAGCCCCTGTAGGCACCCTTCACTTCCTGAAGACATGAGTGGGCTCCCCCTGCCCCGCCTCCACACACCCCCAAACGCCTGGAAGTGTCTCAGGCTCTGGAATGTGACATAGCCTGTCCAGCCCAGAAGCTTCCGGGAGTTGCCTTTGGAGGCAGCCATTCCTTCTCTGTCTGCCTCGTGTGCCTTCCAGGCCCCTGAGGGTCAGAGGGCTCCTCCATTCAGCATGGACACCCCCCTCCCCAACAACTCTTGGCCTCCAGCCTTTCATGCCTCACTCTTGCGAGGAAGGGAGCAGGTGGAGTGGGGTGGGTGCTGCCCTCCTGGTGTGGTCACTCTTCCAGTCTTCATGGTGTGAGGGAGGCAATGGTGAGGGCACAGGGGCCGTATGGGGGTGAAGTGGGAGGTGCACCCCCTGGGGAGTGGAGCACAGGCTTCTCCCTCCCTGGGTGGCCCAGGTTTCGTTCATTCAGAGAAAGCCTGGACAGAGGACCCCCCAGCTAGAGACTCCACCTGCAACCTCAGGATAGAAGCCACCCCCCCACCAGAGGCCCCCAGTTCCTAAGGACCGGAGTCCGATGGGACAGCTGCTGACAGCCCCACAGAGCCAGGGTGCAGCCCCCAAGGGAGCAGGGGACACTGGGACAGAGGATCCAGGGCCCAGGCCCTCCCCCCACCCCAGAGCTGCCTCCAGGCCAGAAGATGCTCCAGCACTTTGCTTTCAGAGCTACTCCCACTTCCTGAGGTCACATTATCTGCCCGTTTGTCAGGACGAGGTTTCGGAGGCAAGAGAGGCCCTTACTGGGGTCACCTGTGATGCTGCCCACCCCAGGGCCCCCTCTGGGACCACTCAGGGGCCCCCACAGGGCGTCAAGCCCCTGTCTCTGGGTCACCCACACCCCTGCCAGTGCCCCCTGCCCCTGACCTCCAGAGATTAGGGCCTGACAGGCCAATTCTCCCTGGCGGGGAAGGTCTGCACCACTGATAAACAGCACAACACTCATGGAGCAGGCAGCACTCAGAGCCTGCAGGGCCTCTGCCTCAACCACTTCCCACTCACAGGGCTGGGCACAGGCCCACCCTGGCCGGGCCACAGCAACAGTGACAAGGAAACAAGCGCCCAGGGACAAATGGGCACTACCCCGACAGCAAGGGTGGAGATGAACCATAAGGGCACCTCCCCACAGGGCGGAGAGGCGGGCTGAGCGTGTGCCGAGCTGGGCAGGGCCCAGAGGAAACAGGAGCGGGCAGGAGGCAGGGTGCCGGCCACCCTGGACGTGGACAGGCCCCCAGGACCAACCACCTCCCCAAGGGTCACATGAGACACACCCTAGAGTGTACATCCAACAGCGAGGCTGTCCTGTCCTCAGACTTGGGGGTCCGACTCTGGGAGGGCTTGTCCTGGGGGGTGGGGAACAGTCAGGAGGGAAAGCCAGTGAACAAAAGCTGGTTACCGTGTCCATGGGGACCACAGGAATGGAGGTCAGGAGGCCAAGACCATCTCTGCAGCACTTGAAATGGACCCAGTTCATGCAACCAGCGGCTGTGGGAGGTCACACGTCATGACAGGCAGAGTGCGGGTCCCAGCGGCAGCAGTGACACCAGGACAAGAGCCTGCTGTGGCAGGACAGAGGCCCTGGAGGAGGTCTGAGAGCTGGCAGAGCCCTGGGTGGGCAGCAGAGGAGGGGTGGGGCGGGAGGGCGAGTGGAGGGTGCAGGAAGGGCAAGGGCAGGGTGCGGGGGAAGTGGGAAGGCCCGGCCCAGTGAGTGGAGCAGCCCACCCACCAGGAAGCACTCAGAGACCCCACCACCAGCTCGGGGGAGCAGGAGAGGATGTCCCAGCCAGTAACATCTGAGTTCACGGGACTTTGAGCTAAAAACACTTGCCCTTAACCGGACACCATAAAGATGATGATTAGCTCTTAACCGGACACCATAAAGATGACAATCGGGATTGTAAGCCACAGGCAGGGAAAACTACATGCAGTACAAAAGGGTGATAAAGAGCTTACAGTCTCACGCCCACAAAGACCCTCCCAAGTCAGAAATAAAAAGATAAACAATCCAGTTTTTTTTAATGGGTGAAAGATTCTTAGAGACACATGCCAGAGAAGATACCAAGGTGATTAGCATCACTGGCATCAAAGTAATGCAGCCTGAAGTCTCAGGAGATGCCACCTCACGCCCACAGACCAGCTGGAATCAGAGGCCAACACCATGTGTGGGGCACCCTGCAACATCCCCAAATGCCAACCAGGAGGACAGATCAGAGCCTACTTGCAGTGGACAATCGAGGCCCATGACCTGGCAACCCGATGCCCAGGAGTGAATGAAACACATGAGTGCGTCTGTAGAGATGCGCCGTGATGCAGCCTACGCCTACAAGCCAGGCAGGAGGGGTGACGGGATAGGCAAATGTGACAGTGCTTTCAGGGGACAAGCCAGCGCGAGAAGAGACCCCCACCACGCGGTCACAATCGCACAAACTCAGTACTGAGGGGACAGCAGACACGGCAGTGCACGCCCCCAGGGGTCCCTCAAGCATGGATCCCCAGAGCAGGCAAAACCAAGTTGAGGGCGGGCGGGGGGGGCAGGGGGGGCAGCACAAGAGACGGAAACGTTTTCCAAGTCCTTGGGGAAGGTGGTAGGTGACTGCACTCAACTGTCAACCCAGCCTCAACTGTGAGGCCTGCCCTCCACCCCGAGCTCCAGCTGTCCCTGTGCAGAGCTTGATGTGTGAGCTGTGCCGTCCTCCCCTGGGGTCTCTGTGGGGACCCTAGAGCCTCCTAAATCTGGGCCAAGCGAGTGTCGGGGGGGCCAGAGGGGCGGCTGTGGGAGGTGGTGGCAGGGGGACAGCTGGCAGATTCCAGGGTGAGGACAGGTTCAGGGAGTTGGTGGGCCAGATGGAAGTTTTGCAGGGAAAGAGGTGCAGCCAGAAGAAGGGACTGAGGAGCCACCCGTGTGCTGACAGGCGCCGGGGCGGGCGGCTCCTGGGAGGCGGGGGTGTCATGGCCAGAACTCTCGCCCTGGGTGCTCATCTGTGACACGGGGCCACTACTGCCCACCTTCAGATGCAGGAAAGTGAGTGGAGACTCATCCTGAGGGGAGACTAGAAACCTGGGGGGCCTCATGCCAGGTGAATGCAGCGGAGAAGGCATGGTGGGCAGCAGGCAGCTCTCGAATGACTGGGAAAGCCACCTTGCCATGGGACACATCTGGGAGCAGAGCTGGGAGACTGGGGCCCCCAAATCTGTCCAAGCAGAGGCTGTGATGCCAGTGGACATGGATGGAGGCTGCAGGGTTGGAGTGGGGGTGTGAGTGGACCCTGAGGCAAAGACATGCTGCAGAGCTGTGTGCCCACATGAACGGAGGAGATGGTCAGTGCTGGCTGCCCACACAGGCACATGACGGTTAGGGGCCTGGGGACCTGCCCTGCGACATCACAAAGGCAACTTGTGCAAACTTTGTCCCAGCTGCCCCCCAGGCCCATGGGAGCCCGTCGGAGTCTCTGCCATGAGGCTGACTCGTTCCCCCATGAAGCAACCCAGGGACACTCCTCCAGCAGGGGAGCCAGGTACATGCTGCACAGCCTCTGAGGGCTCCTGGGAGAGCCCCGTGGTCACTATGAGTCCTGGCCATTGACAGGGAGGAGCAAAAAGGGAGGATGAAGCAGCTGAGAGGGGGAGTGGAATAGGAGAGCGTGCTTCCCTTTGAAAAGCACCCGTTAATGCTGTTGTAATGATGTGTTGTTTCAGTGTTTTAACCGTAAATATGAATCAAGTGAATGAGAGGATAGAATTGGGAGGCCAGTGAATGAGGGGGAGGGATGGGGGTGAATGAGGGGGAGGGACTGGGGGGAGTGGGAATGGAGGCAGAACAGGAGCATGGGCCCCAGGGGGAGGCTGGGGTGTGACAGGGCCCAGCTGACAGGTCACAGGCCTGGTGGCTCCAGGAGGTGAGAGAGACCGAGACTCAGGCCTGAGGCTGGTGAGGCTTCTGCTCTGAGGCTCCTGCCCGGGCGCCCAGGCCAGGTGCTCTCTCGGTTGGTCTCTCCAGACTGGGCTGTGATCCTGGCCACAATCACAGGCCTCTGGCTGCTCATGCAGGCCCAAGGAATCTGTGCACATAGCAGTTCTGTTCTTTTGTTTTCCCTCAGAGGATCCACCAGAGGCCACTGAAGAGAAGGGGGGATGGGGAGAGCCAGGGAACGGGCTGCTGGCACACCTGGGCACCGCCACCGTCACAGGCGAGCCTGGACAGGGCCCAAGAGGCGAGTCCCTCACAGCCCACCACGCGGTCAGCGGTTCCGGACTCGGGACAGACCCCCACCTGCTCTCGAGGACAGAAGCCCCCAGGCCCCTCCCGCTCTGCGGAAGCTATGGGGCCTGGTTCAGCCGCCTGTTCACTGGCAAAGGAAACCACAGGAGGCGGCTGAGGTGGCCACGGTCCCGCTTTAGCCTGACCCCAGGGAAGGAGAGGAGGCCCAACTATATATACTCTGGGAGACAAACAGCACAGGTCAGAGCCTGGTAAACAGCCGGCCGTTACAGGGAACTAAAAATACTCCCTATAATTATGTGATTAAAACACACCAGAAAAATTGACCCGCCCCACTCAGCAAAGGCCTGAGACAGTGCATGGAAGGGGGAGGCCACGCACGTCGGCCTGAGGTGCCTGGGGTAGCTGGTCTGGGCCAGCACTGCTCATCACACGCTGGTGGCTTTCCAGGGCTGCCCGAATTCCGGGCCTCAGCCTCGCAGCATCCTCCCCAGGGCGGAGGCTGGCGACCCTGGGCACTCGCAGAACCCCAGCCACAGGGCACTGCCATGGCTCCAAACGCTGGAGCCACCTAACCTCAGGAGTAGGGACACAGCAACCTCAGGCCCTCACCACCGACCAGGGCCTTGCTTTGGATGAAAGTGAGAAGAAAGGATGAAAGAAGAAGAAACTTACTCTCATCTGATTTAACTCTTGGCTATTTTACAAGTATTCATACATTACGTTTGTAGTGAACAGTTAATACAGATCAAAATGTGGGCGGGGATCAAGTCTCTCCTGCCTGACTGTCCACTGGGCGCTGCCCCTCCCTCTCCACCCCACCTCAAACCTCCGACTGGCCCCCCAGGGGACTGGAGTCCCCATTTGCAGTCCACTCACTGACCACCTTCCACAGATGGCCTGACCCTGGGTGCACTGCTCTGGCACCTTGGATCTGCCTTTCTGCCCCCTGCCCAGTGTGGCAGACAACCTCTCTCCCCCCGGCAGACTGGTCTTGCTTGGTGTCCCCCCCAGTGCTCCCCAGCCCCCTCCAGCCCAGACCTCGAGCTGTATGGCATCTACTAGGGGACACCCCCGGGGATGGCGTCACTGACGGCACCATGCTTCTCTCCCATCTGGACTCAGCACAGTGTGAACAAACATGGCAAAGGCCCTTACAGAACCAAGGTGCTGGAAGCTGGGGGGATCCACACCTCCCTTTACACCCAAGGAAACCTCAGCCCAGTTACAAAGGAGAGCAGGTCCAGCTCCTCCCATCCCACCGCCATGGGCCCTGAACCAGAGCCTAGGAGCCTGCCTGGAGCTCCATCTCAAGAGATCTGGTGAGATGATGCTTGAATGAACTTGGGAACAGGTTCCATGTGAGCACAGGAATCTGGGCAGGCAGGTGTCAGGCAGGGTAGCCGGGCTGGCCCTGGACACCACACCTCCTGCCCTGGAAACCACCTGTGGCCAGTGGGCAGCCCTGTGTGTCTCGGACCCATTCGGCACCCCCAGCTGTGTGCAAGCGAGGGCTGCCCCGCCCTGCCCCGTCCAGAGGCCAAGAGATCAGAGACCTGGCATTGGACTTCAAGCTTTTATTGTCTCGTTTACAGATGAGGAAACTGAGGCCCAGAGAGAGGGGTGAGAGCCTGGCAAGTCAAAGCAAGGCAGAGGCTGGCACTGCCTCGAGCTCATCATGCAAAGCCAGCCCCTAGCCTCCCTGGGGCTGCCCACCCTGGGGTCTTCCACAGGTAACATCTGCCAACAGGTACGCAACTCATTTGCCCTGGGAAGAAAAACCCGCTTGTGTTCTCATCCTCCAAGCACCACCTGCCCCATCCTCATCCAGAGAGCAGGTTCAGCTCAGAGGGGTTCAAAGGTCAAGAGTGGGAGGAGCTCACACAGAGGGCACTGACCCACCTCCTGGGGGCACTCAGGGCAGCCTTCTCACCTGCTTCTATAACACCTGGAGCCTGTACCCCAAGGAGGAAGGAAAACTGCTTTGGTAACCAGAAGGGAGAAATCTACATAAAAAACGTCTAGGAGAAGGAAATGGCAAACCACTCCAGCACTCTTGCCTGGAGAATCCCTTGGACAGAGGAGCTGGGCGGGCTGCAGTCCATGTGGTCGAAGAGTCGGACATGACTGAGCTACCGGCACACACAGGAAACTGAGGAGCTACCTGGTGGCACAAGCCTACACTTTATTCTCCCATCTCCTGCGGGAAGCAGGATGAGCAGGGGGCACCAGGGGGCAGGATGGCTCACCCCACCCCCCATCCCTTCTGTAAGTCCTGAGGCCTCAGTGCTTGCAACAGCTGGCCTTGGGCAAATAAAAGACCAAGTTTTTTTCGTTTTTTAAGTCTATATATTTCTAAAAGTAGGAAACACGGAAAAGACCAATACTTCATCGGACCAGGGTGGTCAAGAGTGGCTTCCTGTAAGAGGCAGCTCACACTGGGCCCTAAAGATAAGGGGCAGGCCCAGGGGATATCCTCAACCCTTGCGGTGGCCCCGCCACAGAAGGCAGTCCCCTGCGGCTACACATAGAGCAGAGGGCCCCTTTCCCTCTCCATCTCTAAGCACTGAAAGTGTTAGAGGAGAGACACCGCCCAGGAAGCAGCCTCGCAGCCAGGACCCAAGACATTCCCCACTGCCCCATCAGCACTTCCTCTGCAGGACCCTCCCCACTGGTACAGATGCCGGTGGGATGGCCGTCCTCAGCTCCTGGGCTGACCCCGGCCCCTCCCTGATCACACTGATTCCTTGGGGCCCATCAGCCAGTCACCTGAGTCCTGCAACATAATCAGTCCTGGGAGCGGGCAGGCGCTGCCAAGGCCGAGTCTCCTCCCTAAGGTGGCAGAGGAGAGCAAGACTCAGCCCCAGCGCTGGGGAGTCTCTGAACAGGGCAGCTTGGGCTTGCTGCTGGCTCCAAGAGCCTGGCAGCCCGGGAGCTGAGGTGGATTCTCAGGGCCGCGTTCCTAACAGGGGCCTCCGTCCTAGGACTGCCTTCCCACTGTCTTCTTGCCTGCCTCACGGCAGTGTTGAGACAGTGATGGTGAATACCCTACATAGAGGAGGAAGTGTCCCCATTCTAAACGGTGACACAGCAGTGACAGTCAGGCTGGCAGGTGACGTGGCATGAGGTGGGCGTGCCCCAGAGGCCGGAGCCCCATCCCACAGGAGGAAGCCATGTTGCCGCCCTGCACGTGTCTGCCGGTCAGTGATACAGTTCTCACCTTCTCACCACCTGCCTTGCTGCTACAGTGCTACCTTCAGGCTGCCCCTGCCCCGTTAGGTCAGGAGTTGGGGGAGGGGCCGTTCCCGGGGAAATCACAAAGCGTTCTGTCCTGACGTCTCTCTAGAAGCTTTCGGCTCTGGGTCCTGACCCCCTCAGGGCTGCAGGGACAACAGGTAAAATGATGAAGGCTGTCACCCTTCCCGGGACGGGGGACTGGGGAGTCTCTGACATACTAAGGAGGTGGAAGTGGGATTTTGGGAGGCAAGGGGTGCCCTAGGATAACCCAAGCGCTCAGATGGCCCATCTAGCACCCACTACTCACTTTGAAAACACTGCCAAACTAACCATTTCTACTGAAGCTCGTCACAGAGCTAGGGGTGCTCAGAAGGCAATAGGACGACCCTCCCACCTCCAGCCAGCAGCACAGCAAGATCCCTCGGGAGCCACCCGGCCCGAGAGCTAGCGTCTGGCCTCCACCTCTCAGGTGTCACTGGGCAGGGCTCTTGGCCAGCTCTACAGCACCCTCCCCTGAAGCTCAAGAAAAACATGGAAGTCCAAGTCCTACACTCAGACACAGAATCTGTGTAGGGTATGGCCTGGGTATCTGGGTTTTAATTAATAGACTTTATTTTGGGGGACAGTTTCAGGTTTACAGAAAAACTGAGCCAAGCACACAAAAAATTAGTCATCAGGATGTGAAAAGCTCCCAGGAGACTCCAATACAGCCCAGGTGGGAACCCTGAGTAGCTCCACCTCGCATCCAGAAACTAGAGACCTACCCTCCCCCCAACTCCATCACCCACTTGAGTTTCAGCCAAGGGCCCGATGAACACAGATTAATTCTCGGGGTCAACAAACTCCAGCTCTCAGTCTGAGCCTGGCTCCACCACTTGTTTTGCTGCAGCCCACAAGCTAGGAGTGGTGTTTACATTTTTTAATGGCTGGAAAAAATATCAGAAGAGTTGATGATGTGAAAATATTTACTATCCAGCTCATCAGAGAAAAGTCTGCTGACTCTGAACAAGGAAACTGCACTGTTGGGGGAGGCATGCCCTTCAGGAGGGAGACCCCTCCCGCACAGGCCAACCTGATTCCCCTCGTGTCTTCGGGTCTTTGGAGGCTAAGGAGGCTGCAGGTGTGCTGCGGGCCATCAGAGGCGAACCTGCAGTGAGAAGGTTACCAGCTTCTGAGCCTAACCTCCAGCTGGGTCTCTTTTCCTGGCCTGTTAACGTGTGTTTTCCCAAGGCTAGAGGAGAAAGACAGGCCGGCTGACCCTGTGCTCTTCCCAGTACATCCTGGGCTGTTCTGTCCACACAAGGCTGACTCAGACCCTCCTCCCTGACCTCAATGGTTTTCATTGATTCCTGTCCTGAAATTTTCCCCAAGTTTCACGACCTTTCTCTGCTACAAATCAAAACACAGTCTGTGTGGGAGTTGGTGCCGGTTGCTCCGGGTCCCCACATTCTTGGCCCACTGGAGCCCACGCCCACCTATAACAGAAGCAGGCAGAGTCCACCTGGAGAGATTTAAGAGGCTCTGCAAAGGCTTTCAGAGTAAAACCACCAACACCCACCATGGTCTGACAGATTTCCACCCAACAAGCAGACTCACAGTGCAAACCATTCCCTGTTTCTCTGAATTAATCAGACCACTTTTCAGCTCACACCCAGTAGAGGCAGCCCTAGAAGAGGGAGCTGAGGACCAAGGGCTGGCGTGTGAAGGGTGAAATGAGGCTCCGGCACTCTGCCCTGGGCACAGGGAGGCCAGGAGGGGTGCAGAGGGGAGGGGCCTTGAATAACAAGAACCACAGCTAGAGCTTTCCGGAAGGGGTGCAGATGACAGTACAAGCTGGGGACACTGATGCCAGGGTGGGGACCTCAGCTCTGGCACCAAGACCAGAGTCTTCTGGGGCCACCCTCTCCCCCAGCCCAGATCAGAGCCACCCCGGGCCCCTCCCGCAGCTCTAGAGCCCAGTGGAGGAGCCAGGGCACCGGGAAGGCAGGGAGGAACCCGAACTATTTTTTCCAGAGTAGGGCAGGCCCTAGTCCGGCCGGGGGTGGGGACGGGAAGGGGAAGAGTGAGGGGGGCCGAGCCCAGGGCACAACGACGTTAGTTCTGCTCCAGAGGCTCCAGATTAAACAGCTCCAGGCAGGAAGCCCGCCTTCTCCCAGATTGGTCAGGAAGTCGTGATGCAAGTTTGCGCTTTTTTTTTTTTTTTTTTAACACGAAAGAGAAAAAGAGATTCGTGCCCCACTCACCGACGCCCCGGCCCCTCCCATAGGGGGCCGACATTTCTCCCCTGTCTCCGTGTTCCTACCCTCAGCGCCGAGGGCCGAGGCATCCGCAGCCCTCTCCGGGGGGCGCTCGCTGCCGGCCTTCGTGGGCGCCAGGGTGCCATCTGCCCGCCACCCCGCCGCCGCCCTCCCAGCCTGGCGCTCGGACGGGGCCCCGGCCTTCCCGGCGGGCCCGGCGCTCTCATGCTTCTGGAATGCGGGCGCCCAGGGCCGGGCGTCCCGGGGAATCTCCGCGCCCGCCCGCGCACCATCTTCTGCCCGACCATTCTCGCCGGGTGGCCTGGCCGGAATGCCGGGAGCGGGGACGCAGACCCTGTCCCAGTCCAGAGCCCTCCGCGCACGCCCCCACTCACCGGCCAGAAGCGCGAAGGGCAGCAGCAGCCAGTATAGGACGGCGCCGAGCACGTGCGGCTCCATGCCCGAGGGGCCTGGGGCCGACCAGGGTCGCTCGGCCGGCGCGGCGCTAAGGGGCGGTGCGGGGAAGCCCGGGCCGGCGCATGGCGCACAGGGCGGGTCGCCGCACGTGCCGCGCGCCGCGGCCAGGACCCGGGCTGGTCAGCAGCGACCTGAGCGCCTCCGCTTCCTCCTGCTCTTCCTCCCAGAGCCGGGGTCCGCAGCGCCCCGCCGGTGCGGACGGCCGGGGTCCGCGCTCGCTCCGGTGTCAGCCTTGCCCCGCGGCGGAGCGCCGCGCGCGGCTCGCGACTCTCTCGGCGGCTTGCGGAGGCCGAGCAGGGCGGGACGCGGCTCGGCGGCTCCCTCCTCCCTCGGCCAGCCCGTGGGCCTTTATAAGCTCGGCCCCCGCCCTCCTGGCGTGCCCGCCCCCGCGCCTCCCCGACGGCCCGGCGCGCCCCGGCACCCACTCTGCGGCTCCACGCAGCCCGTGCCCTGCACTGGCCCTCACGGTACGGGGTGGCCAGTGGGGGCCGGAGAACTCCGCTTGGCGCACTTCTAGAAGACCTCCCACCCTCAACAGCCTTGGCGGCGCCTTTCGGAATCCGTGGGTGCGGGCGGGGCAGTTTCCTCCCCGGCCTTCGCAGCCCAGAGCGCTCGATAAAGGTGCCCTAGCCCCGGGCTTCTCGGACAGCACCCCACTCGCAAGTGCGCCCCGCCTGGCAGGAGCAGCTGAAATCTTGCTCCCCGGCCCGCACCGCCCCCTGGGATCGTGGAGTGGCTCGGAGGGTTCCACCGGCGCCTCCGCCTGCCACCACCACCTCCACAGACCCTGCCTTAGGAAGGAAATGAGAAGTGCCCTTGGGTCAACAGGCGGGGTCTGAATCCAGGCTGCCCTGGGCACTTCACTTGGCCACCCCAGTTTGGCCTTCTCCACTTTGAGTTGGGCTGGGAAAGGAGAAAAAAATAGAGCCACTCAGTGTGCAAGGGCAGAGGGGGCAGGACTCAGGGCCCAAGGACACCTGAGGAAGCCGGTGCTGCAGCTCCAACACAGGCCCAGAGCCTCCCACTCTTCAAGTCAGAAACTTTCAGTGGACTTTCATGAAAGCTAGGATTTTAGTGCTGATCGCTTTTCTTTCTGCCTCTCTGCTTGCTCCTTCCTGGAGTCCTGTCTGACCCTGGACTTTTTCTGGACCCCTCGAGACTTTAGCCTCAGGGTTCCTCCTCAGGTCAGAACCCAAAGGAGTCTGGGGACATGGGCCTGAGCTAACTGAGAGTCCCAGGACTGCCTGTAAATGCTACCTATTCCCAGCCTCTAGAGATGGCTGGAACCATCCCTTGGCAAGGATGTGGCCAGCATCTCTGAGCAGCACCAGCATCAGCAGAGAAAACTGCAGGACAGCCCATAGTGGCTCCCCTGGGTGCCGGCCTTCTGCCCAGGAGGCCACCCGCCTCTCCAAGCCTCAGGGGAAGTCCGTGAGATGCGGTGGGGGCTCAGCTGCAAAACTGTGAAGACTTCAGACAAAGCCATGTAAAAGTGATGTGATGTGACACGCTCTCCTGAGGGGTCACCATCAGCCCCCTAGGTGACCATCCATCATCTTTCTTTCCTGAAGTATGGGCTGGAGAAGGGGGCAGAAGGAGTGGGGCTCACTCAGAGAAATGGGCAGAACAGACTCAGCATCAGGGTCAGGGCTCCCCACGCCCTGTCCTCTGCCTGGCCTGCCCTCGGCATGACCAGGGCAGCTGAGGGCCCTTCTCGGGACATGAGACACAGGGCCTTGTCTGCATAAAGGGTTTAAATGCGAAAACCAAAAAGCTTAAAAATCACTTCCTTAAGCTGAGTCCGTCTAAGTCCTGGGGTACAAGGTTCTAGACTCTGTTTCAAGAGCAAAGCCTAAGACAGAAGCAGGAGGACTCAGAAAGTGAAGATAAGGGGAGGAGAGCCCCGGGAGAGCAAGCCCCCAGACCCACCACGGCTTCAGGGACCTGGCTCACAGCGCTTCCCACCTTCCAGTCTGGCTCCAAAACAGAGCAAGAACTCTCCCTGCAAAGGAGCAAAGGAGTATGCTTCCAAGAACTGTGAGCAGCAAGATTGGAAAAAAAACGAACTGTTCTGGCCAAGTTAGGAGCCCTTAAAAGAAATCAGTGTATCCTGCAGTGGAGGCTTCAAAGCAGTTAGAGACCCAACCAACACTCTCTGTGTATCAATATGGAACAATCCCTAAGATACAGTGTTACAACTAGGGAAAGCAGCGGCCTGGCACCCAGCCTGCCGCAGATACTCCACTCTCTGGGAGGCACACAAGCCTTAACCAAGCTTGGGGGGTTGCTATCAGATAGGAAGAACAAAGGTCGCTGAAATGCCCTTTTGTGGTTTTTTTTGTTGTTGTTGTTGTTGTTTTTTGATGCACACATGTATCATCTATTCACATAATAAATTCTATGAGCACAGTGGGGACAGATTCTCAGCAGAACTTCCCCACCTGCCAACTCACCAAGTATCAGGTGGGGGAAAATCCTGGCTGTCAGTAACACAAGTTCTAATCCTTTGCAGAGGAGGACACAGGGGCCTAATGGGGGGACATCAGCTGCCTAAGGACAGGCCAGGCCTTGAGGGTTTCTAATTCCAAGTCCAAAGCCATTTCTGCCCCACCACCCCATGGCTTAGGGTCCTACCACATTTGTTAATTAAAACAGAAATTTAACCACTATGGAGAACAATATTAAAGTTCCTTAAAATCTAAAAATAGAGCTACCATATGATCTAGCTATCTCACTCTTGGGCGTAAGTCCAGAGAAAACCACAATTCAAAAAGATACGGGTACCCCAATGTTCACTGCAGCACTATTCACAATAGCCAAAACATGGAAGCAGCCTAAGTGTCCATCAACAGAGAAATGGAGAAAGAAAATGTGGTCCATATATACAGTGGAATACTACTCAGCCATAAAAAGAGTGAAATAATGCCATTTGGAGCAACATGAATGGACCTAGAGATTATCATACTAAGACAGAAAAAGACAAATATCATATGGTAGCACTTAAAAAATACAAATGAATTCATTTAAATAAGTTACAACTTATTTACTTATTTACAAAGACTATTTGAAGAAACAGACTCACAGACTTTGAAACCAAAGGGGAAACATAATAGGGGGGATAAATTTGAGGAGTTTGGGATTAACATATACACACTGCTGTATGTAAAACAGATAAACAACAGGGACCGACTGTATAGGAGAGGGAACTCTACTCAAAATTCTGTAATAACCTATATGGGAAAAGAACATGGAAAAGGATGGGTATATGTATGTACAACTGACAACTGTATGCCTGAAACTAACACAACATTGTAAATCAACTACATTCCAACAAAAAATAAAAATTAAATTAAAAAAATAGCACTTCAGTCATGGAAGAGCAGGAACTGTCAGGTCCCCCATGGAGAGAGGAAGGGCCAGGGCAAGAGCATCATCAGAGGGGATTTCATCATTCAGGCCTAACTTTTCCCCAAGGAGATCACAGTTATCCTTACCTGTCTCTATACTTACAAATTATTTCTAAAAGAACCCAGATACTCATAAACAGATGAATGAGTAACCAAATGTGATCCCTCCACACAATGAAACATTATTTGGCCATAAAAAGGAAAGTCCTATTGCTACTACAACCTGGATAAACTCTGGGAACATTCCACTCAGTGAAAGAAGTCATATACAAACGGACAAGTATTACACAGTCCCACTTAGATCTAAAATAGACAAATTCATAAAAGCGGAAGTTAGATTAAGGGTTCCTGGGGCTGAGGGAAGGAGGGAATGGGGAGTTATTACTTAACAGGTATGGTCCTTCCTTTTGGGATGATGAGGAAGTTCAGGAAATAGTGGTGGTAATTACACAACAATGTGAATGTACTTAATGCCACTCAATTGCATGCTTAAAAAATGGTTAAAATAATACATCTTGTATTATGGATTTTCCCCACTTTAAATAATTAATGTGGGGGATTTGCATGTAGCTAAGGTTTCCCTGTAGCCTACACTGACACTTCCTCCACCAGGAGCCTCCCTAGAGGCTACCAAGTTGTCTGTTTCCTTTGGATGCTGTTTTCCTGATTCCTGCCCAGAGACTTGATGAGCTTGGGGATTATTTTTTAATTTCCCTGAGTACATTCCCACTGAATCTCCCCAGACCCATTTTCTTGGAAACAAGACCAGGAATCAATCCAGCAGAGAATAAGCCCAAGTCGTGCTCCTGTCAGTGGATCCCAGGCCAGGCTCCTTCTTCAGGACATGTCCCCCCAGAGCCCCCTCCCATCCACCTGCCCACCTGGAACTGGTCAAAACCCTATTTTCCTGCTCCCTGAAGGCCTAGCCCTCGGCCCTGTCCCTGATCAGGACGTGACTGGACCAGAGTCAGCACTGGTCCTTGGTTCTGCACTCAATGCTCCCAGCTGGTCTGGAATCTGCCCGCTGACCGCATGGGCCAGCTGAGTCCAGAGGCTGGAAATCGGCGCCTACAACACAGAAACGTGCCTCTGGGGCCTGTGGCCACAAGCTCTTCACGAGCCACCACGAGGAACAGCGTGGGCACTAAACCCACACTGTGGGAAAGGTAGCCTGGTGAGTAACTGCGTTTTCCATGTGAAGCCAACTTTCAGAAGTTGGTTAGTGGTTTCCCTACTCCCATCTCAGCAGCCAAACAGGACTCCAGCTGGACAGGATGACAGAGGGACAGGGCCAGAATGGCCTGGTGGTGCTGATGGCCCAGCCCCAGGCGGCAGATACTGCCCAGCTGCAGCGACAAACCAGGCCAGCACCCAGCATCCTGTGGCTGACAGGCCAACAGGGACAGTAGGCTGAGGAGCCTCACAGAGGTGACAGGCATGGCTGAGACTCACGGCTCCGCCTGGGAGGGCGGTAGAGGGGGACTATGCCGACAACAGAGGGAACTGGCAAAGGAGAGGAGGCAGCCAGGGACGGAGGCGAGGCTAAAGCACAGCCCTCCACATGAACTGGGGTAATTTCCACCATCCCCATGAACTGGGGTCATTTCCACCATCAGATAGTTCTTGGGATTATGAGGGTAGGGATGCTGTGAAAAATGTCCAGCACCAAACTTGCACAAAGCAGGTGAGTGAGGGAACAGAGGAGGCAGGTGATTATGGGGCAAGAGTGAGATGGCCTGTCACCCCTTCATCGATTAGCACCTGGGAGCCTGGGGTCAACATTGCACCCATGGTTCTAAAGAAAACTGGGGACTCTCTGGTGGTCCAATGGCTGAGTCCATGTTCCCAATGCAGGGGGCCTGTGTTCAACCCTGATCTAGGAACTAGATCCCACATGTCCCAACTAAAGATTCCACAGGTCACAACTAAGACCTGGCACAGCTGAATAAATAAATCAATCTTAAAAAAAAAATCAGTAACACAAGTGTTTCTAACACCTGAAGAAACTGAGCTCAGAGAAGGGGTTGCCGGGCCCAAGGACAATCCAACCTGCCAAACCAACCTGTCCCCCTCTGCCAGGTCCCAGATGCAGCAGAGGCTTGGGCTGGCTTTGAGGACTCCAGGGCCTCTCTGAGCAGAGGACCCCTGCCCCTCAGGTCCCACTCAGGCTGCGCCGAGTAAAGTGTGACAGGGAGAAGACAGTGTCTCTCATCACTTCTGCATCTTCTTCACCCTGGTTGTTGAGGAGACAGTGGTGCTCTGAGCTTCCATTGCCCCAGCAACATGCTGAAGGAACTCAGGGCAGACCACCAGGGTGTTCCAGGGCAGCTCCCCCCAACCCCTGGGCAGAGCAGCAGGCAGATGCTGCCCAGGACGCGGCAGCCTCAGCAACTAGGCACTCCAACTTGAGCCTGGCAGGACAAGGTGGGCATCACCGGGTGAGCAGATCAGCTGGCGGTCCTGCTCAGTCATGCTTAGCCCTCCTCCCTTCCCACGCTGTCCGATCTCAGTGGCCAGGCTGCCGCAGCCTCCTCCAGGCCTCTAGCTCTACAACGTCCTCTGCACGGCAGTGGACTGGTCTATTGTTAACACGGATCTGCATTTCGCTTTCTCCCCACCAGCCTTGGAGAAAGTTCAGACTTGATCACAGTATTCTGTGTTCTCTGTGGGCTGGTGATCACACCTGCCTTGGCCACACTGTCCATCCTCCTTCAACTCCTGAAGTCGTGGGCCGGGCCCTCCTCATCCAGTCCTTGGATGTGCCAACTTTGCCCCATGCTGGTGACCAATCAGTTCTCATACCCAAGCACCGCCCTAGAGGCAGCACCCTGCATGCTGGCCCCGCGGACACATAGGATGCCCTCCTGGGCAGTGCACTCACCCGACCGAGGGCACATGGCATTGCGTGGGAGCATCGGCCTGTGGCCTGATCGCGGGCCTGCCCACTCCTCTAATCCAAAGCCAGGGGCTTGTGCCCAGGTGCCTGCAGCAACCCCTGCCTGGCGTCAGTCCACCCAGGCTTCCTGCCCAGCCAGGACAGTGTCTGAAATCCTGCCAGCACGCGGTTTCCACTGCCCTCAGGAGAGACCAGATGCCCTCTGAGGCCAAGCCCGCCTCCTCCCATCAGCACATGCCCTCCCTGTGTGAGCTCCGGGGTCCTCCAGCTCAAGTCAGAGCCCACGGCGGCGGCCCTCCCGGGTGTCACTGCACCCAGTCCACCTCGGCTGGGTCCAGCTCTCTCAGGGGCCCCTTTATACACTTGTTCAAGGTATGTTTCTGCACTGATGGCTCCCCGAGGTCCCCTGGGCTCAGTACCCCGAGCACAGTTGGCACTCCGCGAATGCTGGACGGATGGCGGCCTCACTCCAGCCCCAGTTCTCAGCACCAGCTCATCTTCCACTCAGCCGGACTTGAGTCCTCAGAGGCCGGACACCCCCCTGCTCTCGGGCGGCAGACATTCAAGGCGTCAGAGGAGAGACGTTTACAGCGCCTCGGGGGTAGTCCACGGGCCGCGGCTACCTCAGGAGGGGTGCCCACCGCCACCCTCTGGGGGAGGGAAGGAACCCCGCTGGGCAGACGCTCGGGTCATCTGGCTTCCGGAGACAAGCCCCTCGGTCTCAGGAACGTCTCTGTTGTCTCAGGTTGTTCACGCATGTTTAGGACGTCTTGCCACGTGGGGCCACCCTGTGAGCAAAAGGTGCGCCGGGAGGGCAGCAGGTGACAGGACTCCGGAGCGTGACAGGACCCTGGGGCTGTGGTGACCAGGTAGCCCGGCGCCCCCTGGCGGCCGACGCCGCGACTGAGGTACTCTGTCAGGCGGCAACTCGGAAACGAGGAACTCTCCCGCTTTGGGGCGCGGCCCCGCCCCTGGAGGCAGCCACGCCCCCGCGGGCTCGCCCCGCCCATCACGTGGTTCCCCACAGCCTGGGTGGGCAGCGCCACGTGACAGACAACCAGGCCCCGCCCCTAGCCTAGCCCCAACCAGTCCCGCGCCTGCGAGATTGGCTGCACCAGGGTGCATCGCTCTCATGCCCTGGGTTGTGCGCGTCCACTCGAGGGCTGCACCCGGGATTGGCCCTCACCTCTGGCCGCGTCTTCTTGCGTCGCAGAGCCCTCGCACCGTCTCTTCTTTGTGTCAGGTCCCTGGTCGTCCACACCGCTCCTGCCTGCTCCTGGCTCCACAGGCCGGTGCGCAGTGGGGGGGGGGGGGACGGGGGGGACTCTGGCTGCTCTTGTATTTGCTCTTAGCTAATTTTAACACTTTTTCTTCTTATTGGAAAAATTTAAGTCTACTTAGAGTAACTTGGGCACGTGATTCCACTCTTCCAGTTTCATGATTTCAAAATAAAGATCGAGTATTTCCACGATAATTTAGCATTCTCCAAATGGAGATGTGCTGTCAGTGTAAAACACAGGCTTCACTTCATATGCTTGGTACTAGTGATTAGTACTTCGTGATGATGATGATGGTGGTAATAGTAAATTTTATATGGACTTGTTGAAATAACATCTTGGAAATATGGGTAATTTATTTCACAACTGTCACCTTATCCTTTATACTTTTTAAATGCAGCTACTAAAAAATTTAAACTACACTTGTGGCTCCAGCTACATTTCTTTTGGACAGCACTGTGGTAGACACTGACATTGGAGCAAGACAGTCCCCCAGCCCCACCCTGACCTGCTCTGAAACTAAGAGTGCTGGCGACAGTATCTGTCATCATCACGTGAGAGTCTCAGGCTCAGTTCCGTTTCCCATGATTCTCACAGTAGCCTGCTGACACCAGGTTCCCTGTAGGTCCCCCTGGTAAGGATGAGGAGACTCAGGCCTGGGGAGGGGAGAAGGGGAGACTTCCTGGGTCACTCACCCTGCAGCCAGTGGCTTCCACTTTGTCCCAACCTGTTATGGAGCCCAAGGTAGCCTGGTGGACAGCAAGCAAAGTGCAGATGAATCCTGGCTGAGATCCAAATGTCTTCACTGAAGGTGAAAAACCGCCTCCATACTTGGCCACGGACCTCGTGTGACAAGCCAAGACCACTAAAAGCACCCTGGTGGCTGCCAGTGGGGGCTTTCAGGCAGGTCCCTGGGAGTCCCCAGAAGCCTGAATTCCACCACAAGTCTCTGACTGCAGAAGAAAGAGCAACAGACTGAGAGGCAGAGGTAGGGATACAGACAGCTCCCCAGTGCACCTGCTCTGTGTGCCGGAAGAGTCACTTTCTTCACCCAAAATGGGATAGCACTTGTAGGGTGAGACAGATAAGGCATTCCAGTCATGGGGACCAGGGCCTGCACACAGCACACCTCAGCAGAGGCCAGCTAGTTTTGTTTTCTGAAACTGTGTAAAATCCCTAAGTGGCTACACACCCCTGGTAGTTGTTGTGACGTGTGTAAATAGTGCCAAGATACAGCACTGGGGATCAGAGACACAGGTACTAAGGTGGCAAGACTGGCAGGAGCAGCAGTGCGTCTGGGTGGATCCTAGGGAAGTCAGACATGGCTGTGGTCCAAACTCGGTACCTACTGCAACTCTTTGTATTTTGCAGTGTGTCTAAAGTGATGGTGGTGATGGTGATGATGGCAAGCCCCATCTGCTTGAACTGGCTGTAGTCCGAGCACTGTGCTGAGCACTTCACCCACACTCATCCTCATGGGCCAAGTAGTATTACCATCCCTTGTTACAGATGAGAAGACTGAGGCTCAGGTGGTGCAGCCACCTGTGTGGAGTCACATAGCCAGATTCCACTTCACCTATTCAGACCCCAGCTGTACACCCCTAAAAATTACTGAGGACCCCCTAGGGGTTTTTGTCAATGTGGGTTATAGCTATCAATATTTGCCATATTAAAAATTAAAACAGAGGCTTTAAAAGCCTATGTGTTAAATCATTAAGAATAACAGTGATGGACCCACACTTTAAAAAAATGAAAATGAGTTGTACTTCCCAAGACAAAAAATGTTAGTGGAAGAGTGGCATTGTTTTGCTTTTTGTCAGTCACTTTAAAGTCTGGTTGAATAGGAGGTGGCTGGATTGTTACAGCTACTCCACATCCAGTTTGCTGTGATGAGCTGTTTTGGTCAGAGCATATGAAGGAAATCCAGCCTCACATTGGGGATGCTGTCTGGGACCAGGGCACAGTGGCAGAGGGAGTGACAGCACCAGATTGCCCGAGTCTGTAAACTTCAGCTTGTGGCCTGATGAGACCAAACCCTAGGAATTCTGAGGAATTCTGCAGGAAAAGCCAACTGGAGACCATGACAGTCCTTGGCCAACCTCCAGGTTGAAAGTTTAGGTCAGCCCACAACTAGTGATATTCCTGTATGTAGATCCAGAACAGGCCTGGCTGACAGAGATTAAGCCCACAGGCCTCTCAAGGAGCTAGTAGAGGGACCAAACTAAGTCACTCCAGTCAGGGATGGGGGTCACCTGGGTGGGCACAGGCTCTGGCTCGCCTCAGATGGGTGGGCTGGCCAGCAGTGGGGGGGATGAGTTTGAATTTCAGCTCGGGTCTCTTGCAGGGTCTGTGACCTGAAACAAGTGGCTCAGCCTCTCTGATTTCAGTCTTCATATCCATGAAATAGGCATATCTGTAGAATCTATGTCCTAGGTAGCTGTGTGCATCAGATGTAGCCGTATGTACAAAGCTCTCAGGACTAGACCTGGCACGTGGTAAGCACACACACTTTGGTCATTAATATTCAATGCCTGAGTCCCTTCTCCTTGTGGTCCTTCGTCACTCAGTAAACTCTGGTTGATCAAATGACTGAAGGCACAGTCCCAGATCTCCAAGTTTCTGCAGAGTCAGCATCCACAGACAAGGACCCTGGCCCCTCTGCCATCTGGTCTCTCTCCTGCCCAAGCATTTCAGCCAGACTGTCCTCTCTGAGCATTCCACACCTACAAACTAACCTGACATGTCAGGTGGAACCTTGTCACAGAAGGGGATCTTCCTAACCTAGGGATTGAACTTGCATCTCCTGCAGTGGCAGGTGGATTCTTTACCACTGCAACACCTGGGAAACCCCAAGACTCCTTGGGTTGGGGAGAAATAGAAATCCACCCAGGCACTTTAAGCAAAAGAGGCAGATGTGTGGGACGGAATCGAGGCTACCTCATAAAAACGTGGGCCTCACAAGAGATCAAAATGAAAAGTATTAACAATGATCTGAGTTAGTTCTCCCGGGCCACAAGGCCCTTACTCTGTCTCTACACACACGATGAAGGTGGCGGTCCTCCTCCATCTCACTTTTTGCCACCAGAGGAGACAGAGGGGATTTCCAAATCCAGAGTCCTAGGTCCCAGAAGAGGTTCTGATTGGCTCAGCTGCCCCTCAGACCAGAGGGCTATGTCGGGGAGAGCAGACACACTCCCTCACTGCAGGTGGGTGGGCAGTTCTCTTGAGAAGGAACTGGCCCCAGGGTTGAAGTCACCCCCAAATGCCTACTCTCCAGGGTGTGTATATATATATATGTGTGTGTGCGTAAAATATCACCGTGCTATACAGCAGACATTAACTCAACATTGTAAAGCAACTATATTTCAATAAAGTAAATTTTAAAAATTTTACTGGGTGACTCAAGAGTACACACACCAAACAAAACTGTAGCAAAATGTAGCCTTATAGCCTGGGCCCACGAATAGCTTGCTCCTGTCTGTTAACAAACTATTGATCTAGTTGCCGACACCCTTTATGATATATGGGAAACGATGCTTCTATATCCACCTGTCTTGGCGGCTCCCAACTTGCTCACTCTTGTCATTTTGCAAACAGCAGCCCAACAGATGTTTCTGTTCCTTTAACTTTTCCAAAGGCACAATTCACACTCTTTACACAAAACTTGGCAAAGGTGGCAAAGTAAAACGCCAGTCTAGTCTCAGTTTTCACCCCCTCCCAAAGATAACCCTTGTGATTTAGTTTCCTCCCAGAGCTGCGGTCAGACTTCAGGACCGGGCTAACTGCATTCTTCTATGATGGGAATTCCACAGACACGGAACCTGCCAGATAGCTCGATAATCACGTTCACCCTTAAAGAAGTATGCAATTCAGTGGTTTTGGTCCGAGAGGCGCACCCCCGCTGCCTCAGCGTCCGGGTCCATACACTGAGCCTCAGGCCTGGGCCAGGATGCACCTCCCACGTGCACAGCGCCCTTCAGGTCCGAGCAGCCTTACGCCAGCTTTACTGCACCGTATTAGCTTAAATTTCCGCTGGAAGCAGCGTACCATTTCCCTCTTTGCCAGGACAGCACTGGCTTGGCGCTCACTCGGATCTGCCCTGCCCAGCGCAGACGCCGCCAAGGTCTGGAACATGGCAAGGGGACAGCCAATGTCCCCAGGCCCTCCGAGTGGCGCATGCGCGGCAGGCGCAGCCCGAACCAGAGCGGCGCGAGAGGATCAGCGCGCATGCGCTCGGGAGCGCCCATTTCGCGCCAACTCCCCTGGCCGAGGTACCGATGGTCCCGCCCATGGCGGGGGCGGAGCCAGGGTGCGGCGCGAAAATCCGCGGGAAGCGCGGTTCCATTTCCGCCCGCCGGTCCACTACTGTACTCCTGCTGCTCCTGATCCCGCCGCTCCTGCCATGGCGCAGTGCCGCCTCACCGACTTCTTTGCGCGCCGCCGTCCCGGGGTCAGCGCTACGCTGCCGCGCGCCAAGCCGGCGTGTCGTACCCCGAGCCCCGCCAAGTCCGCGCCTTGCGCCGCGGCTCCGGGTCCTGGCAGCAGCCGCAAGCGCGCCCGCCCGCCTACCGAGCCCACGCGCGACGACCGTGTGCCGCCCGCGCGCAAGAGGCTGAGGCTGCCGGCTGACGCGGTGAGAGCGCGGGGCGCGGAGAGGAGGGGGAAACTGAGGCTGGGGTGACAGACAGACAGGAGGGAACCCGTGGAGAAGGGTTTGGTGCCGGGCGGGGAGGAGGCGGGACTGCTGGAGAGACCTGCCCTGGAGGAGGGCACCGACGGGGGGGCCTGGAAGCCCGGGTTGAACCTAGATCCACCCCAGTGGGAGGAGGGGCTGGGTCAGGTCACGTGCACCTGGTATGCGGGGCCCTCCCTTCCCGAGGACTTCCGAGTCGGCGGGGATACCGGGTCTGACCGATGTTGGAAGAGAGCCAGCGGGCTGGTTAACACCAGGCTCCTCTGCAAGACTGGGCGAGGGGTCGGGCCTGGATGACTTGACCTGGCTGTGAGTGGGCGTCTTCTGGTTAACTGAGGGGACTGGAGAGACGCTTTCTGGGAGACGGTGCACCCCAGGGTCTTGTGGTTTCATCACCTTTGGGGTCCTTCCCATAGGTCTCTGGCCCCAGTTCCCCTGCTGCCCCTGGCTCCCCAGAACTTCCTTCTCCCCAGAGCAAGGAGACAAAGAAGGCTGCCCGCTCAGCTGGTGGGCGACCCTGCCTGGCAGCCCAGGAGAACAAGGTGAGGAGGCTGGACCGAGGGCAGGGTAGGTGGACTGGAGTAGGGTGACAGGCGGGCTAATGCACCCTGTATCCACAGGTCCCTTCAAAGGTCACCCTGTCTGAGCTCAAGTCATGCCTGCAGCGGGCACAGGAGCTGGGGGCACGGGTCCAGGAGCTGAAAGCAAGTACACAGAAGGATGCTGGGGAGCCCAGCCCTCCAGAGGATGAGGGACGCCCGGGGGGACCATGGTGAGTCGTGGGTGGCTAGGCACCCCAGGAAAGGGTAAGATGATGGGAGGCCTGATGAAGCTGGGCTGAGCTGGGTCGTAAGGATTGCTTCTTCCAAGGGGGTCAGCATAGTCCACAGGTCTCAGCCTCTGTCTGTGAGAGGGGCCAGTTACTGGGTACCTTTTGCCCGGCTGCATGTCTGTCTCCCACCCCCAGGTCACGTTTATCCTATGCTTCTTAGAGGCAAGGAAGCCAGGGCTGGAGGTGGTCGCAGACCTCTCTGGGTGACAGCTGGGTTTGAAGCCGTGCTTTTGTCTCGGTCCCTTCGTCGTGCTGGGTAGGCATGTTGGGGCTTTGTAAACTGGAGTATAGTGTATCTTGGGGCAGCTCTAGGATCTCCCCCGCCACTCTGCCTGCCGCTGAGCGCTGGAGGGGGTGAGTCTGGTGCTTCTCTCTCAACCCTGCTCCCTTCCTGGCAGTGGAGAGCAGATGCCAGCCTACCAGCGCTTCCATGCCCTGGCCCAGCCGGGACCCCCAGGCCTTGTTCTGCCCTACAAGTACCAGGTGTTGGCCGAGATGTTCCGCAGCATGGACACCATTGTGGGCATGCTCTACAACCGCTCCGAGACCGTGACCTTCGCTAAAGTCAAGCAGGGCGTCCAGGATATGATGCGCAAGTGAGCGGGGTGGGCCAAGGCCTCATCCTGCCCTTGAAGTCTGTGTGCCCTCTGGCCCCGGCTTTCTGACCCCTGCACCCTCTTCCCACAGACGCTTTGAGGAGCGCAATGTGGGCCAGATCAAAACCGTGTACCCCGGCTCCTACCACTTCCGCCAGGAGCGCTTTGTCCCCACTTTCAAGGATGGCATCAAAAGGTCCGATTACCAGCTTACCATCGAGCCGCTGTTGGACCAGCGTGAGTGTACCAGGCCTCATTTTCCTGCCTGGGATGCTGCCCGGTTTGAGCATGGGTGTGAGGTGGCAGGCACTGGGCCTCATCTGAGACCCACAGGTGTGGGCTGGGTGACTGGGTAGGCCTGGCCCCGGGGCTCAGGCCCTGACTCTTCCTGCAGAGGCTTGCAGTGCGGTCCCCCAGCTCACGGCGTCGCGCCTGCTGCAGCGGCGTCAAGTCTTCAGCCAGAGCCTGGTGGCCCGAGTCCGGGAGCATCACAGGGTGAGCAGGTGCCCCAGCTTCAGTGCTTAGTTGTCCCTACTGTTGCAGTCCTATCGGATCCACAGGAAATGGGCTCTTCCCAAGGCTGAATCCTAGAAACTGCTCTCCTTGGCCATCTTCTACACGTGGGTGGGTGTAGGGCTGGGCAAACTGGGAACTCCGGGTTGCAGCCTCTGGCCCCCGAGTCTTGGGAAGAGTCCCATAGATGATTCTGGGTGCTCTTTGCTTTGCCCCCAGCCTAGCTGAGCCCCTGTGGCTCAGAGGTGAAGCAACTTGCCCATTGGTCAGCTGTGACAGGAACTGGGCAGATGTGCCCAGGGTCACTGGGTGCCCCCCTTCTCACATAGGCCTTCCTGGCCTCCCTGAACCCCCCCATGGAAGTGCCAGAGGACCAGCTGACACGCTGGCACCCCCGCTTCAATGTGGATGGGGTGCCTGACATTGAGCCGGCCGAGCTGCCCCAGCCACCTGCTGTGGAGAAGCTGACCACCGCCCAGCAAGTCCTGGCCCGTGCCCGTAGCCTGATGTCACCCAGGGTAAGGCTGGGGTGGAATGGCCTGACCCCCATGTTGGTGTCTGACAGGCTCTCCCTTTGGTCACGGGCCTCAGCATGGGTGGACATGCCTTTCCCACTGTGGAGCACCACCCATCAGCAGGCACTGCCCTGGGCAGGCGAGCATGGGCCCTGGATATGCTGGAATGAACCTAGGCTGGATACAGGGCTCCTGGGGGCTCCCCTGCAGCTGGATGGGGGAGGCTTCTGACCTTTCCCTTCTTACCTGTCCCAGATGGAGAAGGCCCTGAGTGACCTGGCCCAGCGCACGGCCGAGCCTAGCAGCCCCAGGTCCCACAGCCTGGCACAGCCAGCCACTCCACCTGCTGCCCCACCTTCTGCCCTGAAGGGGGTGTCCCAGGCCCTGCTGGAGCGAGTGAGTGTTCACTGTCTCCATGGTGGGGGTGTGTGTGTGGGGGTGTGTGTACGAGAGAGACAGGCCCCTGAGCACTCATGCCCACTACAGATCCGGGCCAAAGAGGCACAGAAGCAGCTGGCACAGATGACACGGCGCCCGGAGCAGGAGCAGCGGCTGCAGCGGCTCGAGCGGCTGCCCGAGCTGGCTCGGGTGCTGCGCGGTGTGTTTGTGTCAGAGCGTAAGCCGGCGCTCACCATGGAGGTGGCCTGTGCCAGGATGGTGGGCAGCTACCAAGCAGCCATGAGCCCCGGTGAGTGCTGAGTGAGGGTGGGCACCGTACCCTTGGGGTCACCTCCTGAGGTCTGCCTATTCTCTCAAGGCAGGGCAGCCCATGGTGGGGTCTCCGTGGGAGTGCAAGCTGCTGGGCGAGGCTGCGAGGTCACTGTGGCATCTTTTCCTGTCTTGTTACGGGAGGCTCGACAGGGTCCTGGTACCCAGCCTCACACTCCCCTCTTTCTGCAGGGGAGATGGAGAAGCACCTGCAGCTCCTCTCTGAGCTGCTGCCTGACTGGCTCAGCCTCCATCGCATCCGCACAGACACCTACGTCAAGCTGGACAAGGCCGCTGACCTGGCAGGTGTCATGGAACAGCTGGCCCGCCTGGCCCGTGCAGAGGAGACACTGTGAGCCCAGTGGACATGTGCTGGGCCTGTGTCTTACTCTCTTTCAGAAAATGATGCACTTTGCTCTCCCTGACCTGAGTCTCACGAGGCCTGAGCTCGGGCTGCTGAGCTAGAGGGTCTCTGGTGGAGGCCCCCTGCCTTGTATACAGGATGCAGGGAAAAGTGGGGGAGGGTAGCGTGACGGCCAGAGTTACCCTCTCGGGCCCACAGGGGCTCCTGGAGGACCCGGTATCACACATGTTCCCCACAGAGGCAGGCCGATGCAGAATCTGAGATTGAGTCTCCCTGGAGGCTCCAGGAGAAAGCAGCCGTGCCCACCCACTCCCTGGATCTTGTATTTGGTCTCTAGACTCAGATAAAGTTGCTGGAAGTCAGCATGTTTGTGTGATGAGTTATAGCAACAGGGGAAGGCAAGCTGGGGTGCCCCTGTGCGTGCGACAGTTCACTGGGCTTGAGAACCACTGAACACTAACGTCAGAAAGTGCCCGGCCTGCCTAGTGGGCCCTTTCCCCCTGTCAGTGGGAAGGAGATTGCTCTAGAAAGTTGTTTATTCTCATTCCATTATCAACCAGCTCCTGGCCATGGGGCTTCCAGAGCCTCAGCAGGGCCTCAGGGGCAGCCCCACCCTGAAGAAAGTCACTCAGCCACAGACACAGAGCAAGTCCAGGTGGGCAGCCAGTGCCCCCTGGTGGCCAGTGGGGGTTCCTGCAACTGCCCATGCTGGTCCTCTCCCAGGTGGCTTGGGGCTGGGGTCACTCGTACTGCAGGAGGGAGAAGAAGGGCACAGCTCCCAGCTTCTCCCTGCCCTTCAGTGAGGTCAGCTCCACCAGGCTTACACATTCCAGCACCTCAGCCTGCAGCTGGCCCAGCAGCTCACAGGCTGCGCACATGGTTCCTGGTGGGGGAAGAAAGGGACCATGAAGACAGCTTCTAGGAAACAAGCTGAAGCCTGTTCCCACCCCACACCAGGCCCACTCTGCTGGGGAAAGACCCTCACCACCAGTGGCGAGCAGATCGTCCACAACCACCACCTTCTGCCCTGGTTCCAGGGCATCTCTCTGGATCTCCAGTTCAGCCTGCAAAGGAAAGTGGACATATGACCTACAAGTATACCCCCAAAACGGCCTTGGTACACAGAGCTGGGGAACTAACAAGGGCCACCTCCTAGGCCCAGTTCTAACCCACCCTATCTCCTGGATGTGTCAACCTGGCCCAGCTCCTCAGCTTCTCTGAGCTCCCATGTCCACTCTGACCACAGTGGCTCCACTGGAGTCCATCGCTTTCCTTTTGTGAATGCACGGTCCACAGAGGCACCCCCTGGCCTTCTCACCTTCCCATATTCCAATGCATACGAGGCGCACACGGTGGGGCCCGGCAGCTTCCCTCGCTTTCGGATGAGAATGCAGCCCAAGCCCAGCTCCTGGGCCAGGGATGGACCAAACAGGAAACCGCGCGAGTCTAGGCCTGTCGGTGAGACCTGGGGTGTTGGGGGAGGCCATGTGCCACAGCAGCATTGGGTCCCTGTAGTTAGGGCTGGACAGTGACACGTAACCATCGTGACAGGACACATGGCCTCGTAGGCTCCAGGTGAGAGGCCAACAACACCCATCCACTTTGGGGATGTTGACAAATTCCCCTATCACCCCAGGACTGCTGTGTGCTGGAGAGCAAGAGGTCAGGAGCTGGGCAGGGGCCACTCAACACAGCCGTGAAAATAGCCATGTGGCCTGGGGTAAGTCACCTGGCCTCTCCAAAATTAAGCTGCTCACCACTGGCTGGTGGTACCTGAAATGCCCCTTGCAGATGGCTCAGCATCTGCCCTGGGAACTTCAAGTCCAGAAGGGGAGGCTGTGACTGCACCGGCCACCTCAGGGATGGACCGAGCCCTTCTGGAGGAGCTCAGGGTTTCCTCCTCACCTGGGAGTTTTGGCTAGGGAGGGACGCTTCTGGAGGAAAGACTCCACTTCTAGCCAGAGCCCCTCCCATTTCCAAGGCCCAGCAGTGGCCCCTCAGGGTATTCAGGAGTCAAGAAAGGGTCAGAGATGGGGCTCTCAGGGAGACACATGACCTGACAGGGTCCTCTTGGATCTGCTGCTGCTGCTAAGTTGCTTTCAGTCGCGTCCAACTCTGCGACCCCATAGACGGCAGCCCATTAGGCTCCCCGGTCCGTGGGATTCTCCAGGCAACACTGGAGTGGGTTGCCATTTCCTTCTCCAATGAGTGAAAGTGAAAAGTGAAAGTGAAGTTGCTCCGCCGTGTCCGACTCTTCCCAACCCCATGGACTGCAGCCTACCAGGCTCCTCCACCCATGGGTTGCCATTGCCTTCTCCCTCGGATCTTCTGGGTTTTCCTAAAACCCTCCACTGGGTACAAGGCCTGGCACAGGGCAGGCGCTCTATAGGCAGCAGTAGAAGAACAAGCAAGCATGTCTGGTCCTGGGGAAAGACAGCCAGGGAGCCCCACCTGTCCAGGGCTGGGACAGGAAACTGGGGTGCCAGTCCTCAGCCCGCCGCCGGCAGCCACCGAAGAAGCCGTTCCCAGGCTGAAGGGGCCTATTTCCCCACTTTGGATTGTTAAGTGGGGGTAGGGCAACGGGTCTGTTCTTACAACTTCACTGGGGGCGTCCGGTAGGTCTCCCCTCTCCCCCGCCAAAGCCCTCCCCTAAGTAGAATACGGCCGCCCTCCCCAAGCCTGCCCTGCCTAGAGTAAAGGACCCTCGACACCGCGCCCTCGTGGTGGACACGCGCAGTCTCGGGCAGGGTCCGGGGACCCAGCGGACGCCCGCCGCTCCACTTGCCCGCGATGTAGTCGATCCTGCCGCCGTGGGCCTTTTTCAGGTGATTCGCCAGGAGGCTGATGGAGGCGCGGAAAGAGGTGGGGTCCTTCAGGACGGGCGAGATGTCCCTGGCACGCGAGGACAGGCCTGGTGACTGCCGGACCCACACAGAGGCCACCACGTCCAGACAGCCCTGGCCGCGCGGCCCTGTCAGTCCCTCCCGCCGCCCGTTACCTGAACAACACGCCCGGGATGGGGAAGTCGGGGAAACTGCGGATGCGCCGCGCCACCAGCTGCAGCTCAGGATCCGCCATCGCCACTTCCGCGCGTGTCGCGGGCACGAGGGGCTGGCTCGGCGGCTCCGCGCCTGCGCGGAATGGGAGCGGAGCCCAGGGGGCGGGACCGGACGCCCGGGACAGGCTCAGCAGCTCCGCTCCGGCGCGGGAGGGGGCGGGGGCGGGGCCCCAAGGAGCGGGGGCACCTCCTCCCGCAGGAGGTACCGTATTTCATCGAGTCTTAAGCACTGTCGGTTTTAAGACGCTCGCTTGTTGCTGGTGCCCAGAACACAGGCGTCCCCGCCTCGAGGACGTTCGCGCAGGGCCCAGAGGTAAGTCTGGGTTGAGGGAGTACAGCGTCTACGCAGGCCCAACCAGAGTTTCGGGGAAATACTCGCCCGATTTCGGCCCAGCCGAGAGTGTCGCAGCTCTTCGGCACAGCTGTGGCTGGGACCCCAGGCCTCGGGCGGAGCTCACCGACCGGCCTTGCCCACTCTCCTTCCCTCCCAGAGGGTCTTGGCTGAGTTCTGGCAGCACCATACGAGGGGGCCTTCCCCCCAGAACCCCCATCCCCACCAGCCCCNCTTTGAGGCAGGGCAGAGAAAGGGGTTGGGTGTATGCAAAAGCAGATTCTGGGCCCAGCCTGTGGGCCTGGGGGTCGGGGAGGGTGTCTGATGAGGCCCTGGGGAGACGGGCTGCGAGCTGCTCTTGTCCTGAGAACGAAGACACAATCCAGAGTCTACCTGCTGATCCAGAGCAGCTGGGCAGAGCAGAGCGTGGAGGCTGGGGAGCGCTTTGCACACTGGCGTGCACATGCAGGAGCCCACATGTGTATAGGCCGCTGAACCTCTGGTGGCAGTGCTCGCTTCAGAGTCTGAGCCCAACCCTCCCACCGTTCACTCACTTGGGAGCCCTGGCAATTCCGGCCGCGCTCAGGAGGTGGCAGCAGCACCCGTCAGGTTGGCCCCTCCCCATCTCCCATACTGTCACCAAGAACCCTTGGTCTCTCTGAGCCACATGGCAACTGCTGCTACCTGGAAACTCAGCCCACAGAAGATGGTGTGCTGGGGTGGGGACAGCACCATGTCCAAGACAACAGGATGGGCTTGGAGGGGGCAACGGGGGCTCTTCCCAGGTGGAGGTCTCTCAGCCACTGGGACCTGAGGGACCTCAGTGGTCCCGTGACGGGGCCCTTCTGCTCCATTGCTGAGTCTGTGGGCCAGAACGCCAGCCTGGTGTCCTTCCAAGGGATGGGGAGGCCCTGCTGGCCCCTGCCCCAAATGTTTCCTTGTGAGCCCTGGATGCGGACCACAGTGACCAGGCCACCCCCAAAGCCAGCTGCCCCCCGGCACTCCTCACCCCCAGGGAATACATTCAATGTTCTTTAGTTCTCATCCCCCCTCCTCCACCCAGCTCAAGGCAGCAGCTCGGGCTGCACATCCATCCTCACAACTCCAGCAGGGTTTGGTGGGGGTGGGCGAGGAGCGGGGCTCACTGGCTGGCCGCACCCCAGGCCATCCACCCAGCCGGTCCACACCCACACCCCACACTGGTTTGGCTCATCTGGCTCCTGCAGAGAGGCCAAGAGACCCCCTACCGCTCCTGTGAGGTTGCAGCCAGAGCGGCAGGAGGGAAGCGGGGCTTGTGTTTGAGGCAGACAGCTCAGCACGCACATGGCCCTAGGCTGCCCCCACAGTCCACGTACAGACCACTCACCATGACTGCCTGGTTGCACACATTGAGCTGGGGCTGTCCGGGGACCAAGGCCTCCTGGTGCTGCTGGACGACCGGGGTGATCCTGCGAAGGGCGTCCAGGTACTCGATGCTGGCAATGCTGCAGGCAAGCGGCACCAGGTCACGAGGTGGGGAATGGGCAGAGCGAGCCCAGCAGCCCACTCAGGTAGACCAAGGTGTGGGGAGACCGAGGGGATAACCCTGCTCCAGGTGCCACCACCCGGCAACCTGCCAGGAAGACAGGCTGGGGCTGTGGACCCCTCTTGTCCTGCCTGCCCGCCCTGAGGTGGGCACTCAGGGAACCATCCAGCAAATGAGGGTTCAGGCAGGGCCAGGGGCCCAGGACAGTGGCCGAGACTCTTCAACCTGCTCCTCAGCTGGAAGCCCTGGAGTGCTGCCCAGAAACAGGGGGCTCTTTCCTCTCTCGGGGTCCCTTTTAATCCTCTGGCCCAGGCTTCTTTTTCTTGGAGCAACTGGTCCTGGCGAGTTGGACCGAGCCCATGTGGCTCCTGGGCCCTCAGCGTCCTGCTCTGTTGGCTACACTTGTCCCACCAGCTAGTCTTCCCAGGATCCTGTGTGATGGCATTGGGGGAGATGCCTGGGAGACCTCGTGCTCAGCCTTGTACACTTCCCAACCAGGTGGCAGCTCCAAGGGCTTCTTGCCTAGAGCTCTGTCCCCCAAGTCACCGCATGCAAGTCATGTGGTCTCCCCACTGGGGTAGCCTGGTATCCACGCTGGGCCCTCTTCTTGGGCCAGTGACCCTGATGGTGATGGTGGGGTCTCCTGGTGGCAAAGTGGCAGGTATGTTCCTTAGGACCTCGAATTTCAGGGGACACCATCTGGCCAGCTCACAGCCAGCGAGGGGCAGAGCTCACAGCCAGCGAGGGGCAGGGCTCGCTGCTGCTGCCACCATCTAATAGGCACTTGTATTGGAAGTCACGTATCTCCCTTTCTCTCTCTCTCTCTCACACACACACCTGCCATTCAGGGCGGGGCTCAGACAATGTCTCTTCTTACACCCCACCTGGAGACCTGGAGGCCCACACTACCTGTCTGTGAGGCGGGCTAAGGGCCTGGGGGCTGCCGGGGGTGGGATCATGTGCCCCACCCCTGCCATGGCCTGGCTGGAACAAACATCGGGAGCAAGAAGCAGGTGCTGAGATGTGACTCAGGGGAAAGCCCAGTAGATGGAAAACTATGGGGTGCAAGAGAGCAGGGCCAGTGACTCACTGGCTTGACCTCTGGGTGGCCCCAGGGGGCAGTCAGGCTGCCAGGGCCCCATAGGCACAGGCCCTGCGGTCTGCTTTTGCCAGGTCTCAGCTCCACACTGACTCCCAGGCTGCCTCAGCCTGGGTTTAAGCTCCAGCCTTGGTCTCCCACCTATGCAAGCGTCCTGGGCCCCACAAGCCCCCGGCTCACCTGAGGGGGAACCTCTCTCCAGGGTCTCGGCCCAGGTGGAAGATGAGGGGCAGCTTCGTGTGCTCCTCCTGCGAGTGGGTGGTGACCCCTGAGACGTTCTGCCCGGGACAGAAATCAATGCCCTGAAATGAGACGTGGGGGGTGGGGAGTGCAGGTGACTGCTTGGTCTACGGGGCTCCTTGAGGCGGAGCAGGTCACAGGACGGCAGTAGCTGGCGAGCCCAGTAGGAACTGCAGATGGACCCTTCCCACACCCGGCCCAGAGCTGCACCACCTGCCCTGAGCACCATCCCCTAGGGTTTCAGTACTTTTATGGGTGAGTCTCTTTAAAATACTTTAGTCCACATTCTAATTTCTAGAGCAAAGCTTCTCATGTCCACCCTATGAGCCTTGTAATGATGAGGTACATGGCGGCCAGCACTTGTCCAAGACCCCTTGGCCGGCTAAAGAGGAGGGACTACGGGCCTGAAGCCAGAGGAAACACAGGTGATCCCGACGCCTGCCTTTAACAGGAGTTGGAGCATCTGCTCCACCAGGCTTAGGGTCCAGCCCTGCTCATGCCTTCCAGGTGGCCTCTGCCCTTGGGTTCAGCCTTTGATGCTTGTGTGAGATAGGGTTCCTGTGCCAGTGAGTCCCCCAGGCTGGAAGATGCACCCCGGAGCTCCCTGACTTAGTTCAGGGAACCGCCTGCTGCTATTCTGGGTGAGTCAGGTGAGGCCAGGGCAACCCTCCGGAAGGACTGGGACCCCGGGGCCCCGTGAGCTGCTGGATAGAGGTCCCCAGCCACCACTGGACATCGTTTACAGGATCTGGAGTGGAGCCCTGACTGGGCATGTTAATCCTGACCAGGGCTGGGGACACAGTGGTGCTCCCTGATCCTTCTGACAGGCAATCCTCTCAATACCCATGTGTCTCTCCTGGCCAGCCAGTCAGCAAGTATTCTGCTGTTAAAGCAGGAGCTGAGGAGCCTGGGAAATTCCATTGTCTGCACCAAGCTATAGACGCCAGAGTCCGTCTAAGCTGCTGAGGGTGGCGAGAATGGACACCCAGGTGGGTCCCAAGTGGGTGACCCTCTGACCTTCTGGGAGCAGACCAGCTGGAGAACAAAAATGGATTTAATGGTGGGAGAAACAACCACGTTCAGCATAAAAAAGCTGAGCAGTTAATGGAGAAGAATACTAGTCTAGACAGAAAACACAAATTATAATTTGGATGCAAATCAAATAAGCTATTTAATTAAGAGCCCACTAATTAGCACTGGATTTTTCTCTTATAACAGCTCACGGGAGGGAGGCCTTGCCCCAGGGGCATTGCAGCTGAGTGCCACCCAGCTAGGCAGAGATGGGTGTGGGGAGGCCCGCTCAGCACAGCGCTGGCTTCTGGAGGGCAGAGTGGAAGGAGAGAGGGAGAGAGCAGAGCTGTGCCCTTGAGCTGACCTTGTGGGTTTAGTCCATAAATGCAGAAGGTCGCGTGGACACACAGACCCTCCCTCCTGCTTTAAGCCCTAGGCATCAGACACCCTACAAGGGGAGGTCACGGACTTGGTGGGGACAGGCATGGCACAGCCCTTCCCCTCCTCCTTCAGTCCAGCACCCAGTATTTGACCCAGGACACCCTCAGGCGGCTCCCAGGACACCAGGCCAGGGGTACGGAGCCCTCCCCAAGATGGCTCCATGGGGCTGAGACCTCTCACCTGTTTGAACTCCTCCCAGGAATTAGTCCAGGTCCAGAAGTGGGCCTTGTACTGGCCGAGCGTCACCGCCATCAGCGTGTTGCCGCGGTAATAGAATATCGGCCTGTCGGGGGACGGGCAGGGTCAGGAGAAACGGTACCTGGGCTTCGGGGGAGGTCCCCCAGCAGGCCTATGATCCTTGGTTCTGGGGAGGCTGGCAGCGGAGTGAGGGGGTGGTGCCTGGGTTTGGCAGGTGGCCTGGCAGGGAGGACCATGGCGGCCAGCATCCCCCAACCCCTGATCCTGCAATAAGCTCTTGTGGCAGGTTTTAAGACAGAAAAAAGGGAGCAAGCTCCCAGCTGTAAAACCTGCTCCAGCTATGCTGTTCACATTTTAGAAACTGCACTTGTTCACAGCAGCCAGAAGAACTGATTTTGTTTGAGCACAACAGTAGCTGGTCTTGAGCTGGAGAAAATGACTGGACAGCGCCTGGGAGGAGCTGGACATGAGCAGAGGGTGGTGAGGGAAACCGCGGGGAGGAGCAAGGCCTCTTGGCCCCACCACGTGTCTCATGTCTAAGTCCCCTGGATCTCACCTCCCTCTGGGCAAGGACACTTACCTATCTGTCAGACGGCCCTGCAGCATGGCGGGGAGGAGGTCCAGGCCATCAATGGCCCTGTCCCTGGGTGGCTCCAGGCCTGCGAGGGACAGGCTGGTGGTGAAGAGGTCCATGATGCTGCCCAGCTGGTGGCTAACCTGCAAACCACGTGGTGCTGTGCCGCCTGGATGCACACAATGAGATGCACACGTACACGCGTGCGCGCGCGCGCACACACACACACACACACACACACACACACATGCAATTACATCCTGCAGCACGTTCACATATGGAAAACAGAGGCCGTCCCTGACTGATGACACATACGTGTGTCCTGGTGAGCACAGGGAGGCCAGGAGGGGACAGAGCCTTCTTGCCCCAGGATGACCACAAGCCTGGCATGAGGCCCGCTCTGACTCACCTGGCCGGCAGGGATGCGTCCGGGCCACCAGGCGATTGCAGGCTCCCGCATCCCACCTTCAAACGTGGTCTGCTTCCCGCACAGAAAGGGCCCGTTGCTGCCACCTGGGGAGACTGAGTGCCTGAGTCCCCAAGGCCACACACACCCTACCGGGCACTCGACCTTGGGACGTGACTGTCCACCTGGCTCCTTACCAGACCCTTCAGAGGTGCTGAAGCACCAAGGCCACCTTGGAGACAAAGGACCAACCCTGGGGTTCAGGCCTCAAGTTCAAGGTTGGAATACCTAGACATGGCTATAACCTAGAGCTGTGGTTGTAAGGTTGTGCCCCTGTGGACAGCAACCACGGATGCACAGAGCATGTAGACAGTTGGTGAGATGTGAAATGCGAGACAGTTAGAACCCCAAGCCTGGCAGGTGCTGGATCCTTAAATGCCAGTGTGCACAAGCAGTTCCTCTATGCTGGGCCTAGGGGTGCAGACCCCGTGTTTCTGACATGCCCCACTCTGAGCAGGCGGTCCTTGAATCTCTGGGCAGAGGGCAGTCAGCCCGGCCCTGGCTAACAGTGCCCATGAGAGAGGGAGGTTCCTGCCCCCTGGGGACCCGGGGGATGGGAGATGAACGCAGCAGTGCAACATTCTCCAGCAGCGACCCCGTGGCTCATCCCTTCCCTGCAGCCCAAAGCCCACCTTGCTGGTCAGCACAGGGCCAGCAAGGGTCACTGGCCAGTGGCTGACGAGGGCTGTTCCTCGTGTTTCTCCAGCTGCAGGTGATACATGGGTCGTCACCGTATTGTCCTCCCCCTGCAGCTCCTTCTCGGCCAGTTGCTCTGGTGCAATCCCTGAACATCCCCGGGCCCCTCTCTGCCCAGGACTCATAGCTGCAGGGTCTCCCAGGGCCTCCCCATGCAGGCCCAGGCCCGGAGGGTTTTCTGCTGTCTGGGGCCCTCTTTACAGAGCTGAATGACTCAGGACCTCCTGGACCCCCAGTGTTTTTTTGTAAAAAAGGACAGAGAGACACGACACGTCGCCACAGGTTTCATACAAGCCCTTATGGGACCGTGAAAAGCCAGGTGTAACAACCTCCCTCCATGATGTGGAAAAGCCTCAGACTTGAGTGGCCTGGAGGCCAGGGGTCCAAGCAGGCCTGCAGTGGGCCAGGAGCTGAGGGGCCCCAAGAGGACCCTGTCTGATGGGGCACCTGCCTTGTCTGGGCGCAGAAATCAGAGCGGCACCATTGTCAGACGTGAAGAAAACAAAGGTATTCTCTGCAATGCCCAGGTCCCTGAGGAGATGCAGGATCCTTCCGATGCTATCGTCCAGCTCACGGATGGCATCTCCGTACCTGTGGGAAGGACGGGGTGGTCAGTGGGGGCCAGCGGCATCGGGACCCAAGGGCAGTCGGAGCCTAACCTCAGGGATGGAGGGGAAGGGGCACGAGGGTCAGTCTCAGGTGGAATCGGGGTAGTGCCGAGCCCTCTGTCCACCCCCTGGAAGAGGCATAGATGCTTTACATCCACAGCTGATGGTCACTTGTGTCAGTGACTCTGCCCTGCAGGTGATCAGACATGGCTGATCCCCCTACCCCCGCCCCACGCTCCCGCCCTGGGGATCCAGGTCTCTGAGGCCAAGGGCTCACCGCCCTCGCTGGCTGGTGCCCAGGAAAGGCTTGGAGGCGTAAACAGGCGCGTGTGTAGCATCGACAGCCCAGTAGAGAAAGAAGGGGCGGTGAGCTGCCTGCTGCCTCTGAATGAATTCCAGCGCCTCCTAAGGAGAAGAACGACGGTCATCCCCACCCAAGACCACCCCGCTCCCCAGCCCGGAGCCCACCCAGCCCTGTCGTCTGGCCCAAGACCACTCTCTCCTGGACCCAGAGCCTGCGCAGCACTGGCAGCCATCACCTGCAGATAGATCTGGGTGAGGTTGGCTTCTCCAGTCTTCAGGTTAATTGGAAATTCTTCATAAAACCTGAAAACAGTACAGACCCAGACAGAGATCAGCTTTCAGTGCAGGGAAGCCCCCTCCCTGATCTCCTAGAGGAAGTCAGAGCCTGGAAGGCCCCAGGTCCTGGGGGACCAGATGGGGGTGGGGCTGAGGCTGCACCCCTTCCCGGCAGACAGGCAGGACTGGGAGAGGAAGGGGTGGGTCCCTGGGGCTGTGGAGGGCTCAGGGCCTCTCTCTGGGGTGCAGGGGGACGATGCTGGGTGAGCTGCCCAGCTCTGTGGTACACTGACATGTAATGAGCTCCAGCAAAATACAAATAATAAAAAGGAACAAAGAAAGGGAAATGAACCCAAACCCTGCCCCGCAGCTGCCCGATGGTCAGAACAGGTGGTCCTGTAGCTGATGGGCCCTGGACAGTGGCTTGGAATGAGGCTGACCACTTGGAACACAGCCCCGTGGCCACTTTAGGGGTCGGGCCCAAACCCTCGAAACTGAGTAAAGTGTCTGGGGCTCTCAGCACATTTTCTGAGACTGTTAGAAGCCCCCTGAAGTGGGGTGCTTATCAGTCATGGCTCACAGAACAAGTCTGGGCGTGTGGAGGAACTGGTGGAGTGGAGCCCAGGCCTCGATACCTGCCGACCATCTCCTGATCCCGGTACATGGGAATGTTGGGCTTCGCCTTGTTGTCGTAAGGTCCAAAGTGACAGTTGGGGGATCCAAACCACTCGTCGAATCCATGCTTCAGGGGGTGGAACTGAGGTCGGTGGCCCAGGTGCCTGGAAACAGGAACACAGGGCACTTCAGGGAGCTTCACAGAGCAACCACTCTTGCCTTTGGAGAAAGGCTCAGGAGACAGGTCCCGTTAGCCCAGGGTGCACTGAGTCTGGCAGCCGGAGGCAACAGCCCCTCCCCCTTTGGCCACCCAGGAACAGCAGAGGGGAGCACACCCTGGGGCTGCCTGGACCAGTTCTGATGATTGTGCTCAATGCCTGGGCAGGAGCCAGTGGGGACAACAAGAGAACACGGCGAGATGCCTGCAGGGTGATGGCCCAGCTGTTTCCTGAGGCTGTGCTCGGACCCACCCCCTGCTCCCACCCAGGGGCCCCTTCCCACATCGGGTCCTTCTGCCAGAGAGACTCTTGAGAAGGTATGGCTTAGGAAAGCAGTGTCCGGGCAAGGTGCCCCCACCCTGGGAAGTGGACAGGTCTCCTAGAGTCTCGTCTGCAGGGTCACCGGCACAGGCCGATCCCAGGTGATTGTGAGCTCGCCACGCTGCTTGGTCACTCGGCCAGGATGGATGTGGTTGGGGCGCCAGGGCAGGAGAGTGCCAGAGCTGAGCTGGCCAGCAGCAGAGTCCGGGTGCCTATAGGCAAACCTCTCAGTCCCCCACTGTGGACCCTAACCCACTCTGCCTCTGAGGGAGGGCTGCAGGCCTCTGCAGCCCTTGTGCGGGGTAGGGTGGGGGATACCTGCACCAGTTCTGCCCTGAGCTCTCTTTAGAGGTGGTTCCTCTCTGGGCCACAGCTACATGGCAGGGCTGGGCCTGAGCCCTACAGCCCAAATGGCCTTCATGGAACAGAAACACCCATGAAGATCCAGCTCGTGTGAAGCTGTTGATTCAAAGAGCCGGTTCCAGAGCAGCTGTGGGGTCAGCACTGTCTCCAGGTCTCAGAGCCCATCCTCATCCTGGCCAGGGCTGTCCTGACCCCAGCCTGTCCACCTCCCCAAGTCCACGCCAGCTGTTTCTCCAGGCCCTGCCATGCCCTTTCCTGCCCCAGAGTCCGCCTGTCTCTGGAGCTCTTGGGGACAGGTTCCCTCTCCAGCTGGGGCAGCCCTGAGTCACTGACCATGAACAGAAGATCGCTGGACCAGGGTGGAGCTGCCAGGCTGGGTAGGGAGCATCAGTCATCACAGGCACCCCCCCCCGTGGGTACAGTCCTGGTGCGGCCCAGCCACTGTCTCCCCAAGCCTCCCCGTCTCTGTTGGAGCCATGCAGGCTTCTACAACCCTCGTGCCCTCTTCGGCTTCGCGCTGCAGCCACTGCCCTCTCCCAGCTCGTCAACTCAGCAGGATGGCTTCTGCCTCATCGCAGGAGTGAGGAAGTGCTCCTGCAGCCTCCAGACTCCCCGACTTGCTGAGTCTCCTCTCCTGGCTTCTGCAGAGCCCCCTCTGCCACCATAACAACTGGGTGGAGCAGGGGCCCCTGAAAGGTGCAGATGAGGTGCTTGAGAAGATGCATGCCAGGGGGCTGAACGGGAGAGGGTCTGAAGCACAGCAGCAGCGAAGGAGACAGTCAGGTCTGGAAAAGCAAGGGAGGCTTCCTGTAGGAAGGCAGGCCTGGTCTCTGAGGGGTCCAACAATCAGGAGAGGGAAGAGAGGACATCTGACCTTTGCATCAACCTCCAGGGCCATGCATGGGGGCGTCCCCGGGGAGCAGGAGACATCTCACAGCCACCTAATCATCACCCCGATGACCCAACCACACAACCCTCCAGCCCTGCCTGCTTCCTGGTTTCACCGCGAGATGGAGCCTCCTGAGGTGTCCTCTGTGATGGCATGTGTGTGCAACAATGGGGCTGCTTCGGTGATGTGCAGCCAACACCCCAGCCTTGTCACGGAGCTGGCTGGTGGGGCATGTGACTCACCACTTGCCCACGATCTTGCTGGTATAGCCAGCTCCCTTCAGCAGTGCCGGCAGCAGGAGCTCCGAGTCCGGGATGCCCCCCACTATCTCCTGTGGAGTGTAGGCTGCAGAGCAACACAGCCTGTGAGCTGCGCACAAGGGAGGCCATGCATCGTGAAGGTCGAGGGGCAGAGCCCTGGTGGGGGTGGCACCGCCCAGGCACTTTTTGGGTCTTCCAGCTATACCTCACTGTCAGCACTGTTACAGGGGTGGGATGGGCAAACGTGGCCCCGAGGGGGGTCTGGACCTCAGGAGAGGGCCCACCCCTGGGGTCTCTGGAACACACCCTCCTCCAAGGACCATGGGAAACCCCACCAGGTCAGGGAGCCCGCCCTGGAGCCTACCATTCCTGGCGTGCCCGTTGGTGGTATAGAAGCCGCTGCGGATGGGCAGACGTCCGGTGAGCAGAGCTGCCCTGGCTACGCAGAAGGGACACAACAGAATGTGTGTCACACGTCCAGCCTGAGGCTGGCCCTGCAGTGCCTGAGTCCCGGAAGCCGCTGGAGAGCTGGGTGGGTGCATAGTCTCCTGCCTCATGCTCCCCAGCTCCTGGGACAGCCTGTGGGTTGTGGCCAGCCCCCCCAGGATTACTTCTCATCCTGAGATCAGAGATTCTCCTCACCTGTAGGACCCCCACACCTCTGGCTGACAACCACTTCCCCAGTCCAGCGCCTCCCCTGAATGAGCCACTGAACTTAGCTTCGTGAATGAACAGCTGCTGCCAAAGTCCCCACAGGCTCCAAGCCCTTGGTGACCTCTGACAGCTCTGGTGGCCCCATGTCCCCCAGGAGGTAGATCCTGGGAGCTCCCCAGCACCAGGGTTTGATGGATGCCTGAGTCGAGGCTGCCCCTCCATACCCCTGCCCCATCCCATGCCTGCCCCCTGTATCCCACCTCCCGGTCTGCAGGTCCCCCCACCCTGCCTCACCTCACTGCTGTCTCCCTGCTCCATGCGTGCCCCCTGCCCCCACACCCCGGTGGCCTGAGCCGGCCCTGACTTACATGGGGAGCACAGGGGGTTGGCTGTGTAGAAGTTCGGGAAGAGCATCCCCTCTGCGGCCATCTGGTCCAAATTCGGGGTCTCTCTGGAAGGTTCGCCATACACCCCCAGGTCACCCCACCCCATCTGCAGGAAGAGCATGTGGAGGTCAGGTGAGAACACAGCTGGAGCCGCTCCTGGTGCCCCGAGTGCATCCAGGGCACAGTCTGCCGCCACCCTGGTGCAGATGCCAGCCCACGTGCTCATGGAGCACCAGCATCAAGACTCCTCTGCCCTCCGCACAGACAAGGAGGCCGTCCTACTCTACAGGGTAAACTCAGGTTTGAAAATAGCGATGAGGGCCCACAAAGCCAACCCAATGAGGCCCCGAGACCCGCGGTCCCTCCTGAGCTTGCCACCCTCAGAACCGAGCTGGCCGGCACCCAGACACAGGGCAGATGTCCACAGCAGCAGGACTCCCAACAGCCCTAAGAAAATGCCCGAGTCCATCACTGATCAACAGTGGACAGAACATGGTCTGTCCACCCAGTACTGGGGTGAACAGAGGGCCCCCCGTCAAGTTTCTTTCCATTCAGAACCTGTGAACGGAACTGTATCTGGAACACAAATGTATCAGCCTGTCTGCACCTTTGCAGGAGGCAACCAGATCCTGGCCCTGTGGTTCCCCTCCTGCCCTCTGCCTTGCATTCCTTAGTGTGATGTACTGGGCTTCTGGGGAGTACAGGGGCCACACGTGGCTACGAGGAATGATCATGTGTGTGCGCATGTGTGTGTCCTCGTTGACACATGTGGGAGGAGGCCCTGGAGATTCAGGACACTGTGGGGACGCAGAGCCAGCATTTGTACAGTCCAGCCTCACACCTCCCAGGAGTCACGGGGGCCTCCTTAGTCCTGTTTTATGAGTAAATAACAGAGACACACATGGCGCTAGGGTCCAGGTGGGCAAGAGGGCGCTCTGTGCCCTCGCGCTCCACCCTGCCCACCAGCCACAGAGAACGGAGGTGAGCCAGCACCACTGAAAAAAGCTATTCAGCATCTTCTAAGAGCTTCCACAAGCTGATGCCTACTGGGCCTGCGCTGGGTCTGAGGACCTGCTGGGGGGCGCCCCCAGGCCTGGTGACTGTAAGGGTGAGGCCAGGTGAGGACTAAACACTGCGGGCGGCTGAAGCCTGTCTGGTCTGGAGAGCCGTGTTCCCCACCAATGCTCAAGTTGCTCTGAGTCTGCTTTCTAACATTCACTGACCAGGACAGAGATCTCTCCAACTTCTCCGGGCTGCCAGAGTCACAGGAGGAGATAACACAGGAAAGGTAGGGGCACCAGGGTCTTTTGGCCTGCTGTTCCCGGTTCCTGGGGCCCATCCTGGGCACCCAGGTGGACAGTCCCCCGGTCAGCCCCCTTGAGTAAGATGTCCCCAGCATCTGTCCCCCTCCATTGCTCAAGGAATGCAAGAGAGATCAGGAAGCCCGCTAGGCCTGTCACCCAGCAGCCCCAGGAACAAGCAAAGAGAAACACTCAGTGTGGGCTCAGGTTTTGTTTTGTTGCTTTAGCTGAGCAGGGCCTTAGTTGCTATCCGTAGGATCTTCCATCTTTGTTGCAGAATTCGAACTCTTTAAAAAAAACAAGCTATTTATTTGGCTGTGCCAGGTCTTAGTTGCAGCACACAGGATCTTCAATCTTCGCTGTGGCATGTGAACTCTTAGTTGCGGCATATGGGATCTAGTTCTCTGACCAGAGATCGAACCCCAGGCCCTCTGCACTGGGAGTGCAGAATCTTAGCCACTGGACCACCAGGGACGTTTCTAGGTTTTTTTTTAGCTCCATAAATCCAGGAAACGACCATCTCAACAAGCCTGCAGTGTCTCTTCACTAATGAACTGTCACCTTGGGGAGAGGAGAGGCAGAAGTGGGAGAGACTAAGGGCTCAGCTTGGTTCAGCCTCCATGATTTAAGTACTTAAACAGCCTTCCTGCCTGGGAACCTCAGCTCTGAGAAGGCGGACCATGACACAGCAAGCATTTCCAAGACCCACGTATTGGTTATGAAGCAAAGTTTCCTAGCCAGCCATCAGACAGGCTCTCAAAGAGAGGAGCTTTGGGGCCCCTTCGGGAGCCAAGGTGTCTGAACAACTGTGACTAAACTGAAACACATTCTACCTCACCTCTGAGAGGAGCCACTACATACTGGTGGCTCTGCGATCTTTTCTAGCTTATCTGAACGTTGTTGGCTTTTTGTAATAAAGAATTAGGGATTCCCTGCTAGCTCAGCTGGTAAAGGATCCGCCTGCAATGCAGGAGATCCTGGTTTGATTCCTGGGTGGGAAGATCCACAGAAGGGATAAGCTACCCACTCCAAAGAATTACTTTGATAATAAAAATGTTCCATGAGATATATTTTATGTTTTCTTCTTGTAGTAGATGTTTGAAATCTGAGTGTTTTACACACACAGAACCTTGCAATTCCGACAAGCCAGGAGCATCCAGCAGCAATGTGAGGCTCGTGGCCTCAGTCCAAAGACTACTCGGAGTGTCTTTGCTGGCCTTTTGGGGGAACTTTGAGATATTTTGACTCGCAAATCTTCTGACACTAAATGTGTGTGGGAACCTCCATTTCACTCACCCAAAATACATTCCTGGCTTTCTTGGGAAGGAGGACGGGAACAGCTCGGTTTATCCCCAGGGTTGGCTCACCAGAGTGACCAGGGTGACCTGGGGCCACACACACACGCTCAACAGGGGACATTCCTCTGGTTCAGTTCTTTACCACCCCACAAAGACCTNAATGGACAGACGGACAGACGGATGGGTGAGAGACTGGATGGCCAGAGAGGTGACCAGATTGGTCAGAGGGATGAACTGATAAAAGGATCAATAGATAATCAGAATATCAGCAGATAATCAACAGCCTGAAGAGACAGGCAAAACAATGGGCAGACACACGTGTATAGAACTGGGCCAGGCAAGGTGGGTGGTGCCCGGGCCTGGACTCTTGTGTCCTTTTGAGGATATACTGGAAGAACTGGCAAACAGGAGGGAGTCAGGGCCAGTCCTGACCTCTCTCTAGTGTCACTGGGATGAAACCAGAAGGCAGGCCCCTCTCCTGGCCCCTTCTCAGAAGGCTGGCTCCTTTCTCCTATGGCCCGTACCCTCCTGGCCCTGAGGCTTTCTCCAGCTCTCCTCTCTGCCCTGTAGCACCCAAGGCTTTCCTTTTGTTCTGGTAGGCCATGGCGACAGGAAGCCTCCTGATTCCAACAGGGTCTGGGGTGTGCCAGCCACAGGGAACGGGGGGCACTGGTCTTTGCCAACAGAATACCCCCAGACACCACCTGGGGACAGTGACACATCCTAGGAGAATGGCCAGAGAGCACAGGGGATGGGCAAGGTTGAAGGGCCTCACACCAGGGGCTTTCCACACAGGAGTCAGGGGGCCCAGGCCAACATCTGCCACCCTGGCCTTGCCATCCTCCCTGGTGTGGCCTGGTGGCCTGGCAGCTGTGGCTGCCACTCACCTCTCTCTGCCCTCTTGTCCTCGCTTTGGCCTCAGAATGGGGATAAAGCTGCTGTTTCGGTCTGACTTGCAGGGAAGGAGGCTCTGCCAGCAGCCGCATCCCACAGAGCTTTGAGTTCACCAGTATGTCCAACCTGGGCCTCCTGGGAAGAGATCCCCGCACACGCACCAACCACCAGAGAGCCTAGGGGTAGCAGGGCAGGATGGCCTTGGGGCAGAGAGAGGAGGGGGACCTCTTCTGTCCAGACATCCTCTTGGCTTAAGAAAGGCAGCTGCTGTAGATGCAAACTGTGGGAAAACACGGACCCCCAGTCCCCCTCCCACCAGGGCTACTCATTCTGAGTTTGCCTCTTCAAGCAGGGCCTGAATGCAGCGACTAACAAAAACAGGCTCCCAGGGCACAGAGGAGACCTGTCTTGTGTGACCTAGCCCACACATTTGGGATCTGCTGACACGGCGCCCATTGGGACGCCCCCTCCCTCCTGCTCTGGGCCTCAGCCTTCCACTGTTGCCCACCCGGCCACCACTCTGACCCTGCGGCCACTCGCTGCTGGCAGGGGCTCCATCTGTCGGCCTGTGGCTGGCCCTTCACGTGAGGCTTCTGCAGCCCCGGCCAGGGGCAGGTCTTAGTGTATGAGATACGGGTGTGTGGGCCACACCGGGAAGAGAGCCTTCCCCGGGGGGCTTGCAGTGACCTCTTCCCAACAGCTGGGGTGGGAGGGGCCACCCCAGCTCAGACCCTCAGCCTATGGTCTGGTCCCGCAGGCGGGTCTGGACTGACGCCACCAGCTGGCCAATGTGCCACCACCCCTGGTGTGCCTGCCTGTCCTTGAAGAGGAGGAGAGGCCAGCCAAGTCCACCCACGGGGCTGCAGTAGTCCTGACGTCAGGGCCTCGAACCCCTGCACCAGACCTCGGGCTGCCCTGGGCACCACCCGCTCCCGCCTACCTGCAACCTCATAGGAACAGAGGCCAAGGGGAGGTGGGCCTACATCATAGCATGTGCAAGACTGCCATTTCAACAGGTTCAGCGCTTGTAAGAGAGCAGATTGCACACGGGACAGGTGCCTCATGAGGGCCTGACTCCCACACGGCCCCTGCTCTTCTGAAACCCAGAAAAGCAAGCCTCTGAGAGGCTGGCAGCCCTGCGCAGCTCACAGCCTTCCTGGAGGGTGAGAGGTCTAGCTGGGCAGTCAGAGTTAGGGCTCCTGCCAGGTGGGGTTTGAACAGCACCTGGTCTGTGGCAACCGGATGGAGTCCTTCCTCTCAGTACTCAAAGGATAAGTTCTCACAACTCTGGAAAGTAACAGTGATCAACACACACATTGCTGCCTGGAGGATCACAGTTCGGATCTCTCTGAAAACCTAGTTCCTATTCTTTACATACTTCCATGGTTTCTCTTAATTTTTTATTTGGCAAACATCTCTTCTTTATTATCATCATCATGAATATCATCATTTGGACCTCTGCAAGGACTATATACATTCACATTATCATACACCATTGACTTCTTGCCTCTCGGCAGGCCCCTGGGCTCTGGGTTTCAGTAGCTGGTCACTATTGCACTCCAGTCCTGGAACTTCTTACAGCCATGCAGTAAAACCCCGATCAGAGACTGTGTCTGCTGTTTGTTCTCCCACTGAGTACAGATCAGAATCTCCTTATTTCTTTATTTCCTCCTTGAGATCGCTGGGGGAGCGAGTGGGATGGGGGTCAGGGTGAGGCATGGGGCGGGGACTTCAGAGAGACCATCCCCTGAGGAAGAGCTGGACAAAAATGTAGGGTTATATACAGCTGGTCAAGTCTCCAGAAGGTGCAGGGAGGGCAAATTGCTTTTCTTTGTGGGTTTTTTTTTTTTTTTTCTCCCTTTTTCTGCAAAAGTGTGAAGACAAGAGAGGGGCTGCAGGAAACACGGGGGCTGGGATGGAGAGACAGGCTGGGTGGCAGGCTCGTGTAGCGGGCAGCAGAGGTAGAGGAGGACGAGGAGAAGCAGCAGTGGGAGGCGCGGTGGCTCTCTCCTCGCGCTCAGTCGAGAGTCAGCCCGAAAGATTGTCACAGTTTTGCCTCGGAATTATATTCTCTCTCGGAAGGACACATTAGCACTTTTTTCACAAGTGGAAAGGATGAAATGTGATGGAAATTCACAGAGGGTGTGAGGACGGACAAGATACCCTTCCTGAGCGTGTGCAGATACATGCTGGGTGTGTCCCAGTGTACATGCACACACACACTTGCACACACGTGTGGGTGCCGAGGGCCTCACTGCCCACCCCACCTGGCCCCAGCAGAGGCGCTGCCATGGAGTTAAAAAGAAATAAGTTGCTTCCTGTTGGACAAAACACTCCAAATCCCAATATCCCATCGCCCCCCACACAGAATCAAAGCAAGAGAAAAGACGGACATTGGAACAAGCCCAGGCGTGGAGGAAAACAGTGAAAAACATCCTTTGGCAGTGACAACAAAATTTTGGATTTTGACTTCTTGTGTATGTTTTTTTGGATTTCCTTTGGAGCAGAGGTGTGTCCGGCGTCCTTGGCTAGCTAGCTGGCAAGGTAGTTTACAGGTATGCTTCCTTTCAGTTCAGTTCATTTCCGTCGCTCAGTCGTGTCTGACTCTGCGACCCCATGGACTGCAGCATGCTTCCTTTACCTTTTTTTTTTCTTTTTTTAAAAAAACTTTTTGGATTTCTACTTAAAGCCAAAGAATTTGACATTAAAGGAGAAAAAAATCTGAAATGAAAAATTACGACTTGAGTCTGACATCTTTCTCACCATCCTCACCGCACTGGCCACATACCCCTGGGGCGGTTTCCGTGAACTGGCGGCTCGGATCTCCGGCTATGAAAGAACAGTTTCCCTTTTCCCTTTTGAGTCAGACAAGGGGAGAAAACCCCAGTTTTCTTTGTCCATTTCTGAGTAGCTCTCTTGCCACAAAGTCCCCCAAAATTCTTCAGTGAAAATATAAGCCACCAAACAATTCGATTTTTTCGTTGAAGAGAAAGTATGTGAAAGTCAGAGAGAGAAAAACAAGACAGAGAGCGAGACAGGGAAAGAGAGGCAGTTGTGGACGAGCTGGTCACCTCTGGCCGGTGTCCATCTGCCACCTAAAGTTCAGCAGGGGGCTTCTGAGGATTCGGAAGAGGTCGAGGTGTGATCGTCAGGTAGCTGAGGAAGTCGTGTGGATGCAGTCTTGTTGGTTCTGTTTTCTTTTGGAGAGAAGCAGTAGCAGCGGTGACTCCCGTGGCCGGCTCCCAGGTCCGGGTGCGCGTCCTGCGGGCCGGGCGGGGCTGGGCAGTTCAATGGACATCAGGTCCTGGCGGGTCAGCGGGGCGCTGCGTCCAGGGGGCCAGGTGGGCCAGGGGAGCCGGGGCGGGAAGGCCCAGTGGAGCCTGCCTCGCTGGGGCTGGCAGCGGCCGGGGGCAGGCAGGGGCCCAGGCCTGTGGCAGTGTCGGACTGTCCGGGCACGGGCTCGGCCACGGCGGCTGCAGGACCCTGTAGGCTCTGTCCGCACACATGGTGGTGCTTCTCCCAGTCCTTGTGCTGGCAGAAGGAGCCGCAGTAGCGGGCCGCGTTGCAACCACTGCACGTCTCGCTGGCCTTGCGCCCACAATTCCAGCAGCTCTGGAGGTGAGGGGGGACGATCAGGGTGGCCCGGGCTCTCTCCCTGTTTCCCCCGAGTACCCACCCAGCTGCAGACCAGGCACACGCTCCAAACACACCAGTTCAAACCCAGCCAAGGCATCACTGAACAAGAAGAGAAAAAAACTCAACGCTCCCAGGCTCATGGGTGACCCTCTGCAGACATGGCCCCTTGGCTGGGCCACTCTTGGGGGACAGGCTCCCACCACCCAAGCCCACCCCAGACAGGTTCATGGTGTGCCATGGCCCCTTCCAAAGGGGATCTTTCAGGAATCCCTCCTGGCACTGCCAGGGCTTTGACACCAGAATGTCACAGCCTGGGCAGAGTAAAGGGGTGGTGAGTGCCCACAGCTGCTGAAGTCCTTTCCCTACCACTGGGCCTCTGCTCCTTTCTTTTGGAACAAGCAATGACCCCAGCCACCCACATGAGCAGAAGGTGGGCAGGGATTCTACCTTTGAAAGGCCGGAGGCAGCAGCGTGGGCTGTGGGGTGGGGAAGCCAAGCCACCCTAGGAGGAAGGACCACGTGCCCAGGTAGCCTCCCGACCCTCCTCCTTGTCATCCTCTGCAGGTGTGCCCCCAGCTCCCGCCCTCACTACTCCCTGCATTCCTGCCAACTCACTCCCTCCAGGACCTCCCAGATGGACAACCCTGCTTATGGGTTTCCCTGACACCCACCATCCCCCTCCTTGCACGTCCATGGCTTGAAGCAGCACAGGCCATCCTCCTGTGTCCCCACTCCCTTGGCCCCTCAGACCATTAGGTCTGTCTGCTCCAGCTGAGAGTGCAGTGGAAAAGAGATACATGGGTACCACCTGACCAGGAGTCATCTCCTCTTTCCCCCTCAGGGCCGGCCCAGCACAGACAGGCCCAGGGGATTCTGGAGAAGTGCCCTCCTTGAAGAGAGTACAGGGGCCCCTGTAGAGGGCCGCACTGTCCTCTTCACCTCTCTGCTTTCTGAGCCATTCTCAGACAAAGAAAGAATGTACTTGATCACCCAGGGTTCCCACCCGCCCCTCTGGACCAGTCCAGCCCCCAGACACACAGGAGCCAGGACAGTGACTCGTGCACCCTTCTGCTTTCAGGGGTCAGAGAGATCGTGGGCTTTGGTATCAGCCAGCCTGGGTTTGAACAACAGTCCTGCCACTTCCTGGGGAGTGACCTGGGGCAAGCCAGACATTCTCTGGAGGCCTGTTTCCACATCTGTACAATGGGGATACCCACAGGATCCAGCTCATCAGGCCACGTGGGGTCAAGAGGCCCTGGGGCTGCACAAGGTCACATGGCTGGGAGGTGGCGGAGCTGGGGTGGCGCCTTGGACTAGGAGCAGGGGTGGGGGGCAGCCCTACCTCGCTGGAGTCCTCCTGCTGGTTGACCACAGTGAGGGCGTCCTCGGATGCCTGCCGCCGCGCCTCAGCCAGGGCCCGCTCCATCTTGGCACGCTCTGTGCTGATGAGCTCGTGGGCCTTGCGCTCAGCGTCAGACACGGCTTTCTGCAGCTCTGACATTGCCTGCCGCTTCACCTCGTTCACCGCCTCCTCTGAAAAGGACACCTCGGGCTGTTCGTCTCTTGCGCCAGCCCAGCTGGGTCTCTCCCCTGCCCACAACCCCAGAGCGGGCAGGCAGGCATGGTTGTGGGGGAATCTCCAAAGCCTGCCCTCTACTGTGTGCAGAGTGCCATGGCCTAGAGGGTGGAGAGTGGGTCAGCAGGCCTGGGAAGGCCCTGCTGGGCCCCTCCAGCATATGGGGAGGGCGGGAAAGTCTGGGGCTCCAGGCTATCCCCACTCACCCGCCTTCCTCCAGATCTCCTCAGGCATGTAACCGGACAGGGTCCGAGGCATGAAGTCCCGGTGGACATCTGAAACACAGGGGCACCAGCGTCACACACAAGACAGGGCCACGCCCGGTTGGGCCCTGGGGGCAGGGTGTGGGACTGATCTTGGGGGTCCCTGAGGTACACATGGGGGAAACCCTGTCTCTGCAGCTGGTTTGGAGGGAGGAACAGGGCAATGTCATGAAGGGAGACTGTCGGGGGCAATGGGCCTTGGATTTGACTGGGAGCTGGGCTGAGATGGTCTCTCTCAGGTTCCACGGTCATCAGGCCCCTGGGGGCCTCCCAATGCCGAGCCCCTGTCCCATTGGAACCAAGCACTGGGCATCCCCACAGGCAGTGTCTGTGCAGCAGAAGACCCTTATTTTTCAGGTGGGGCAGTTTGGGTGCTATTTCCTTGCAAGGCCATGATCAGTGATGGCCTGGCCCCTGGTTCCCCTGCATCAGCCCCACACGTGCCCCCTAGCTTACCTAGTTGAGTACCCTCTGTGCCCACAGAGCTGCCGAGGGGCCGGGCGGTCTGCCCAGGGCCCTTCTTGCCGTCTTCTGTTGCGTCGCTACAGCGCCGGATCCAGTGGTTGAGCTCCTCGCGATCGGCCTCCTGGCAGCGGCGCAGCACAGTCAGTGACCGCCGTGTCTTCTCGGCCATGTCCATGATGCAGTTCAGGAGCTGTGGGCACCCAAGGTGGGTGAGCCGCACACAGAGGAGGACAGTTGGGACACTGTCCCACACTCCGGCCCTGTCCACCCTACCACGTGACCTGCCCATGGCTCTTGAGGCATTGGCTGGCAAACCCCTTTCTGCTGCTGCGAAAGATCCCTGAGCACTTGGACAAGGACTGGGGGGACACCCAGGGCTCCCACTGGTGGGGAGACTGTCCAGGACCCAGAGCTGGAGCTCTCCTTGCAGCCCTGGAGTCACAGTCTGCCCCGTGGAGCAGAAGGGTTAGCGCTGCTCTGGGGACTGATCTTCTCTTGGGCTCCTCTCCCCAAAAGGAGAGGCATGACTTGAAAATGGTGTCGAAGGGGTCCAACCCTCATGGCCAAGGGACCTTCCTCAGGGAGACAGTCCATGGCGACCCAGGGGGGAGTGTTCTGAGGGCTGGCCAGGAGTGCAGGGGAAGCAGAGGCATGGGCACAGGGCTGAGGGAGGGCAGCACGGCTTGCCCCTGCAGCCCCTGCAGGTTGGGCAGAGCTCCTGGAGTAGCTGTGGCACCCCGTGGCCTGAGCCTGGACACTCACGTTATTGAGGTGCTTCCATTCTTCCGCCCACTCGCGGTCCGTGAGCCTGTGGTCAATCACTTCCTCAGGCCGGGATCCGTGCATTGCTGAGGAGAGAGCAGACGCTCAGGCCACGCCCCTGCTAATCAAGCCACACCCCTGATCACGCCCCCACCCCAGGCCCCACCCACAGGCTGTGCCCTCCTAGGGAAAGTGGGGAGGTGAGGAAGGGAACCCAGGGCTCTGACCCTCTCTCTGCCCACCTCCCTGGGTGGAGTGGGTCAGGAACAGGCCTCTCCTCTACTCATGCTTGAGAGGAAGAAACCGGTGTCCCCATCCCTCACTTTGACTACTCCGTCTCCTCCCCCAAATCCAGCCACTCTCTCTGCACCCTGCTCCCTGAGAAATGGCTGTGGACCTAAGGGGCATCTCCACTGCTCAGGGTCTCCTTGTGGCTGCCTGGCTTCAACTCACACTTTACTGCTTTTTCTGAGCTAGCTGAACTCCTATGCACCCTCCAAGACCCAGGTGGCAGGCTCCTTCCTCCTCAGCAGCCTTGGGCTCCCAGATTTCCTTAAGCTCTATATATCTCTGGTTGTTTAGTAATCACAGGTGCTTCCTTGTTTATTCTCAATCACCCAGCAGACTGTGTCAGTTCACAGGGCAGGGATGGCAAGGCCTGTTCCCCTCCGTGGGTTGAGCTCTTGGGCTGAGCTCCCGCTTGGTAAGAGGGGTGCATGTCTTAATCTGCTGGGCCTCAAATGAGCAGCTCCAAGAGTGGTCTCCTGGGAAACAGTGGGGCTTGGAAAAGTCAAAAGCCCTGGCACTCATTCCCCATGGAGCCTGGGCCCCTTGTCTTACCTGTGGCCTCAGTTTCCCAGCCTCCCTGCTTCCCTAGTGGGAGGGGAGAGTCCCTGGTGTGGATGGAGGAGGGCTCTGTACTTAGTGCTTTACCCATTTTTCCCTGCTTCATCCTCTGGGGGAGGAGTTCCTGCTGTTATTTCCACTTTANTGAGGACATGGGGTTGACCCCCCACATCGAGATGGGTGGGTCTGACCAGGAGACTGACCCCTCCCTCTCCCTCCAAGGCCAAGGTCAGGGATGGCTTGTCTTTGATCCCCAGTGCTCTGCAAAGCAATGAGAATTTTCAGGGGGGCCGCAGCCCTAACGAGTTCCAGGCGCTGGAACTTGGGCCATTGCCTACATCTGGTTTCAATCACAGCCTCCGCTGCCTGATGAATCAGTGATAATACACACAAGGATTAGTGTTTCCCTCCCTTGGTCCGGGCGGCCCTCCCACCCCCATGAGTGCTCCAGCCACGTCCCCTGGATCCTCTGCCCAGCCCTTCCCAGTCCTGGCGTCTGAGCAGGCTGCTGTTCCTCTGCCTGTTAATGCTGTGACCCTTCCCGCTACACAGTGCTAGGCCACCCTGGTCCTCCTGCCCCCAGGTACCCTGTGATCCCCTGGGCCTGTGAGTGACAACACCAAGGATGTCGGTTGCCATGGCAACAGTACTGGACCAAAAGCCAGGAAACCTGCTCTGTGACAGATTGTGAACTGGGGAAATCACCCCAGCATGGCCCCAAGCCTCAGTTTACCCACTGATAAGATTGGCCCATAACTCCTGCTTCTCAAGGTTGGGGGGAGGTGATGGGGGTAGTCTTAGACAAAGGACCAGAAGGGGAAAGGCCACCATGGTGCCTACAACAGACAGGTTCTGACTGGCCTCCCTCCACCCTGTCTCAGCCTCTTGGCCTGAATGTCACTGACTTTTCTACCCAGGGCTCAGTTTTCTCACCTGAGATGGGGACAGGGCAGAGCCCCTGCAGAGGCACAGAGGAATGGGACAAGCCAGTGAGAGGCTCCTTTGAAAGACTTGGGTGCTGAGCAGGGCCCAGCTCTGACTGAGATGGGCTGCCTTCTGCCAGGAGCAGTGTATATGCCTGGGTGCTGAGACCCCCTCATTCTGATAAAGCCCAGATGTGTAAGACCTGGGTTATAGACGGGGAACTGAGGCTCACAAGATGCAAGCCTGGGTCACACGGCTGTCACGTGGCAGCTCCCATGCGTGTCCAGCATTCTGGTTGATGACACTGCTAGGCTCAGGCAGGTCATCACTGTGGACCCTCAGAGCCTGCCCAGAAGGGTGGCCGGGAGGGTCCACAAAAGGATGTCCTGCTGCACAGGGAAGACCCTCACAGCCCCAGAGGGGACACTGCGGTGGCTGGGCTGTCCCCTGCACCAGCAGGGGATCGTGAATCCCACCAGTGCTGGGAGGGAGCCACCCTGCTGGACAGGAAGGTCCCTTCTACCATCGAGATACCACCAAGATGCGGTGAAAGTGAGCCAGACCCAGTCTCACCACCATCCTCCAGCCCAGGGTCCCCTCAGGAGGGGCCCATCCTCTCCTGACCTGACTGTGTCTCCAGGCTGGGAGGCCCAGCTAGACTCTCCTGGGCGGGCTTGGGTGGGGCATCTCCACTCGCTGGGATGCTCCTCTGTGCTCCACAAGGCTCTTCCCTTCTTACTCAGGACCAAGCCCAATGTCCCCCCTCAGAGGACCCTTGCCCTTCCCACTGCATCACCCACTTAATTTGTTGGGGCGCACTTGTCAGCACCCGCCATCGCAGTCTGTGTGGGTCCTGTCTCCCTGAGGACATGGGCCTTGTCTTTCTGTGCACTGCAAAGTCCAGATCAGCGCCGACACCTGGTGTTGGTGGTCACCAATGCTGGTGGTCAGCGAGACGCTGCACGCAGGTGTGCTAACTGGCCTGTGAGAAACCCAGAGAGGCCCTGCCTGCCCTTGTGCCATCTGGGACCCTGGTCTGTTGGCTTGGAGGCTGTGGCGGGAGCCTGGGCAGAGCTTGGGTCAGGAGCTGCCTGCCCCCTGTGCCTCAGTGGGCAGCTTCCTCATGTGTAGGGCATGGGGACCAAGGAGCTACTCTGAGCCTACTCATCAGCAGTAAAGTTCAGTTACGGCAGATTAAGATACCCTCCACCTGGGGGTGGGCGCATCACAAAACGGTCTCAATCCTCCCCAACCACACACACCCCTTCCAATGTGACTGCAGCTCTTCCCACCCAGCTGCTGCTGCTGCTGCTAAGTCACTTTAATCGTGTCCAACTCTGTGCAACCCCATAGACGGCAGCCCACCAGGCTCCCCCGTCCCTGGGATTCTCCAGGCAAGAACACTGGAGTGGGCTGCCATTTCCTGAGAAATGCATGAAAGTGAAAAGTGAAAGTGAAGTCGCTCAGTCGTGTCCGACCCTTAACGACCCCATGGACTGCAGCCTACCAGGCTCCTCCATCCATGGGATTTTCCAGGCAAGAATACTGGAGTGAGGTGCCATTGCCTTCTCCACTTCCCACTCAGAAATGGGCTCAATTCCCTGCCCTTGGACCCGGGCTGGCCAGGGACTTGCTCTTGCCATTAGGATGAGGCAGGAGTGATGTCAGTCAGCTCTGAGCTGGACATGAGGTAGTCAGTACCTCTGGCTGTCCTGCTGAGCCTGCTGAATGGGAAGGCTCACTTGGGCAAGTTGGCCCAGCTGCCCCAGCTAGGGATCCAGGAGTGTGAGGGCCTGGCCACACTCAGCAGAGCTGCTGACCTCAACCCAAGAGCAAGCCCTGCCGGGACTGCCCAGATGAGCCACCCAGTAGGACCCTATGGAGCCTGCAATCACGTGGTGGGTACCTTCACTTTGGAAAACGCTTTTCAGCACCCACCAGCCTGAAATATCACGCACTCATGGCTCAGTGGTTTGCTCTGAGGCAGAGAATCAGCAGAAGAGCAAAGAGCCCAGCATCAGCAGCAAAGGACAAGAATACTCACTGGCCACTGTCACAGAGGTCCATCAGGAGGTCAAGGGGCAGATCCACACAGCAGAATACTACACAGCAAGGAAAAAGCACACACAACCCCACACACAAATTTGTCAAAGGTCACTAACACATGGCTGAGTGAATGACACCAGACCCCAAAGAGGATGGGCCACGTGTCTCCACTTACAGGAAGTTCAGAACCTGGCATTACAGTCAAGGTGGTGGGCCCACGACAGGCAGTGACCGGGGAGAGGGGCTCAGGGCCTGGGGCAGGTCAGGGAACGTTGTCTGTTAACCTGCACACTCTGAACCTTCATGCATACAACACTTTTCTGTGTGATGTGTTGTACTTCAAATAAAGAAAAATCAAAAGAAGTAGAAACACATATAACTCCATCTTGCAAACGAACATGCATGCAGAAAATGACAAGAAACGAAAGGTGACCACAGCTCCTGCTAGAAGGCCAGTCAGAGCCATTATGTCTGTGCCTGTGTTTGCAGAAGGGGTCTGAGGGTTTGGTTGGCGGAGAAGCCCAGAGCTGCAGCCCTGTACAAACGCTCCAAACAAGTGGGGCAGGGGCGGGACTTCCTTCTCAGACGAGCTGGGATGGTCGTGGAGCTGAGTCTGGGATGCCTTGGTGCTGAGCAGAGTTCCGAGGTGGGAGGGTGGAGCGCGCTTAGCCGCTGGAATGGAAACCCTCCCTGCTCTCCGCCGGCCGCAAACGTGATCCAGATGTCCCCTGCTCGCCCCACGGCTGGCGCAGGGAGGGAGCACATTCCTCACCCAGCTGCTGGGGCTATGCTGCCAAGAGCAGCTCCCGAGAGTTGGGGGGGGGGCACCCGCCATCTGGGCCGCCCGCCATGTGTGTGTGTGGGGTGGTGCCAGTGGAGGGGAGGGCCCCCCTCTCCCAGCACCTGGGCCCAGCACTCCAGGGTCCTCTCCTGTCCTCCCATGCACACCTGCCACCAAGGGGGCGTGGCTCAGCTGCAGGCTGGCACACCCCGTGAGTGTGAATGGGCTGTGACGAGAAACACGGTGGAGCCTGGGTGGGCTTGAGGGGTGTGGGCATGTAGACAGAGAGAGTCGCACGTGGCTGAGCGGGAGGTGGGTGGATGGTGGATAGGTAGGTGGATGAGTTGGGGGGGGTGACATCCTGACTGAAGCATGATACAGAGCCTCCTCCTGGGGCTCAGGGGTGGGCACAGGCCAGCTCACGAAGTCGAGCAGTAGTGGGGAAAGCCCAGCTTTGGGGTCCGGCAGGTCTGAGTCCAGCTGCGGCCTCATCACTCGGGTGGCCTTGGCCAGGCTTCCTCCTCTGAGTCTCCTCAACTGTACACTCGAGCCAACGTCACTGTCAGGATCAGGCCACGGCCTGTTAAGGCAGCTCTCTGCTTTGCTCACATACATACCTGGCAGGGATGTGAGGGACGGGGGACCCTGAGACCCCAGGAGGCACCCCAGCAGATGGAGGTTGAGGGGAAGTACTCCTAGAGCCAAGGACCACCTACACTTAGTCTGAACAGAAGACGTGTCCCCCGAAGGGTTGTGGCAACACAGGGCAGAGTGTGGGCAAGTGCATTTCCCGGGGGTGGGGTGCTATCCCAAAAAAGACCGCAGAAGCCCCTGGAATACAAGATGATCCAATATGTACAGAGTGTCTCTATAAGGAAACAGAAACTGCCCCTGGGGAGGGGCAGCCGGACCCCCTACTCTCTGCCTGCCTCTGGTACCAGCAGCACTTTTAAAGTAATTCCTGATTTATTCTTAAACTGCCTGCTGCCCATCAGCAGTGTGCCCAACCCAACTCTGACCAAGACAGACAATTACAAAGTTTCACTTAGCAGATACACTCTTCCAGATCACTTGTTTTCAAGAAGGAATTGACAAAACTCAAGGAACTGCTCGGCCAGGACGCCTCTGAGGCCAATCAGTGCTCAGATTTGCATGAAGCGGAAAGTCCCGCGTCGGCGCTCACACATCTGGATTGGGTGCCCGGGAGTCAGGGAGCCTCCTGAGAGGAGAACCTGCACCTGTGTGCACGCTTGAAGCCAAGAAGGGCGTCTGGCAGAGGCACAGCTTGGGGAAGTCGGGGCAGCGGGAACTCCATGCACGAAGGTGGGCAGCAATCGGGGAGGCTGGGGCTCTGGAGACCCAGGCCGCATGGTTCGCGGTTCCCTGCTGGCATTGAGGCACCACAGAAGGCTGACCTGAGTCCCAGAGTATTTTCATTGTTGGAAAGCACGCAGATTGGCTGCATGTCACCTTGAACTCCCCAGAGGAATGTTGCCAAAATATAAACTCATTGCGCTATTCCTGTGAATGCTAAGCAGTATTTAGGGCTGGCGGTTCACCCAACACACATGCCCCTCTTAGCGCATCCCTGAGAGCAAGATGATCCTCCCACCAGCCCCAAGCCACAGAACCACCGCCCTCAGTACGCACAGCCTGTGAAGGCCCCAGTAACCCATGACGGGAGACATCAATGCAGGATGCTGTCCACATGCCGGAGGGACCCCAAGTGGTGACAGGTACCAGCTGGAGCAGGTTTGAGGTTGGAGCTGAAGAAGTGGTCTGGAAAGGCTCTGCTCAGGGGACCAGAGGCATCTCTGACTCTCAGGCCCCGCTTTCATAAGGATGACCTGAGAGCTGGTTTGGTTCAGCTGTGATGAGTGTCAGCCTGATGTGGTGTGTCTTGGTGCCCACTGCAGGACCCCTGTAGATCTGGTGAGATGCCCAGAGACACCCAACCCCTCTTCTATGCTCTCAGTTCCTGGACATGGGAGGCCCTGCCCACGGTCCTCCCAACCCACATACCCAGGGACCAAGACTGGCCCAGGAGAGACTTCATCACTGCAGGGCCCCAGACCCTCCCATCCTCCTGCCTCTGTCTTCATGGGCGAGGCTGGGGCCCCTGAAAAACTTGCGCCTCTTTTGGCAGAGAAATCGGTAAAGGTGGGAGTGGAGGCTGTAGGGGTGTTTACATTTATGTCATTATCATAATTGTAGTCAAAGCTCACAGCACTGGGGAGACCATCACTGTCTACCTTCCCAGATGCTCAGAGAGGTTGAGGTCTGCACCTGAGGTCACACAGCACTGGTGCAGGCTGGAAGCCCCTGAGAATACCACCGGCACCTCTGGCTGCGGTGACTCTGTCTACTGCTCACCTCAGATACCTGCAGTTACTCTTTTTTTTTTTTACAATATTTGGGTACACTTTATTTTTATATGGGTTAACATTCTGCTATATTTCATTTCATTCATTCTTTTTGAGAAACTGAAAACAAAGGGAAATTGAGAGTAACTTGAAGATTATTTCCAACCAGTGTCTGAGTCTTGTAGTATCTCATTATGCAGCCCTTTCTTCCCATTATTTTTATATATATATTTTGCAAATAATAGTCATTTTTGACCNGGGTTAACATTCTGCTATATTTCATTTCATTCATTCTTTTTGAGAAACTGAAAACAAAGGGAAATTGAGAGTAACTTGAAGATTATTTCCAACCAGTGTCTGAGTCTTGTAGTATCTCATTATGCAGCCCTTTCTTCCCATTATTTTTATATATATATTTTGCAAATAATAGTCATTTTTGACCCATATCCAGCATAAATAGGTTTTCACCCATTACTAACTTAACTAAAATTTACAATCATGTGGCAGTATAAATTTTAAAATTACAGTTCGTACACCTTAACAATCAAGATAGTCTGAAGTACAAAAAGTAAATTGTCCTTTAGCTGAATTACCTTTTTTAAATATTCGACTTGATAACCTGTGGTTACTCTTATGACTGAACCACAGCAATGCCAGAGAGGCCTGGCAGTGTGGAAGGAGAACTAAGCCCCAGCCTCTCTGGAGTCCTGAGTGCGGAGCTCTGGGCGCCAAGCTCTGGGCGCCACCTCCCCAGGGCCCTTCTCTCTGAAGGATTCCAAACAATCCATATTCTTGCCCCCAGGAACCGTTGAAATGTGCCAGTAATTCCAATCGTATGTCACCCCAATGGCATGGCCCAGACCCTCCCCTGCAGGGGAGGCCAGGAGCCTCTGGGGCCCCACGCAGTCCATTTTCACTGCAGAGAGTTATCCGTACATTTATTGAGTTCCACGGGCCACATGTTTCACCCGTCACCTCATACAACTCCTGGAACCCCACTATTTCCTACTTTCAGAGTCAGTGACATGTCCTGTGGTGAGCATGGCAGCTGGCCCAGCTCCGGGTTTTAGTCACGCGGGAAAGGCATGCTCCCAACCGCCCAGCCCCACCCATGGTAACCACTTTTGATGGGTCTATGGACCCCTCTAGATACTTCCGTGTGAATATAACCCTCGGTGCATGTACTCGCAAGGAAGGGGCAGCCACAGCGCCTACTCGTCAGCTCCACAAGCTACAAGTTCTTCCAACGAGACCTGGAGGCTGTGTGTTCAGTCTGGCCTTGGGCTCCTCACCTGTGAAATGGGGCGATAAGCCCCATCCCCAGCGTTAACAGGAGCCAGAGAGTAATAACCAGCATAGACAGCAACCAGGCATACAGCAAGTGCCAAATGAGTGCCAATCTATAGACAGGAGTCACCCTGAGCACTCACTTCTTGGAGGTCCTCCTTGGAGCCCTCTAAGAGGCTGACTCTGCTCTTCCACCCAGGGACACCCCCTGCAATGGCCAAAGGGTCGAAATCCGGGAAGATAGAGCCTGCTGGCCGGACATCACAGTCCCCAAGCGGGCCACGTGATGGAGGAACATGGAGCTGACACAAATGCAGGTGGAAAGGAAGCCCCCCGCCCTGCCCAGAGGAGCCCCTGGCTTGGCTGGACAGGGTCCCCTGCTATTTCCCAGCCCTGCCTCCCATCCTGCTGGGTGGTCTCCTTGGCCTTGGCCCACCCACCCAGGAGGTCAGAGCCCCCTTGGGTGCTGGGGATGACACCACGGCGACCCCCTGGAGAGGCATCCCTCTAAGCTGGTGTCCCCACAACCTGGGAACAACCTTCTTCCTCTGGATATAAGGCAAACAGAGTCCTCTGGAAGCAAACCTTTTAAGCAGATGTTTCCTCTTGGCACGCACCTCCCAGGCGGGGCCTACCGCTCTCATACGGAGGCACAGGGGAGACTGAGTGATTTCAATTCTTCTTTTTAGGAAGGGGGAGGAAAATATTTTAAAAAATGTGTTTTACAAGCCTGCTTTTGCCATTGTTTATGTAAACAGGTAAATTGTTTCCTGCCTCAATTAAAAACATCTGCCACATAAATGAATACCAATTAACTCATCCTGTTTTTAATTACTCTGTTAATTACACGCAGGCAGCAGAAAGGATGACTGGGAGTAGGCGAAGCCGAGTGCACGCCCTCCCCCCAGTTGGCAAGGATCCGGACTGTGTCTGGCTCCTGGTGGATGAGGGTGGCAGGGAGGTGGTGGCGCGGTGCCAGCTGGGATTCCCTGATCTGGGGCTGCTGGGTGGGCACCTCCTCCAAGGGCCCTGGATGGGGGCCGGACCAGGGCTCAGCTCACTCTAGGGAGTGAGGAGCCCCCTCCTGCAGGCCCTTCTGCCCTCCCCCTTCCCACTCTCACCTCCTCCAGCCACTCCCCGCCCATCACTGGAGAGGAAGGAGGAGCCTTTAAGGGGCCAGTCATATCTTGGCCATATTTTGCTGGGGGAGGGGGGCAGCTGGAGATGGAGGCCTGCACCCCCTCCAGGAAGGCCTGCCTGGGGTTGGGGAAGGGGAATACTGCTCTGAAAAATGCTGCATGGTGGCACCCTGAGCACCAGGACTGGGAGCCACCCCCGGAGCACCCTTCACCCACTCATCACCCGCACTCCTCGTCCACAGCCTTCACCACGGTTTGTAATTTCTCTGCCCTCTCCTGCTTGCTTCCCTGAACCCGGCCCAGGGCAGGCAGGCAGGCCCGAACATAAGTCTCCGAGTGAAACTTATCCAGGGGTGCTCACAGAGGAGGTGCCATTATTCCTATGCATGGGGTTGGCTTGGGAGAGGATTCTCTGAGGTATCACATGGTCACACCACCCTTCCTGAGGGGATGGACCTGAACCCAGCAGGAGCCCTACTTCCAGGATGTGTTTATTGCACTGTCAACATCACCAAGGCCAAGCTAGGGAGTCATGCTGTCTCCAGGGGCTGGAGCTGCTGGGCCCTGGGGTGCCCCCTCCCCCACCTCCCACAGATGCTCTCCCCACCCCCTCCTAGGTTACACAGCTTACAGAAGCAGAGGTGGTCAGAGCTGGCTGGCCCTCACAGTTGCCCAGCTGGTTTGGTTGGTAGGTTTCCACTTGGCCCATCAGAGGTAGCAGCAGAGCATCTCTGTGAGAATGATGCCACTGCCTTAGGTGGGCTCAAAGGGAAAGGTGTACCTGACATTGATTGGTGATGTCTGCCACAGCCATTGGAGTGTGCAGATTGATTCACCATGTCTGCCAGTCGCATCACATATGGAGTAATGAGGAGGTACCAGGATCCAGTTACAAACAGTGCTCCAGAATAGAGAACAGCCTGCCTCTCCTACTGCCTGTGGGCACCTGCTCAGGGGGCTGCCTGCACTAGCCTTCTCTGAGACATGGGTCAACAGTCCACAGATGGACAGGCTAGAGTCCAGGGGCCAGCCCCTTCCAAGGCCAGGTCCCAGCTCACAGTCCCCACCCAGAATCCTGTCCCAACCTTGGAGGAGGGCTGGGGAACAGCAAGTACCAAGTGATCCACAGTTTATTAGCTCATTTAATCCTTCCAACAGCCCCATAAGGCTTTTCTGTTATTTAATAGTGACAGTGAAATGTAAAACATGTTATTACACCCATGTTACACGTGGAACAACTCACAGGTTCAGTAACCGCAGGGCACATGGCTGGAAAGGGCAGGGCTGTGGGTCCGACCCCACTACGCAGACGTGCACAGGTCTGGCCTGAACTCACCTTGCTGCCCGGACCCAACCCACTCCCTCCAGATTTCCAGTCTCTCAGACAAGCGATCAGGGGCAGGCATAGCCTCCAGGTTTGAGTTGGGTGTTGTCCAGTTTCTGGCCATAGGCTGTGAGCGAGTCCCTCCTTTTGGCTTGGTCTCAGCATTTTCCCCTGGAAGAGGGGGTTGCTTACCCTGCCTCGCAGCACTGGCATGAGCATACTGGGGCTTTCCTGACAGTCCTTCTGCCCACCACTTCCCTCACTGCCTCCCCTTCCAGGCAAGCCACCAGGCTGAACACCAGCTGGGCAGTCTCCTGAGCTGCTAGAGGCCAAGGCCAGCGTGGGTCAGGGCCTGCCCTGAAGGCTGTTGGGGAGCCTGCACCTCAGCCTTGCCCAGTGGAGGTCCCTTTCAACATCCATCAGTCATCCAGAATCTGGGCCATTCTCTCTGGGGCCTTTTAGCCACTTTGAGCCATAAGACATGTCTAATAGCAGCTCCTGCAGCGTGCTGGGGATCTGGTATGGGGAGCTGCGTGCTGGCCTGCCTGACCACGTCTCCACACCTGGGGCTCACTGAGGAGCAGCCAGGCGCAAAGCCAGCTCCAGGGCTCCTTGGCAGCCCTGTGTGGTTCAGAGGGCCCACCAAACTGTGGGGAGGAGCCCAGACTCACCGCTCAGGACTTCAGAATGGTGGTGGCCACAGGAAAAGGGTCACAGGAATCCTCGGGTATAGCCCCACCCCAGGTCTGTGGCACACGATGACCAGAGTCAAGGGCAGGGACTCTGCACCCCGGAGGCCGTATCTGCCCAGGGAGAGCTGCACCTTGGAGTTTAAACCTCAGTGGCCTCCTCTCTGTGAGAACAGAGGACCCACCCCCTCAGAGGTGACAAAGGCCGTGTGCAGCAGTTATAACAAGGGGCTGTCCCACAGAAACCAGAAACCGCTGGCCAGCTTACTGGTCAATCAAGTCCAAGGTTCAGAGTGTCCACATGCAACACCAGCCACAAGGGGGAATCACTGTGCCGCTTCTGAGGGGCACAGAGAGGGCAGAAGCCAGCCCGGGGTCACACAGCGGCAGCCTCACCCGCCAGCCCTCGGCCCTGACCCGAAGAACGCGCTGTGTCCCTGGTGGACACAGGGTATGTTTCCAGCCCCTCCTCCCTGCCTTGGACGGCCCAAGGCAGGCAGATGGGCCGGCGCTGGTACAGCCGCGGTGGCAGCTGCTCTGGGGGAGGCGAGCGGGAAGCCGGCTCCATGCCTCCCTCCCCGGCGGAACCTTCTGGATGTTTTGACTCATTCCACCACATGGTCTCACAGAACCCCAAGGAGATCTGGGGGTGGGGCCCTGCTGAGTCAAAACAGCCTTGGGGTTTTTGGCAGAGGGGCGTGGCATCCTCCTCCTCTGCCTGAGTCTCCCCTTTTGTCTCTGAGAAAGCTCCGAGGCCATCTCCCCATTTGACAGCAGGGAAAACCGAGGCCACCGCTGGCCCCTGGGGTTTCCCCACTGACCCAGGGAGGCTCGGTCAGGCCTGTCCTGAGCCCTGGGGCACACGTGGAGTCACAGCATTTCATCCAGGGCTGTGCCCTCATCTCCTGTGTTCCCCTGGGGGGATCTTCCCAAGGCAGAGAAATGAGGAGACCACGGTGGCTTCAGAGGCCACGAGGAGTGCCCAAAGTCACATGATACCTTCTGCCCGGTCAGTGTGAATATTTTCACAGGGACTTTTATTGTAAAACAGAACGACTAAGGAGGCCCTGGCGCCTTGGATGGAAAACCTCTCTGTGTCCAGAGGCCTCACCCCAACCACACCCACAGGCTGTGAGCGGCCTCTGTGTGCCCAGCGCTGGGGGGAGGGTGTGTGGGACTCACTCTCTCCTCTTTGACCGGGGACACCCCACGGTGGTGCAGGTGTGTGAGCTCAGGCAGTTCAGACCTGCAAGCACAGCAAGCTTCCAGGGAGCCAGCAGGCTTGACCTGAGCGGCAATCAGGCTCAGTTTTGGGCTATTCCGGGCTCCACCCCCTTGGTTGCCAAACCCCTCAGGATGCCCATGGGGCCTGCTGGTCTCTGAAATGTCCATCTTCTGACCCTCTCCAGGCAGCACAGGGTTCAGGGGAAAAGTGACTCTCCTTCCTCTCCTCCCACATGATGGATCCCCTAGGCCTCGGGACAGATGGAGCTAGAGCGCTGGTGGTCAGCTCAATCAGGAGGACGGAGCAAGCACCAAGCCCACCAGTGCTGGGACCACAGAATAGCAGGTGAAATGGCAGGACCGGTTTTGGGTCCCTCACCCTGGGCTCCCGCACAAAGGCTTCGGCTGCTGGCCACAGAGGCACAGCTCCGGGCAGAGATCTACCCCAGGGACAAACTGGCCACTGCCGTGCAGTCGTGAGGGGCATCAGGCAGACCCCCAGGGGAAGCCAGGATGCCTGTTGGATCAGCTCTATGAGTCTTCAGTGCAAACCCACGGCGCACAGGAAATGCATGACTTTTTCATGCCTTAGTATTTATGCCACCAGCTCCACCAGCTGAAGCCCTTAATGCCCACAGGCGGCTCCCAGGCCATCCTCCGTCCCCTTGCCCTCTTCCCTTGTGCTTCTCCTCTCCACCTGCAAGGCCACCTTGCTGGCCCGCAAATGTGCCAGGCATGCTCCTGCCCCAGGGCCTTTGCACTGGCTGTCCCCTATGCTAGAGGGCTGTGTCCTGGTGGCCCCCTGGCTGCCTCCCTTCCAGGCCTCAGCTCAATGTCACCTACTTAGAAAAGCTGCATCTGGCAAGGACAGGCCCCACCTCACAGCCCCAGGCCCTGCCCATTCCTTCTTTCCTTCGATTATTGTCTATCTCTCCCCAAACAGAGTAGCAGCCACACCAGGGCGGGTCCATCTGCTGGATTCCGGAATAGTGGCCGACACATGGCAGGCCCTCAGTCGCTATTTGTCAAAGGAACAAGCGCCTAAACCAACTACGTCTCATCAACAGCTTATCGAATCTAGGTGTCATCCAGCTCTGAGCTGGTGCCTCATGGCCACTGGGCGTGCACTGTGCCAGGCAGCAGAGACCCCTACCCTGGGGTCAGCCTCCTGGGCTTCATCCAGGAAGGAAACAACAGTTGGAAAGGAGAGTCATCCTGGGAGGGGCGCCCGTGGGCAGATGTGAGTGGTGTAGGGGGTGGCCAGTGCCTCTGCAGTCAGGACGCAGGCCCCCCAGGCCCTGTGTAGCTGGGGGTCATGTGGCTTCCATCAGTTCCACCCCACCCCCACCAGCAGGGAGCTCAGAGGAAGAGCGAGGAACCAAATTTCTGCCATACATCGAGAGCTACATGGTCTTCTGATGTGCAGAAAAATGGAAAATGATTATTTCACATACCTTCACCAGCACCTGGGTATTCAAATTCTGCCCTGTGTCCAGATAGGCTGGGGGAGGGGCAGGTCCACCTATCCTTCTCCAGGGACCTCCCTACCTGGTCCCCTGCCCCTCTGTGAGATGACAGCTGGGATGCCCAGGGGGATAGCAGCTGTGTCAGCTGATGGGGGTTGGGCACACCACCAGGTGCCAACCCGGTCCCATCCAGGCTCAGCAGTGACCCCAAAGCCTCGGCTTCCCTGGCATGCTGGGAAAGAAACACCTAATTTCTTAGTGGTTCCACGGGGGTGGGAGGAACATCTCAAATGGGGAGACTGAAGCAAAGGTGACCCAGGGTGACCTCCACTGCCCTCCCCTAGTCTGCCCCAGATCCAGTTCTGTGGGGTCTCCATTCCCAGGGGCCTATCCTGACCCCTCCACCCTGAAGCCTTCCATAATTCTTACTGTAGGACCGGGCTCCAGCCTTGCCACACGGGCTCCTTATGCACAAGGAGTTCTCAGTCCTGGGCAGCCAGATGGAGAGGCAGAGTCTGAGAGCTGGCACCTGGCGGTCTGTGCTGTGGAGTTTGGGGCATCCTGGCCACGGCAGTCGGGGCTGTGCCCTCTCTTGTCTCCAAGCTGCCCCTGGAGTGGGCCCTCAAGGAGCCTTTGTTTGGGAGTGAGTGGGGTCAGGTTTCAGCGAATGGCCCTGCAGAACCCTGGCCATCTCCTCTATGCTCCCATGTGGGCACAATCCCGGCTGCCTCCCTACATGCCCCCACATAGGCAGGACCCTGGCTGTCCATCCCTCCATGCCCCCACGAAGGCAGGACGCACGACCCAACTCCAGGGCTGGAGAGCAGATGAGATAGCTGTTTGTGGAACCAAATACTGCGACAGCTTGCAGGCAGGCGGGCCCTGCTGTTCAAACAGTGCTCTCCCAGCACCCAGCAAGGGCGTCCCTGCAGCCGTGACCCTGGCATCACTGCCTGGAGATGGGGCGCTCACAGGTGACACACATTCCTGCCAGCCCTGGGCCTCCTGTGTGTCAGGTGCCTGCCTGGGCTCTGAGGCAGCAGGACCAACAGACAGAAGTCTTGCCCTCACAGAGCTGACCTCCTGGGGAGGAAACGTGGTAATGTGCAAAGAAGAGGGGACACTGAGGGCTGTGGGGACACAAGTGGGGGTGGGGATGAGGGGCACTCAGAGCAGAGGGGACTTCTAGGTGGGTTGGAGCAGGATGGTGGGAGCCATGTGGATGTGGGGCAGGACACACAGGCAGAAGGGCCCTCCAGTCCCTGGGGTGCTGGGGACACAGCAAGGCAGGTGGGTCGGGATGAATATTTAGAGGGAGGGCTGTGTGGTCCCGAAGCCACTGGCAATCTGGCTCTGTCCCTGGAGGGGGCTTCTCTGGTTGACACATGATGGCCCCAAACTACTTCCTCTGAGTTTGGGGGGGTGGGGAGAATGAAACCAGAGAACAGGTGCAGAATCTTGTTCATGCCAAGGACCTGGGACACAGGTGCCAGCGAGATTCAGTAAGTGTTTGTGGAATCAAACACAAGGACAGCTTGTAGGCAGATGAGCCCTGCTGTCCCAACCACCCTCAGGCTCCTAGCAGGGCATCCTGCCAGCCATGACTTGGACAACTGCATGCTCCCCACCCCCACCTCCAGGCCAGGGTGTGGTCACCTGTGGAAGGGGTGAGCTGACCCGGAGATGTGATGCAGGGAAGCCAGGTGACCAGGGCAGGAGGCTTTTCATGTGAATTCATTCCTTGAAACCTGGAGAACAGTGACCTAAACTGATGACCACTCAGCACAGCACATGCTGTCCCAGGAGCGACCCCAAGAGAACTGAAAACACACACCCACCCAAGAAGGTGCTTGGGAAGGTTCACTCCAGATTATCCACTCTCACCAAAGGTGAAGCAGCCTAGCATCCATTGACTGATGATGGACACACAAAATGTGCAGATCTAAGTCATTGAATCTCAGTCATTAAAAAGGATGAGAGCAGTGACACATGTGACCATATGGACGGGCCTCAGACACAGGGGCCAGCCTGTGGCAGCACAACTGAAAGAGTCCTACCCCTCTTCCCAGGCACGGTGATCTGTTCACCTGGGGGCCCTGCCCCGACAAGCGGGCAGGACAGCTTCTCCCTTGCTGACCTCAACCCAGCTGGGCTGGCAGGCCCAGGAAGGAAGATGGTGAGGCTGGGCCCTACCGGTCGGTGACCCACTCCCTTCCTAGGCACGCCCCACATCTGGAGGCGCACCCTTCAGAGGCCAAGAGGAACCTCATGATGGTCTCCCCTAATAACCTCCTGAACAAGGAGCCTAACTGGGCTGATGTTCTGTGTGACATGAGGATTATCAGCCAGAAAGAGGTCCAGGTGGCAATGAAGGGACCTCAGCCACTTTGAGACTCAGAGAAAAGCCTCCTGAATGCGGGGTCAGGCCCAGGACCTCATGACCACCCCGACCTGTCCCCTCCACTCTGAAGCCCCTAGGGCCATGCTGATCAGCAGGGCCAGGAGCTGTGCTGGTCCCTTACCAGGGATTGAATGATCACGACTGTGGAGATTTCAAAAAGGAGTTTTCACATTAACAGAGAGGAAACCGAGGCTCCAAGAAACCACACAATGTACTGCAGCTAAGGGTGAGCCTGTGGGCTGAGATTCCACCTGGGTGCCTGACACCCCGAATGAGGCTCTCCTATGACAAAGCCACACAGATGTGAAGTGACAGGCATCTGGGAAAGTCCTTATAGATGGTAGTGACAGGCATCCTGGGACAATCCATGCAGATGGTGACAAGTGTCCTGGGACACTCCTTATCTGTGTGCAGTGACAGCTTCCTGGGATAGTTGTGCAGATGGTGTTGACAAGTGTCCTGGGACAGTCCATGCAGGTGGTGGTGACAAGTGCCCTGGGACAGTCCTTGTCTGTGGGTAGTGACAGGTGGCCAGAGACAGTCCTCGTGTGTGTGTAGTGACAGGTGGCCAGGGACAGTCCTTGTCTGTGTGTAGTCACAGGCATTCAGGGATAGTCTTTGTCTATGTATGCGTGAGCTGGGTCACCCTTCACAAGTGCTCACGGGGTCACTGTGCAGCTGGGCTGGGATGTGGAGGTGGGATCCAGTACAACACGCACTGCTACAGCCATCAGAGTGTGGACATCTAGACGGGTCCCATGGCTCCTCTATGAGTGTCCTGGGCAGCTGCCCTAGGGACAGTCAGGGAGATCACACATTCTCCTTCTGCCTGGTTTTCACAGCCTTGCACACATACTTACCTGTCCTGTGTGCACCCCCTCACTTGCACACTCACATACAGGGCTCCCATGGAAGGTGATGTCCACTGTGGTCCCTGGAGCGAGCTGCTCCCCTCCTCCCAGGGACCTCCCTGAAGCATCCCTGCCCTCCTCTCTGCCACCAAGCAGAGGGAAAGGCAGGGCACTGGGAAGAACAGCTTTTCATGAGTAAGCGCCCTTGTCTTAGACCATTCTACCAACACCCAGACCTTTGGACATGGTGGGGGGCTTTTCCACCCGTCCTGGGGACTCAGGCTCAGTCTGTAGAGCTCAGGGGCGCCTGCTTCTCCTAGACACAGCCTCACCCTCCAAGATGCCTGTGTCTGGATGTCGTCTCTTCCTGGCCCTGTTCCCATTGACCTGTCCCCCAGGACCATCTTCTCAAAATGCAAACCTGATCAGCTCCCACCACTCAGCTCCACCCAAGGGGCTTCCCTGGGCCCTGGAGACTCCAGGGATGAAGGCCAGAGTCCTGTCCAGGTCCATCAGCCCCACGGTCCTCCCGTTTGGTCCTGGCCCCTCCTGCACCTCTGTACGGTCGTCCCCAACTACATGTCTCAGAGCCGCATGTCTACACCCCCAGGGCCACCACAGCGCCCCTCAGCAGAGCCACCACTGGGGAACTTCCTGTGCCCTTGCCCTGCTCTGTCTGACATGGTAGTCACCAGCTAACCAACAAGACTATTTGGAACTTAGACTCAAAGCAAATATAAAACAAACGTGGAATTTCAAAGCGTTTTTTAAAAAGATCTCAATACTTAAAAAAAAAAAATCAACTACATGCTGAGATAACATTTTGGAGACACCAGGTTAAATAACATATCACTAGAATCATGTGGGTTTCCTTCTTTTCTCCTTTTTCTCCACGTGGCTACAACCCTAAGTGGCACACGTCTGCTTGCATAGGCACGGCTCACCAGGCTGTGTAGGCTGATGCATCCCGGGAGAAGCTGCCCTTCAGAGCATCTCCTGTGGTCACAGTCTTGGGGGTCCCAGGGTACACATGGCAAGTCCCATCCAGTAATAGCTACTTGGACCACAAGCCAAGCAAACAAGCTCCAAACTGCTGAAAGCCTCTGAATGGTCCAAGGTGATGCCATGTGTAGAGAGTCTGTCTCAGAGCATGGGGACTCCCTGTCCACTCACAGTTGGACTCCAGGGAGCTATCTGGGCAAAGACCACATGGGGGGACAAGACTGGTGGTCGGTGGGCCATATGGAGAGGGTCTCAGACCCCCAACCTGAGCCTTCACAAGTGGGGATCTGCTGCAGGTAAGAGGAATACCTGTAGGGTTGCCCGGTCCAGTGCGGGCTCCCAGGGGCGTGGCAGATAGGGTCACTACAAGGCAGTGTCATCCTGTCCCCTGCCTGGAGACAGGCGTCTGGTGGGGCAAGGAAGGACTGCTTTTCATGGGAGTGAAAGGGACCGCATGCCCTTCGCTCTCCTGCCCCATGTTCTCCACAGCGGCAGAAGGGCCTCTCTCGCACAGCCAGGTGTGAAAGTGTCAGCACACGAACGGCTGCCCTCCCCACCACCCTGCACACAGCCAGCTTGGACGCGGAATGCTGCCCTCCAGCCCACTCTGACCCTCAGAGGCAGGGAGGTGGGGAGGAAAGCCCCTGGTTTCCTGCGCTCACGAGTCTGGCAGGGCTGGGTGAGGCTGGGGAAGCCCAAGGCCACAAGGAGAAGTCACAACAGCCACCTGGGGACTCAGGTGTAGGGAGAAGACGAAGCTTCCTGAGTCAGAATCCCACCTCTGCCACCAAGTAGCTGTGGGACGCGGTTTCCCACTGGGCCCCAGTTTCGTCCGTGAACTGGGGTGGGGCGGAATGGAGCATGGTCCCTGGGGACACTCAGGTCCTGTGTTCGGCTCTGAGCTGTGTCCCCAGCATGAGGATGGGGTCAGCAGGCACAGGGGTCTGAGCTCCACTGAGGACAGAGACCTGGACCTGGGGCAGAAGGACATGGGTGTGGGCTGGAATCAGAGCAACAGGGTGTGACATGGAGCTGCCCAACACTCACATCCACCACTGAAACCAAGGATGCCCTGGGTGTCCCCCAGGGAGGGCCTGTGACAACCATGTCTAGAGCCACACGTCGGCCAGATACACAAGACCATCCACCCTCCTCACAACCCCAAGAGGAGCCAGTGAGACTGTTTAGCATTGAAACAGACTCAGAGAGGGTGAGTGGTGTGCTGAGGGTCACACAGCCACCACCAGGAGGGGAATCAGGCTTCAAATCCCAGCAGCTCAGAGAAGCCAGGTGGTGTCCCTCCCCTCCCCCCTCCCCACAGCCTCGATACACAGGGCAGAAGCTCCCCAAACTGGGCATGAGCTGCAACCTCCTCCGGTCCTGAGCACTCCCACTTCTCCAGCCTTTCAACACACTCCCCACCCGCTTGTCAGAGGGGCCACAGCAGCCGGAAGCCTCTCCTTTCCTCCCTGGCTTCACTCTGGCTTTTCAGGGTCCTCCGGGGTCGGGACCACCAGGTGAACACTTCCTCAGAGTCCCACGCGTGGCCTGGGGCCTTCAGGTGCAAAGGGAGCTCTACGGCCCTGCCCTGGCAGCTGTGACTCCTGCCCTACCCCCGCTGTGGACTTTTCTCTGCCCAAGTAAACAGAAGGCGCCTAGGGCTGGACATCCTCCCAAACCTCTTCCCGCCACATCCACCACGCTCCAGTCTCAGGGGCAGCGGGGGGTCTGAGCACCCAGGTCCTGGGGAGGCTAGACACATCTGTGGACAGGGACTGGGATGGACAGCGGTGGCTGGGAGCCTGCGGGTGGACAGTCGATCAGAGCTGCAGGCACCCCGGCCCCAAGAGGAAGCTTCCTTATCACAGCTAAATGCATCTTTGCTTTCCTTCCTGCCGACATCTGGCCCCCAGCGCGTCCCCGGTTACAGCAAGCAGAAGTCCCAACGTCTGTTTTATTGCCAAAGGTCGTCAGAGGCCCCACTCAGCCATTAGCCCAAACCCTGTGTGTGCTGTGAACTTAGAAGCGAGATCTGGGAGCCCACAACTCACTTTCCTTGTCCCACGTTTCCATCCTGAGTGCCAGGCCTCTGCCTGGGTCTTTCCACTGAGGCTACAAGGGTGATGCCAGCCCAGAGTTTGCTTCCAGAAACCAAGCTCTTGCTGCCATTGTGGTTCTGGAACAGGGCCAGGCCGCCTTCTGAATGCAGCAGACAGCTCCAGGGGCCTGTCCACCCCTGTGCCACGGGAGCAGCACCCACCTCTCATGAGCCTCTCCTGGCCTCAGTGTTCCCATGTGGAGAATGGGACAGCAAGAGTGCCCACCTTCAGAGTTGTCCTGAGGTCAAATGAGGGGCAAAGCCTGCAGCCAGCCTGGGAGCTGTTGTTGGGGCTGCGTGACAATGACTCTGCCCCCTGCCTGGGTGACCCTGTGTCGTGACACAGCCATGAGTGACAAGCGCTTTCCAGGTCACTCCTGTCCAGTAAGTCTGATCGTGGCCACATTTCTGCATTTACCAGTTTCAGAGTTCAGGATCCTCCTCCACCCCCCACCCCCACTCCCCAGGTCTGGGAAGTGACGCTAGCTGCCCAACAGAATGCTATGCCTGGATACCCTGTTGAAACAGCCAGACAATGGCCAATGCCATTCAGAGGGCCTTGAAAGGACACCAACGCCCTCAGCTCCTACCCTGGGTGGTGGGAAGGGGAGGGGGCTGGCCTCAGGCCTCTGTGACTCAAACAAGGCAGAAGGTGCTCATCCTCCCGGCCTTGATCCCATGGCCCCTAGCCCAGGGAATGCCCTGGGTGTCAGTTACTATGCCCACATGCCAGAGTCTGTGTCCAGGTGACAGTGCTGACATCTGGGGCACTAATCCCTTGTCAGCGCCCAGCAGGCGTGGGAGGAATCCTTACAAGCAGGCAGGGGGCCAGGCCCACAGACACGGATGTCAGGAGGCTGCTGTCTGAAGGGAGCACCGGGGCTCCTCTTGTGGGATCAACAGCGTGCACCTCCCTGGGCATGTGTGAAACAGGGAAAGTTCCCCCATGGGCTGTCCCGTAGACTCGGGGTGGTGAGTTCGAGCACAGAGCCTGGCTAGGCAATGCCCCAGGGTGACTTGTGCTGCGGGGGGCTGGAGAGGGACCGTGAGCCTGAGAGCCACACCATAGGCAGGATGGAGCTGCCCCATGAAACCTCCTGCACCCTCCTCACAACAGCACTCATTTAGCACCTACTGTGTGCGAGCTCTTCAGCACACCCCTGTTTTGGATGCTGAGCACACACACACACACACACACACACAC